>CM029767.1:10831648-10906648 GCA_017562165.1 Ectropis grisescens | reverse complement strand
CTCTATACGTTACGTAATAATGTAAACTTTTTCGTATTAGCGTTGTTATTGATATTTGTTTTATTGTAAAGAAATAACTTGGTAGAGTTTGGTAAATTAAAACCCATATTTAGTCTCGTCCTATAATCGTAAACATTTCTTTTTAACCCCCGACCAGAAAGAGCCCTGGGTCATTTAAGTTGGACGTCGATGTCTGTCTGTGGCACCGTAGCTCTAAACGGGTGGACCGATTTCGATACGTTTTTTTTTTCATTTAAAAGCTAGTTTCCTTGCGGTGGTTCGTAGTTATGTTTGGTAGTGGAATGTATTTTATAAATAATCTCTTGAGGAACATCTCGCCTGATATTACAAGGTGTTTTAGTGTAGGTAACAGGACGAGCAGTACATATGCCTAATGGCCTGTAATCTCTCTTGTAACATTGCCCTTCAAACGGCAGCACAATAATGTTTGAACATTACTATTAGGCGGTACAATTACTAAAAAAAGTGTGGTACTTCCCCCAGGTGGACTCTGCAAAGAGCACACACTACACAAAAACAATATTAAAAATGTATCCCGCCTACCTTGGATTTGTAATCTATACAGCATTTTTAGTCAAGCCCTTTCATTTGATACCCATATTGAGGTAGGTTAGGTAGGTCGCTAACTCTAACTAACTAATGTCGCTAACTTAAAACATCGTGAGAAAACCGACATGTACCTAGAACCTTTCGAAGTCATGTGTAATCCACCAGCCCGCACTGGGCCAGCGTGGTGGATTATGGCCTTAACTCTCTCCTTGCGAGAGAAAGCCCGAGTCCCAGCAGTGGGAACAATTAATGGGCCGTTGATGTTGATTGAGGTAGGTTCTGAAGAAATATTTAGTTCGCCATTTTGTGGAGGCGGCCATCTTGAATCGATATTATCCAAATGTAGCTATGAACCACCGCATGGAATAAACTTTCAAATAAAAAAACCGGATCGAAATCGTTCCATCCGTTTGAGCTCTACGGTGCCACAGACAGACACACACACACATACAGACATCGACGTCAAACAAATACAACCCCTTTTTTGGTGTTAAAGGATTTAAAAACTGATTGTTTTAGGCATACACTTACTAAACTGAACTAAACTAGCAATTAGCAAGATGTTGGAATATTTGAAAAAAAAATACAAGGTCAACACGAAATACCTACCCAAGATTAACTCTCAGTACTAAACCACAACCGATGTACCAAATACCAATGGTCGACAACACAAAACGCACCTACGTACATATACGACAGCGAAATAAAACAAGATACACGTGCCAAGAATATTGAATTGCAGTTTATTATATAAATAACTAGCGACCACCCCGGCTTCGCACGGGTGCAATGCTGATACCTACTAAATATAAGTACTAATAAAAATGCTTATTGTGGGTTATTCCTAAGAGATAGACGAATATGTCTATTGCAGACTTTTTGTAGAACTTTTAAAGGGGTACAATATTGCTGTACATTATTCTGATCTAATCTCATCGGGTTCAGCCAGCGTTTAGCTCAAAAAATGTGTTTTTTATGACATTATATTAGAAACCTTTAAAATTATCCGTGTTTCTCTGCTATTTTATACACCTATTATACATATAAACATTCTTCTTGAACCACTATTTATCAAAACCCCGCATCAAAATCTGTTTGGTGGTTTCAAAGATCTAAGTACATACATATAGAAACGGGCAGACGCAGCAAGTGACTTTGTTTTATACTATGTAGTGATACTACAATAGGAAGTTATGTATGTCCTTGTTCAAGTCCAATGATATGCGGTTTGATCATTGCGAAAGATGAGTCTTGGATTGTAATCTGACTCTAGATTGCGTTGTGTTTACTTGTATATTTATTTTTTATTATTTACATATGATGGTCAGTTAAAATAATCTTTTAATGAATTTTATAATATACCATACTGCTTTAGGGTTAGAACGTCTGCTTTCACAATCGCGTGGTAGTTAGTGGGGTTGAATCCCGCCTGAATCTTTGAGTATTTGTCCGAGTTATTGTGTACTAGTGCATCATTAGTTAAATGATGAAGGAAAACATCGCGAGGAAACCAGTTCCAGAATATTTCGAGGACACGCATCATCCACCGACCTGTACTGGGCCAGCTGTGATATATGTAAATATAATTTTTTTTTATGATTCTGTCGTTTAGAAATTAAGTAAAGTCCTGTAAAGGAGAACTATAAAATTAAAGGTTAAGTACTCGTACCTACGTTAATACGCGTCTCCGAGCAAAATCCAGCGTTAACCAAAAATCTCTAATACAAAAATATTAATTTGTTTAATAATACTTTGCTCTAATATGGTTGTTTTTGTACTGAATATAATGTTTAATTAATCTCCGCAACGAACCACACATATTAAAAATAATTATTGAAAACATGCTCGAAAAATAGCCATTATTTTTTAAATTGTACGTAGGTACATAGGTAGATAGGCAATTTAATTACGAACATAATGGTAAAATATTTTTTTCCAAAAATCAAAACCATCTTTTATTAAGAATTAATTTAAAAAACTGAGCGTTTATTGTTTTTAAACTCTCGCGATTTGAACATACATATATTGTAAACATTATATGTTCAAATTATTACTTATTACCGATCTAAATAAAAGTCAAGGTTAATTCAATTCAACTCAATTTATTTATTCGAACCATTATTTCGAAATAACACTTGGTAACGTCACTTACAATTAAATTATAGATTAGATTAAATTACAAATTATAGACAGAAATAATTCTATAATTTTTTGGTATAAAATATTACCAAAAAATAATATCATACAAAAACTAATCACCTGTAAAAGGGCCTTACTATGACAAAATACAAATTATCAATTAGATGTCAGTTAGATGCTGCTATAACAAAAACAAAATTAAAAATTTTGATTAACCCCCGACTACCTTAGATTTGTTATCTGTTATCTGTACAACATTCTACTCAACAGTCAAGCCCTTTCATTTGATATCTATTAAGGGAGTTGTGAAAAAAGTAATGTATTTCGCCATTTTGTGGAAGCGGCCATCTTGGATTTGAAATTTGTTATAGTGTAATGTATTCTACTAGTCAAGCCCTTTCGTTTGATACCCATATTGAAGTAGTAGGGAAAAAAATAATATAATTCGCCATTTTGTGATGGCGGCCATCTTGGATTTGAAATTTGTTATGATGTATAGTGTTCTACTAGTCAAGCCCTTTCATTTGATACCCATATTGAGGTAGGTTATGAAGAAATATTTTGTCCGCCATTTTGTGGAGGCGGCCATCTTGATATTAACCAAACATAGTTAAGAACATTCGCACGGATATTAACTTTCAAATAAAAAAAACGCATCGAAATCGGCCGTTTGAGCTCTATGGTGCCACAGACACACACACACACACAGACAGACAGACATCGACGTCAAACTTATAACACCCCTTTTTTTGGTCGGGGGTTAAAAAGGATTTGTTATGGCAAAATACAAATTATTCAAATAATTAATACACACAGTATTTATAAAAAAATACATTAATGCAAGTATTATTTAAACTTATTCAATAGTCAGAAGTAATTAAATAATAATTTAAATCGTAATCAAGTCCTATATAGGTAATGTTTACAATAACTGATTGTTTAAGAGCACCAAATACTACTATTTCTCTCCTGCTCTCTCTTGGAGTGTACGAAAAGGAATGAAATGCTCAGTCATTTGGTCAGGGTACACGGTACATACATCTTTCAACACGTACTTGTACCAAGCTAAACAACGTATATTACAACATTATGATTAAATTTTACTATACCGCCGACTCGCAAACGAAAAAAAACAGCCGTTGTGCATAAAATAAATAATTTCCCGAGTTTAAAATACAAGTATTGAAAGTTACCGAGGGCTTTCGACATTTCCGGGTATACTGTATAAAAACAAAGTGTTCAAGTGCGAGTCGGACTCGCCCATGAAGGCTTCCGTAAAAGCAAGTAACATAATATAAAAGTTCTTGTAGCTCGTTGTTACTTTAATAAGTGTTTTAACAATATTTAGTCAATTTATGACGTATTAAAATAAAACTACTTACTAGATCTCATTCAAACCAATTTTCGATGATAGTTTAATGTGGTAATGTACATTATAGGTACCCTTTTTTATTCTTGTCATTTTTTTATTTTAGAAGTTACAGGATGGGGATTACAGGGGGATGGGGCACATACATTTTACACACTTTGGAAAAGTCTCTCACGCAAACTAAACAGTTTAGAAAAAAAAAAATGTTACAAACCTCAATATCATTTTTAACCAAGACCTATCCATAGATAACCCACACATATAGTTAAGATGGTTTTTTTTTGAGTTTTTTGATGGTGCCTCAGTATGGGGCACCATCAAAATTATAGTTTTTTTCTATTTTTTGTATGAAAATCTTAATGTGGTAAGCACAGAATACATCTACTTACCTAGTTTCAATAGTATAGCTCTTATAGTTTCAGAGAAAAGTGGCTGTGACTTACGGACGGACAGACAGACAGACATGACGAATCTATAAGGGCCCCGTATTTTGCCATTTGGCTACGGAACCCTAAAAACATAAAACGCAAAATATATTAATCCATGGGGAAATTAATGTTGGCTTTCCTAATTAAACTTATTGTCAAAAAATCGTCTCGTTATCCGGATTCCTCAACTCAGTGGTTCGTCAAAAGCAAATACTTATTCTAATGATGTTTAGATGAGTCACCGAGTGAGTGGCGCAGTGCCGCAAACCCACCCCGCGCCCGCGCCCTTCGCGCGGCGTCTAGGGTGCGCCTCCCCTAATATAAATTAAGATTATGTTTGCTGCCTATAATCTTTTTTCTTTAAATAGTTACACAGAACTACGAAAAATTGAAAATTGTAATGTGATATGTGTCTCTCCCATGAACGGCACTGTCTTTGTAGGCCACTTTCAGCCCGATCGCCAGATTTGCGTTTGTGGGTGCAACCTGCCGGCTTTACGTATTTCATCACTTTATAGAAGCCACACACTTGCCGATTCGTAGTTTTCACTCCTGACCACGTCCCCAACGGTCATCGGTTCTGTAACAGTCTATCAGTATCCCATTGGCGCTTCAGTTTGGTAATCAATCTTCTACTTTGCCAATCCCTGCTGGAGAAATGCCTCATGCACCTACGCCACTGAGCTAGATCGGCACCTCCTGTCATCCACTGTTTCTTGTCCATTATATACAGGTTGTCGCAACACTTGCCTGCAAGAAGTCCTACGCTACAGTCAACACGATCGGTTCACAGTTTGATTAGGCGCCGAGAAGAATAGTTGGTGGGAGAGCCGTTCCTTTCGAATAGTATTTCTCAAAGAAACTGCGAGCACGGAGAGCTTATCTCGAGAACTTGTGCGGCTTTGAGGTACGAGTATTAAAACAGTAATATATCTGTGTTTATTTATCCTTCATGATGTTCTTTAGATCCACAGATACTTTGATCCCAATGGGATCATCTCTGTATTTTGTTTCATCATTCTTTTTGTTTATCGATAAGATGTAGTGTTTTTTGTAGTGGACTCTCTGCAGTGTCCACCTGGGGATGTACCACGCTTTTGCCAGTTATTTTGCCGCGAAGCAGTGTGTCAACATTATTGTGTTCCAATTTGAACAGTAATGTTTCCAGAGAAATTACTGGGCTAAGAGATAAAATATCTTATATCTCTGGGTGACGAGCGCAGTACGGTGCTAGGTAATCATTTGGACTCTTCATGTTCCATTAGCTGCGCGTCACTGTGCTGTTATGGGCAGGCATGTTGCTTGCCATCAGGCACATGTCCTGTAGGTCTTGTCACTCTATACTGTAGAAAAAAAATGGTTGCACTAGACCGTCATCTCGCCAAGTGAAGATACGGTCTACAATGGAGAAAACTAGAAACCGATTCAATATCGACTTCAAAACACCAATATTTTAATCATAATAATTGCATTATGGTTACAACATTGGTGTATCCAGTATGTTGATACTGGATGGATCCCTATTGGATACAATCTGAGTGTCTTCAAATCAATGTAGTTTGTGGGATGCAGTAACAGTAGTTTTCATTGAAATGTAGTGATATTAACACTTTGCTTAGAAGGTGGATACCAATGTCCTTGAATTAGTTCCCTCAAAATATTGAATAAAATTTTATATCAACAAGACTACTAACCCACATTTTACACAGACTCCAAAAAGGGATGTTTGTTTATTTTGCATGTATCTACTAACTTATGCTTGGCGGTGTAATTTCTGACTGAGCGCGGATGCTGTTATGTGTTCAAAAATTTTGCAGATTGCTATAAATTGTATAACATCATTAATTCGAATCAAATTTTTTTTTGATTCGAATTTTTTGATTAAAAGGTTTTTTTATTGACGAGTAGAGTAGAGACGACTGAGTCAAAAATATACCATTCTAATTAGTCCGTCAGATAGATTAAGGAAAAATATGGGACCATTTTATTGTCATAAATAATAAAAAAAATCCGATTTTTTCAAACACAAATTTTTAATACTTAATTAAATATGTATTTATAAAATTTGGTCAATTTCTATAGTTCAAAGTACAAATAATATGTTTTATTCAAAGTTGAAAAAAAAATTGTTACTGTTATAAAAATTAAATACTGTCAATCAAAATATGCTATTAGGTGCAAATACATTTTGCTAATTATCAAAAAATCGGTAATTTTGGATTGAGTCACTTTCATTCTCAGGGTGCGATATGTAGATCTTCAAACTTCCGGAGTGATCTTCAGAGTGATATATCTTCAAACATCAATATAATAATGCAACAGTCGAAACTTATAACTACATCTTCGTCATTTTTTGCTAGTGAAATAAAATATTGATTCATGAGAAAATACTTTTATTGATCTGACTGACGGACTTACTTATTAGTTTTTTTTAGTCACCATCCCTATTATGTTAATGATATTTAGTAAGTTTTTATGCTTGACTTTATTTTTATTTTATATTTTTTACTTTTTATGGGGAAGAAATGAACTATTAAAATAATCTTCTACGAGTAAAAGTATCGCTTATTAGTACCAGTTATTCTATAGTTTAGAATACCGAGATTGAAATTCGACAAGGCCTTGTGATAAGCGTAAGCTGTAGTATAATAGCGATTCTGTGTTAAGACGTTCATTCACCTCTGGGAAGAGAGCGAGGGTTGGGAGAGATTGAGGGTGGCACAACAGGAACTTCTGACGATTGAAGCCCGTACCATAAGTTCGTATTACGATCGTTTCTCAATAAAAACTTTTACAAAAAATACAGTGGTACTCCGGGAGTGCTAACAGAAGTGACAACATAATACGTTGACGCGAATACAACTGTTTTCTCCCATATCAAAAACTGCAAATATACACGTACACACATAGTATATATACATATTTATTTCCAGAAGTATATATACATATTTATTTCCAGAAGTGTCTGTAACGGTACCGCATCTAAAGAAGTTTTTCACTTCAATAAATGGTTGATTTTTATAGCTTTCGATAGATGATACTACAACAAGGCAAGTTTTAAAGTTGAGTAAATTAATAAATTATAAACAAAGCAATTTTCCCTTCGAAATTTTTATTTTGACACTCGATGCAAATCTACATCAATAAAAAGTAATCTAAAATCCTATGGCTTAGTATTAATTTCCTGACACAGAAAAAACTAGCATGTCAAATCTGTGAAAATTGTTATAATTAATTTATAGTAATAAATAGTTTAATTATTATATCTACTTAATTAAACTTTTTTTTTAAAGTTAATTTTTTGTTTTGTTAATTTAACTTCTTTGTTTAATTCAGACTTAGGTAACAATTTCCTCCTGATCTTAAAACTGTGTGTTTAGCATTAGATCGAAAAAATGACGATATATTCTTACTTAACCTACGTAACGTAACGAAAACTTAGTAATTGTTGTTGATTGGCATGTTTGTTTAAATGAGATATGCTGTGTTCCGTGTGTATGTGTTTGAAGGGCAATTTTTCCAGTGAAATTACAGAGCCTCTCTATGCCCTGGTATAGGTATAAAATATCTTATATAGTCTCTGGGCCGGGAGGAGGCGGCTTAGGCAAATGGCAAAAGACAATTAGGCAAACACTCGATGTCGAGTCGATTACTTGCGGAATCCCAACTGGTAGCGATCGCCTCTACAAACGAGTACTAGAATTAGATTTTGAATGTACCCAACTCCCCCCTATTTTTCTTTTCATTTCCTTATCCAAGAAATGTGTAAAAACGACAATTGTAATGACAAAGATCACGGACCCCGGAGTCTGTGAAGTGGATAATTTAAATAAAAAAAAAACAACATCTTATATCTCTGGGTGACGAGCGCAGTGCAGTATTACGTAATGATTTGGAGTCTTCATGTTCCTATAGGCTGCATGTCACTGTGATATTATGTGGCAGGCATGTTGCTTACCATATGCACATGTCCTGGTCTTCTTGTCACTTTATGCTATAAAAAATAATGATGAGTATGCGAAATTTCATACCCCTCCGTCCACATAATTTTCGTAAAAAGAGGTATAAAGTTTTTGCTTCACGTATTAATATAATATTACGTATTGATAACATATCAAAGGGATTGAAATTTAATTTAAGTGATTAAATTACCTAAGTTATTAAACTAAATTACCTAGCACTGCACTGCGCTCGTCACCCAGAGATCTAAGATAGTATATCTCTAAGCCCTGTAATTTCTCTGGTAACATTGCCCTTTAAACCGGAACACAGTAATGCTTGCACATTACTGCTTGGTGGTAGAATAACTGGCAAAGGTGTGGTTCTTCCCCAGGCGGACTCTGCTAAGAGTCCTACCACTACCAAGTTCTATAAATTACGGTTTTGAAAAAAATCATCATCGCGTGAACCTTAATTTCTATTTTTTTTTGCTTACTACTCGACAAACGAAGGCATTTCAAAATAACTTGGTTTTCTTAAATATTAGAAAAGGTCTGATAAGTCATCCTCCCCAGATCGATCTCTCTTGGACCTATTGAGAAACGATCGATGGAGCATCTTCACTATTTCATAGTCGAGAGTTTTAAATCTTTCTTGTCGGGATTATTCGTTGGTAAAATTTTGGTAACTAGCTGTTACCTGCGACTTCGTCCGCGTAGAATGGTAATTGTAATCCGTGATTAACTTTATTATTAAAATGGTAAAAGAGAAAAGTTGTAAACATATAGTTTATTAGTATATTCGTAACTTCAATCCGCCGTTTTATATGTATTCATGTTTATGTATTATTTAGAAATCTCTGCTGGTATAGAAGTAACCCTAATTTTAGTAACCCTAGTGTGTTTTATCCTGACTACGACTCTGACTTCGATAAAAGAAAAATAATTTATCATACTAACTGAACATCGCTTTAGATGGTCGTTAAAGAGACTTACGAGGTACAACCCGATACGTTCAGCCGTTCTGACTTGATTGAGTAACAACCGTCTAAACTTTCACATTTATTATTAACTAGATGTCCGCCCCGGCTTCGCCCGTGGTAACATTATATAGCACTCATCAGGATCCCGTACATATACAACGGTGAAAGAATGACTGAAATCGGTTCAGTCATTCCTGACAATATCGCTTTCAAACAAAACACCTCTTCAGCTACCTACTACGCCACCTATCGGAAATCGGTCGTACCAACCCAGATTTAGAAACAAATTTCATTAGCAAAGGTTTATATTCAAGAGGTGTTTAATCTGTGATATTCAAGACGCAATCGTAGACACATGCTGTCATGTGTCATGTCAAAGTCCGAAACGTACGAAAACTCTGAAAAAGGAATATTTTTTCCCGATTTTGTTACATTCTTGATTCATGCTCCGCGTCTATTACTAGAAGCGTTATGTTCTATAGCCTATATTATAAAGCCTTCCTCGATAAATGGACTATCCAATAGAAAAATAATCTTTCAATTCGGACCAGTACTTCCCGAGATCCTAGCGTTCAAACAAACAAACAAACTCTTCAGCTTTGTAATATTAGTATAGATTATTTAATATTATAATAGGATATTCACATCTGACATAATGTTTAATGTTCGCTTCGTACTTCGTAAGCAACGATGCCATTGTCGGGATATTTAGCACCTAACGTGTTATTGCAGACGGTAAACTAAATGTTTATTAATTTTAGTTCGATCTGTTTAGCCATAGGTACCGACATGATAGTTATTTGGTTCCTAAGAAATAATCCATTTTTTCTCGATATTAAGTAGCTATGTGCTATTCCAGACTATAATCTATCTGTTTTGTCAAATTTCAACTCGATGCCTTCAACTGTTCCAACGTGATTGTGATACAACATCCAAACTTTATAGGTTTGCGCTTGACCGCCATCTCACCTGATGTTAATCGACCATGAAGTCTACGATGGAACGGGCATATCTAAAAGAAATCAATTTGTTTACTCTTTGTGATTTGAAGATACACCATTGCAAATGTAAGACAGACAAACTAGATAGATAAAGGGTCTGGGATCTAATAGCGATTTCCAAAAATCACATGATCTGTTCAACTCTTTAGACTTACTCTTCAAGTATTATATTCACGATATTATTTCTGGTTTGGCAAATGCCTTGAAGGCTCAAGCCATTTGCCGGGACCTTTTGAACCGAAGAGCGGAGGAAGCTCGACCGCCGATAGCATTACTTTCTCTCGTTCAAACGAGCATATAATGTACCAGCCAATCGTCACTCTTCCTGCAAGAGATATGAGTGACAGCCGCTAACTGGGAATTCAGTACTTGAACTACAAAAACGTTTTGTAGGTGCTGAGTTTGTGAGTGAGAAAATTCAATTAAAATTGTCTCTTATCAGCTTTTTTGTTCAGTACGTGAGAATTGTCAATCGACATGACAATGGGGCTATTATTTTGGCCATGATCCTCTTATACTCGTACTAAATGTGTATGTATTGTGTGTATTTGTAGTTGTTTTATGCATTTTAGTCATTTTTTAACTTATGAAATCATATTTATAAAAAGTTTACAGAGATGTCATAAATATCTTCTTTTTTTTATAAGAAGTGACGAGACATGTGCCTGATGGTAAGCATAAGCAACATGCCTGCCACATAACAGCACAGTTACTCGCAGCTATTGGAACATGAAGAGCCCAAATAATTACCTAGCACTGCACTGCGCTCATCACCCTGAGGTCTAAGATGTTATATCTCTAAGCCCTGTAATTTCTCTGGAAACATTGCCCTTCAAACCGGAACACAGTAATGTTTTCACATTTTCCATTATGTCTGCTTCTATATTAACTTGGCTGGTTATCATTTTAACGGCTCGACCAATATGCCTGTTTTATGCCTTTTTTTTATCGTTGTATTTTGTTCGAATTATCTGATATAAATATTGTGTCAGATAAAACCTTACAAGTGGTTCATGGTGTTACAAGGAACCAATTTGGTATCCAGTCAAAATACGTAGATAGAAGTACGAAAGTTATAATTAATTGATCTACATATCTACACAATAAGACTACTATTTATCTTCACAAAAATTTATTCGTAAACAAACACGATAACTGCTGTCACTCACAACACTAGTGATAGTGTTGAGCGTGTCATCGGCGCCACTTTAACGTTAGGTATCGATAAACAAGAACGAAAGGTCAACCCTTGACCTGCTCATCGATGTCAAACGCGCAAATGCGTCTGCAGCGCCGGAAGTTTGCCATTAAGCAGCTACAGATAACATAAGCACCTATGATTTCCTACTCACACAAGGTTACACAGTGTGTACCAAATCGAAAGGAGCATGTTCAACTCGCGGTAAGGACATTGTCAAATAAGAAAATATAGAATCGGAAATAGTACCGTTGGCAAAAAAAAACTCGTAAAGCCTTTTTACGTGTTTAATGGTGTTCTTGTTTATAACGATCGGCAGCAAATCGCCAACAGTCGGTTTACCTACTACACCATTTCAGCGTATTCCTGTGTTAATGTAAAAGCATGATGGATGACCGACTTTGATATTGAACGGTTAATTTCCTACGACGGGTTTCGAATATAATAAGCGAGAAATAGCCGGTAGCGGTAGCCGGTACCAACTTAATGATTAGAGAACTGAATATTGGAAATTCAATTTCAATCGGTAAATAATTAATATTAGGTATTTATTTTAAGTATCAGATGTATGTAAACTATAAGTCAGTAATTACATATTAGTAAACCAATAACATAATTACCAATGTAACTATGCTTGGTTACAAATTAATTTTGATTATGATGAAGTATGTACATTCTATTATGTACATTGTATGTATGATGAAGTATCTGTCTCTTGGGCAAAGTCAGCTGGCCAAACTGAAGACCGATAGTGGTAACGTTGTCTCGTCGAAGCCTGAGATTTTGGAGGAGATTGAGAGGTTCTATGAACAGTTATACACCTCTACGCAAGCACAACCTGTCGTTAGCATGGCAAAAGACCCCAGAGCCAAGCTGACCCGACACTTTACCGAAGATATCCCAGAAGTCAGCCTGTATGAGATTAGGATGGCCTCAAACAACTTAAAAACAACAAAGCACCTGGCGACGACGGAATTACGACTGAGCTTCTGAGAGCGGGTGGAAAACCGGTACTTAAAGTCCTCCAGAAGCTGTTCGATTCCGTCATACTTGACGGTAGTACGCCAGAAGCGTGGAGCAGAAGTGTGGTGGTGCTCTTCTTCAAAAAAGGTGACAACACCTTGTTGAAGAACTACAGACCCATCTCACTTCTGAGCCACGTTTATAAGTTGTTTTCGAGGGTAATCACGAATCGTCTCGCACGCAGGTTTGACGACTTCCAGCCACCCGAACAAGCCGGTTTCCGAAAAGGCTATAGTACCATAGACCACATTCATGCGCTTCGGCAGATTATACAGAAAACCGAGGAGTATAATCGGCCACTATGTATAGCGTATGTGGACTATGAGAAAGCCTTCGATTCCATCGAGACCTGGGCAGTGCTTCAGTCTCCAGCGATGCCGCATCGACTATCGCTATATCGAAGTGTTGAAGTGTATTTACAGCAAAGCCACAATGTCTGTCCGATTACAGGACCAGTGCACAAAACATATCCAGCTACAGAAAGGCGTGAGACAGGGAGATGTTATATCTCCGAAACTGTTCACTGCCGCGCTGGAAGATGTTTTCAAGCTACTGGACTGGAACGGATATGGCATCAATATCAACGGCGAATGCATCACTCACCTTCGGTTTGCCGACGACATAGTCATTGTGGCGGAGTCGATGGAGGACCTCGGTGCTATGCTCAGGGACCTTAGTAGAGTATCCCAACAGGTAGGTTTGAGGATGAATATGGACAAGACGAAGGTCATGTCAAATGTTCATGTCTCACCTGTACCGGTTATTGTTGGGAATACCACACTCGAAGTTGTTGACGAATACGTCTACCTGGGTCAAAAGATCCAATTAGGTAGATCCAACTTCGACAAAGAGGTCCAGCGAAGGATCCAACTCGGATGGGCAGCGTTCGGGAAACTTCGGCACATCTTTGAGTCCAAAATACCCCAATGCCTAAAGACGAAAGTCTTTAACCAGTGCGTGTTGCCAGTGATGACTTATGGAACTGAGACGTGGTCCTTCACTGTTGGTCTCATAACGAAGCTCAAAGTCACACAGCGAGCTATGGAGAGAGCTATGCTCGGAGTCTCTTTGCGCGACAGAATCCGTAATGAGGATATTCGCAATAGAACGAAAGTGGCCGACATAGCTCAAAGAGTAAGCAAGCTGAAGTGGCAATGGGCAGGCCACATCGCTCGCAGAACTGACAACCGATGGGGAAAAAAGGTTCTTGAGTGGCGACCACGAACCGGGAGACGCAGTGTTGGACGGCCTCCCACTAGATGGACAGATGACCTCACAAAGGTCGCTGGAAACCGCTGGTTGCAGGTTGCGCAGGACCGTTCGTTATGGAAATCTAGGGGAGGCCTATGTTCAGCAGTGGACGTCTTGTGGCTGATGATGATGATGATGTACATTCAATGCACACGTCATTTATGTAAGAGTATCGGAAATCAACAAAGCTTATTTTAGTATCTTACTACTCATAGATTAAAAACGCTTAGATCGATAATCTTCAATCAAACGCTTCACCTTAAGTGCAAGCAGCATGTACTGAAGTTCGCCAAACAAAACTTTAATGTCGTGGAGTAAGTTCAGTGAAGGACCACACAAACCATCATAATGTTTTTAATTGTCGGAGACGCATGCACTAGGGCTGAACCATGACAACTGGTGGTAGTTTCGAATGGACTAAGCTAATATGGCTCACTCTGATTTGTTTCACTTCTCTTGCGTAGACCCGGTTTCTAGGCGTTTCTATTCTACCTATAATGTTTATATCGTACTGGGCTTAGTCACGATAAAAATCATGATGATGATATTAAACAATGATTTATATTGTGACTAAACCCCGTACAATATAAACATTATGTGTTCAAATCGCGAAAGTTTCAAAACAATGTTATTATTCTATGTTGTACAATTTGATAGTATTTTTAGTGTAAAAGCTGATAGAAAGTATTAAGATATAGATAAATTAAGTACAGATGGTCGAGACACGTCCGCGGCCGCAGGTCGCAGGCCGGAAGCGTTTCCGCCGTGACTCACGCGCACGCGCACGCTGGCCGCGGCCTGTGGACATACGCCACGCGCATAAAAACTTTCTTGGACTAACGCCGGCAGATAAAAGTCTGCCTGCGCCCACTTATAAAACTCCTCTTCCACCCGGCACATAAAATACAATCAAATATGGGCTTTATGGCACGCATGTTAAGATATAGATTACATTGCCAAAAAATTAGGTGACGGCCGTCAGCGAGCGGTCTGCTAATTTGTGATGCAAGTGTAATCTGTGTCTTAACAGGCATATTATAAAGCGCATATTTGAGTGTAATTCATTTGTGTGGTGGCAGCCGAGTCGTATAAGTCGGCGCTGACGTTGACTTTTGACGCCGTCAACGCCTGTTGGAATCACTTATTGTACCCGTTACTATCATCCTCACCCTTATAACATCATAAATAAACTACGGACCCTTCTAAAACCATTGCTTTATATAGAAACTTTACTTGCCAGTTTCATATACCTAAATATAAAAATGGCAATAAAGCCCTTACTCACAAATAGAATAAGTCACGATATTGACATGAATGATATAAAATCCACATCAAGGATTGTTTTTAACTTATTTTTGCATCACAAAATGTCACATCGAAGCGTGGCAGGGTACAGCTAGTACTAGGTACATAAATAAATATCTTTTAATAGAACTTTTATAACCAAAACTAAATTACAATGAAAACTACTACCAATCACATTTAAATAGTTATAGGTAAATATAATTAATTTATCTCATAAACTATACATAGAGTAAGCAAGCAATAAAACCGCTAAGCTAATCGAACAGTTTTGTTAAGTAGATGCAAAAATATGGCTTTGATTTTAGCCCCTTTGATTTTAACTACGGAAGTTGGAATGTTCTATTTTAAGCGCACTATTTTTAGTCCTCTCAGCGTTGGCAATGGCGCCCGTTGGAATGCCGGCTCGTCTTATTATAAAGCGTAATTTAGCTTAGTCCTTTTTAGAACGACTGGTATAAATGTCTGTCTTACCGGCTGGGAACGTTGCTATAATAATGTGTTAAGCATTATATCATGTTTATATCTTTAGTATCTTTTACTACCTTTATTATCAATAGCTTTCGTCGTTTACGTATGTATAATACTCGTATATACTCGTATACGGAGTTTGGCAACGACGACCGCAGTATCTTTACGTACACTAATTTAAATAATACTTCAAAATTCCATTCACTTAATTGCATGTGATATTTGCAGGGGGTCTTTCTGGTCTCGTTTAGAGTTAAGTTCGCGCCTTCTGTCATTTTCAAAAGAGTTCGGAGATATTTGAAGTAATATCTATGTAAATACTTTTTGTTCAGTGCTAATTAATACTTCCCAATGTTAGATCTTCTCATGTGCCTCTTCTACACTTGGCTGGTAAGCGAAAGAGAAGGCTCTTTCTCTTACCATCCTGGAGCTTAGATTAGTAGTTCTGGTTAGTATCCCTTCGTCTGGCACCCTAAAGGCATGTCCCACCAGCGCAACTGCCATCGTCACTACATAGTATAAAACAAAGTCACTTTCCGCGTCCGTCCTTATATTATATGCTTAGATCTTTAAAACCACTACATAGATATTAATGCAGGTTTTATAAATAGAGAGAGCTATGCAAAAAGAAAGGTTTATATGTATAATACGTGCATAAAATAGCAAAGAAACACGAATAATTTAAAAGGTTTCTAATGTAATGTCATAAAAACACATTTTTGCGCTTACACTGGAAACGCTAGCTGAAACCCCTATGAGCTAGATCGAAATAATGTACTACAATAATTTACCCCTTCGAAAGGTACATACTTTTACATAGTACATACTTATATTTAGTATCAGCTTTACATCCGTGCGAAGCCTCTATTCCACTAACATTAGGTTTTCTTCACACTTCCGTACTGCTGACACGATCGAACTTAGAAATTCTCATTATGTCACGGATATATTTGAGGTGTATATGATGCCAGTATCAACAGCACGTTTCTGAGGAATATTTAAGACTCGGGACAACTGCCAGGTATACTTATTCATTTCAGCAATCCTTATCCCACTGCTGGTTCTCTTTTAGTATGCCATCTATTTCGATCCTGTGCTAATCGAGTTCAAGTTCAACACGTGATAGCGACAATTTCGAAGACCCGCCTTGCCGCTTATTATCTAGCTAATTACAACGAGCAGCGAGCGTCATGGGCACCTTTGCGCCGGGAACGGTTCGGGGTGGATTATTTGGGGAATAGTTTTAATGTAGGAATTGACATGTTATTTATTTTGACATTTGTTAATACCTTAATTACAATGATATTACCTACCTCTCATATACTCTCTATTTAAGTATTCGACCCAAACATAGAGTTGATCCCCCTGAAGGCGCAAGAACTAGAAATCGAAGATGGTACGAATATAAAAAAGTCAAACGTGACGGAGCGGTCACGCAATATAACATTTATATTGTTAACAAACCAAACTCAAAATTGCAGAATAGTTTACTAGAGCGAATCGGTAATAACTACAATAAAACTTCATTGGGCAAAACGCCAATGGTTAAAATATTTTAACCATATCAAAGAACAAAGATTGTTGTCATGACAGTACTCGTAGTAATCCGAGTAGGTATATCAATTCAACTTTTATCCTACTAGCATTATAAATGTTTAGATGTCTGGATGATTGTTGCTCAATCACGGCGAAACTTCAGAACGGCTTGAAATTTGAAATACTATAATAGCTACATTTTGTCTGAAAGAGCACATTATTAGAGGCTTTTTCTCCTAAGAAAACAATGAGAACGGGAACAGTGCGAGTTATATGACCCACGATAAAAAAGTATATATTTGTATTAAAAGAGTGACGGGACGAACAAGACCTGAGGACCTGAGGACTCTCTTTCTACGTAAACGTAGTTTCGGATTAATCTCGCGAGTTTCCTACTCCGGTCCTAATTCGATCCGTCGTTTCGTCCCTCTAATTAGAGTAGGCTTGGAACATTTAAACATCAAACAACGTTCGATCGGAAGAAACGAAGTAGAACCGGAGTAGGGACGTCGCGAGTTTAATAAATAAATAAATATTGGTGGACAATTCACACACAACACCATCTGACCCCAAACTAAGCAAAGTTTGTGTGATGGCAGCCAGATAGCTGATATAATACTTAAATAGTTTTAAATACATACTTATTATACATAGAAACACCATGACACGGTGCAAACATTTGAATTCATCACACAAATATTTGCACTGGGTGGGGATCGAACCCACGACCCTCGGCTTCGCAGGCAGAGCTACTACCAACTAAGCCACTAGGGCAGTAGGTAATCCGAAACTACGTTTTTGTAGAAAGAGAGTTAGAGAGAAATTACAGGGCTTAGAGATATAATATCTTAGATCTCTGGGTGACCAGCGCAGTGCAGTGCTAGGTAATTATTTGGAATCTTCATGTTCCAATAGCTGCATGTCACTGTGCTGTTATGTGGCTGGTATTTTGCTTACCATCAGGCGCACGACCAGCTCGTCTCGTCACTCTAAATTATAAAAAAAAAGTTTATTTCGAAATTACGTTTTCCGTAGAAAGAGAGTAGAGGTACTGTGCCTGATGGGAGGGAAGCATAGCTCAGAATAACACAGTAAGATGCAGATATTTCGACATTAATTTTTACTTCTGTAACAGAAAAGTTGATCGTTATGAGACATGTATATATGTATATGTCGTAGGATGATTTGATAAACTTATTTTTTCAAAAATCCTTGGAATTTTGTGAAAACACAGATATACTACGTTGAATAAGCAGTCCACTTTGTGTTACTACAACTGGCACTCTTCTATCTTTCTAATAAGGACACATTCAAGTCCGTAAGTTAAGCTGGTTAAGAGAGGGAGACAAATAAAATAATTCCTCGAAAGATGTCTTTTTTAGATCACATCGATTTCCTTGCGACGTTTTCCTTCACCGTTAAAGCCAGTGGAGTTAAAAACATGATAAGATACGTGGCCCTATTTACGCTGACTAAGCTATGTACCTTTGGAGATATAATTTGATCCAAAAGCTCACTGCAATTCTGTGCAATCTTTAGTCACATACCGGCGTTAATTTCTGTGTCGCTGATTGGTCCTCGGCTCGTTTCACGGGTGAAGTGTGTCACTAAATGCTCTCAAGCGATACGGATCAAGTAATACATATCAATTATATAATATGTGTGCTGTATAGATAAGCCAGCGTCTCACGACAGCCAAGGGCATCGACCGACGAACGAGGTCGCGCCAGATATATCCCTTTAAGCAGATAAGGTTCGCCACGTTTGCCTAAACTATTAGCTGTTCAAAGGTTAACACGGCCTAGGAGCACGATTTTAATGCATTATGCAAGCTATTTCAAACATTTTACAGCAAGGTCCTAACCTAACTGTAATAATTCCATTTCTTGTTGAGTAGCAACTTTAAGAATTTTATTCTCCCTACGTATAGTACCATAGCATTATGAGAAACTTTCCTGATGGTGCGCAGTAGTTCTTCTCAGTAGCTGATTTTCCCATAGATTCCCATAGATCCCATAGATTTCCCATAGATCATCTAAGAGTTGTAGTGGTAAAATTCTCTGCGGAATCTGCCTGGCGAAGCACCACACCTTTGCCAGGTATTATATCGTCAAGTAGTAATGTCCAAACATCACTGTGTTCCGGTTTGAAGATCAAAGTTTCAACAGAAATTATAGGGCATAGAGACAAATCATCTTAAATCTCTGGGTTATGAGCGCAGTGCAGTGCTAGGTAGTGATTCGGACTTCTCATGTTCCAATAGCTGCGTGACACTGTGCTTCTATGGGCAGGCATGTTGCTTACCTTCAGGCACATGTCCTGCTCATCTCGTTACTCTAAACTATTAAAAAAAACTTTTTAAAACTATTATCATAATCATCATCATCATCAGCCTATCTTAGTCCACTGCTGGACATAGGCTGATTATAATAAAGATAAACAATTGTAATTCATTCTAAGATCCAAGTGAGAATCGCAATATTTGAAAAGAGGACAAACGCCTATCCTAGCCTAAATTGTATCATACATATCTGCCAGACTAGCGGTCCGTCCCGGCTTCGCCCGTGGTACATAATATATAGCCTCCAGCATTCAGATATTACGAATAAGAACGGCGAAATAATTTCTGAAATCAGTCCATAAGTTCCTGCGATTAGCGCGTTCAAACAAAAAACCTCTTCAGCTTTATCATATTAGAGGTAGTATAGAAGATACGTGTATTCTAGATTAACGCTGATACCAGATACTAAAAGCTGAGAGTTGGGTTGAGTAGCGTATACATAGTTACTTATTTCAATTATAGGATTTTCAAAGCCACCAAATTTTGCGTGGTATAAATAAATCTCACTTATCCTTTCTCAAAATGTCTAACGCCATCGGAAAAATCAACAAATACCTAAGAATATATAATAGCGATAAATACATTTAATTTTTTATTTACCCATCCCACTTTGCTCGTTGAAGCAGTGCGTTTAATTGACCAAGTTAGTTTCGTGTGTGAGTTAATTTTTTTTAGCTGAGATAGCTTGTTTTGATGTTAAATATAACTAGCTGTTACCCGCGACTTCGTACGCGTGAAACGTTGTATGTTATTACAGCAATCGTAATTTGAATCATCGGTTAATACATTCACCATCTACATCAGGAGGATGAATTGGTTTCTTTAAGGTAAACACGCTCTATCGTAGACCGCATCGTTGTATTATTTCGCATATTCGGTACATTTAAATTAGTCGACTCAACTGGACCCAATCCGTTAAAATGCCCTTCGTTAAAACGTCCATTAAAACGCATT
Source organism: Ectropis grisescens (assembly GCA_017562165.1). Classification (NCBI taxonomy): domain Eukaryota; kingdom Metazoa; phylum Arthropoda; class Insecta; order Lepidoptera; family Geometridae; genus Ectropis; species Ectropis grisescens. The sequence goes on along the minus strand of CM029767.1, from coordinate 10,886,144 downwards.
TTTTATGCCTTGTATCGGCTCCCCGATTTTGGCAATAAGCCTGCCATCTTGAAACAGTTGGAATTCAAATGGAAATATTTCTGCAGCTGCTTTAAGTTCGCATGTAGTGCCATAAGTACGCAGCATGCTCATATAAGCAAGATAAAGGCGTTCCGTACCGTAAGTATTCCCAGTTCGGTCCATAGTAAAACGCCTAAATCTTTGCCAATCGTTGACGACGTGGCTGACTATATTGGCTCGAACTTGACGAGACGCCTGCCCTCACGTGACTGCCCGTTTGGGTAGCTATACCTAACGATGTGCCGTCCCTCTCACCCCGCGCTTCGAGTGCAGCTGACTTCAGATATTATTGCGGCATAGCGCCATAGCGGCCGTCGTGCTATTGAAACAATAAGTCTGTGAATAAAATGGTTTCTTCGCATTTTGTTTGTATTAAGATAGCAATACATTTGGATCAACCGTTTCAAAAACGTACCTACTACCTACGTACGTGAATTAATTCTAATAACATTTCTGCTGTGAAAGTCACATTAAAATCAGTTCAGCCATTTCGGAGACGTAGGTGCTCCTCGGTAGACTTCCAGAAACCATGATATTTTTTATCTGTTGATTAAGATCATGAATTGAACTTTTCAAGCTTCTACGAACGGACGGACGGACTTCACATAAAACTTCAACCCTTAATTTTACCCTCAGGGAGGGTGGATTTCCAAATATCATGATACACAATTTTATTTCTCACTAACCAAAAACGTGAAGACAAAATTTCATGCTTCAAATAGGACCAATTTTCATACAACCGTTCACCCCCTGTTTCACCCCCTTAGGGGATGAATTTCGCAAAACCCCGTCTTAGCGAGTGCTTACGTGCTAAAAGGGACCTCCATGCGAAATTTCAGATTCCTAGCATTTGTAGTTTCTGAGATTCCTTGATGAGTGACCTTTCGCTTTTATATATATAGATTAATCCGCATTATCAAATATTGAATTCATTCGATACGTATACGCCTTACTTCTATTCACATTATAACTATGTTTATCGCATTAGTACTAAATACCTGAATAAACGAGTAGGTTCATATAAATATATATGTATACGTAAACTTTGGTTCAACTTTGGTGCTCCATTTGTTGTAGCGAAAGCTATGTTGGGTCACTTCGAATAGCCACTTAGCGTCAAACGGAGCGTCAAAGAGGAAGTGAGCAGCAATGTGTTGCGAGATGAAAGGGGTCGTTAATATGATTTGATGCAGAGAGTGGGCAATTTCGCAATGGTCTGTCCACGCCGTTTGCTGTCGCCCCGACCTTCGTTGCCATTCCGCATGCAAATGTCTTAAATCTTTGACCAAACAGTTTTCTTGTGAAACTATGATATGAAATGGGCAAGCTGGACGTCTCTCGATCGTTTTCATTATAAAAGTGAAAAACCAACTTCTCAACCACCAACTATCCCGTAACAATTGTAGGTACATAAAAAAAACATACAATCAAATTGAGAATCTCCTCTTTTTTAGAAGTCGGTCAAAGAACAACAATATAATAATTAATTCGACGAAGAGATATAAAATACATATTGTTTTGGTGTGATGAACATAGCTAGTATTTCGCAAATGTAAAAAAAGACTGTCAGTTTTTGAAGACTAGGTAGAAATTATATTATAACGGAATAAGTAAATAATAACTACTTAGTTTAGATTTAAATAATTGAAAGTGAAAAGTAGTGTTATAAATATTGTAGGTATAATATTAAATTTAAATGAAATTACTCATAGCACACTTCTCATTATAATTTACTGTGAAAACCTTATTGCTTATTAATACGTGTGTGAAATATTCACCAATATTTATTTAAATATTATTTGCATTAATTTAACTGGACCTTAAATTATGGACAAGAAAAGCGTAGGTAAGTGTGGAATCGACATTAATACGTAGATGTACCCGTATATTTTTAGTGGAGATTTAGTTCATTTTTTTTTCTGTTTATAAAATTATCGTTAATCATTAAAAATAATCCTACCTCTATAACAATCATGCAAGTTTCACTGTTGTCAACGTGTACTATTGATAGACCACGTACATAATAAAAAAATAAACTGAGTCAAGTGTGAAAAGCCTAGAAAACGGCTAGATAACGTTATCTTGGCTTTGAAATTAAAGAATGTGCTATAAATAGCAAATCCAAAATCGTTTTAGTCAGACGGACGAAAGCCGCGAGTGTTTTTCTAAAAATCAACTTGTACATTAAGCGATATCACCTTAGGACGATTGAGACTTGGCTGACCGGGTAACACATTGTTCTTAGCTTCTTTTATAGGGAACGGTTTGACGCCTGCGTGGAAATATGCGTGTGGATGTATGTGGATTACTCTCAGGTTTCGCATGATATGGAGGATATATGGCGGGTTTCCGAGGCAACATCTTGATGAAGCCTCTGGGCCGGCTGACTTGCTTAGATTGCGGCAGGTCCAATTGCTTCAAATCATAATCTTGTTTTTTACTTTTCTCAAGTAGCTTTTCTTTTATGGGTATCTTTATGTCACCACTTTTCTTTGTATCTACAACAAAGTGTTCATTTAAATCGATTTCAGGATTTGTCTTGAAATAAGAAATAAGATCTTTATTATTTTCATTCCCGTCAATTGATTGGTTGGCTTTTAAATTTGATTGTACAACAATGTAGTTTTTTTCTTTATTAGCTCCCGGATGACGATGACGTGATATTGATGGCATCTTAGCTGTTATATTTATTCGAGATTTTTGAATCGCAATCTGGGCATGATTGAGGTTATGATTGGTGACAACTAAATTGAATATTGGCGATACGGAGCACAAAAACACAACAAAACACACGTTCATCTTGTCAGACTGCGGGACTAATACAGAGAAATTGGCAACATTTCGTTTATAAACTTCTGATTCATAATAGACAATAGTGTATATTTGTTCTCATATTGTAAACAGAAAACAGTATTACATAAAAATGTCATCACATCCAAATGTTCTCTAACAACCGATATACGTAATACTAACGCGGTTAGATCTCATTCTTGTGTCATATTCCCGTCACAATCGTCGAGGATTTGCCAATTCAACTTTACACAAAATATCTTCTCTATTTATAAAAATGTTATGTTGGTTTGTGTACGCTTCAAAAACTCAAAAAGTTATGCACCGATCGAGCTGAAATTTTAGAATGATATATAATCCGCATCAAGGATAGTTTTTATTTAATTTTTGCATTTCAATGTGCCACAGCGAAGCGTGGCAGGGTACAGCTAGTTTTACATATTTTTGGTTCACGGAAGCCTGAAGTAAATCTTTGATATACAGCAGTTAGTCTAAAGATCTATTTAAAGTAAAGTAGTAGCTAGTAAAAAGGTGGCAACAAATAAAACAGAATTATATTTTGCAGGGGTAGTTTTCTGTGGAGGTGTAGTACCACACCTTTGCCAGTTATTCAATCGCCAAACAGTAATTAATGTACAAACTTTTTCGTGTTACGGTTTGAAGGGCAATTTCATCGTACAATAGCTGCGTGACACTGTGGTGCTATGGGCAGGTGTGTTGCTTAGCATCAACAATGTAAAGTAATATACGTAACAATGTAATACACACTATAAGTTGAGCGTAACTTAAAAAAAAACAACATGTTATAACCAAAATATTACGTTTATTGCGTTTCAAAATACTCTACATTTTAAACATTTTTCCATGCGATCGAACCATTTTTTAAAACAGGAGGACCACAGATCTGAGAGTATGTTTTCTACGTGTTGATTGAACGTTATCACTGCCTCTTCGGAGTTGCTAAAAGTGAAACCTCTCAATCAAATTTTTGATTTTGGGGGATTTGATACAGAAATAACAGGGTGCTAGGTCGGGGCTATGCGCAGGATGGGTGACGAGTTGTACTTTTTCGGAAGCAAAAAAAAAAGCAAAGCAGCGTTGTCATGGTGTAGGAGAACGCGGCTTTTTGGTCGTCTTTCGCGAACTTTTTCTAACCCCCTGGGTAAACAAATGGTAGAATACTACTCAGCATTAACACTCTTATGATCTTCAAGTAGAATTGTACAGATGGGCCCCGTAGGTAGCTGAGAAATAAAAACGCGATCATTCTTTTACCAACCTTTCTCGCCTGCATCACTTTTATTGGCCTGTTCTCATTTTCAAACACCCATTATCAAGATTGCTATTTCGGGTTCAAAATAATAAATCCACGTTTCGTGTTCTGTGACAATATCATAAACAGCATTAGAATGTCCGTGGTCGTACTTGTAGGCTACTACAGTACTACACAGACACTAGTCTGTGAACACCATTCCATCCGAGCCCGCTTCTGCTCCGCTGTCAGTTCATGAGGGATCCAACGACAATAAAGTTTCCGAACTTATGATTGTTTTTTTGTTGACGGCAGGTGAAGGCCGCTCTTCACGAAATTCGTCATGTAAAGAAACTAGAACTCTCTCAAATTCAGCAAACCATCACCTTAAGGTGCTCAAACAAGGTGAGTCTCTACCAAAGTCATTTTGAAGACGGTGGCACAGTGTTGCGCAGTGAGAGAGAACTTTTATTATCCAAAAAACCATCGCTCTAAAATCTTTTCGATTTTCGTTTTCGTTGCGTACGTAGAACTTTGATATGTGATAAAAAACAATTGACAAATGATTTTCCGCCAATTGTTTTTTTATTACTAAAAAGGATGTTGTGCAAATGCATGTTGTCATTTTTCTCCAAAACTACTTGTCCGATTTTGATGCAGTTTTCAGTGATAGGTTTAGGTTTCATGGGTGTATGTTCTTAGAGAGGTGCATAATATTACGGTGCCTGCAGTAAGCATTTGTGAACAAAACCAAAACTAGTAGTCGTAGGGCTCTTGGCAGAGTCCGCCTGGGGAAGTACCAAACCTTTTCCAGTTATTCTACCGCCAAGCAGTAATGTACAAACATTGCTGTGTTCCGGTTTGAAGGGCAATGTATCCAGAGAAATTACAGGGCCTCGAAAAAAACATCTTAGACCTCTGGGTGACGAGCGCAGTGCTAGGTAATGATTTGGACTCTTCATGTTCCAATTTCTGCGTGTCACTGTGCTGTTATGTGGCGGGCATGTTGCTTACCATCAGGCACATGTGCTGCTTCGAGATTATTTTTTATTAAGTTTTACATTATTTATTTTGCGCTACATATAAATTTTTTGTTGTTGTTAAGTTTGGGTTTTTAAAATTATTTTGTGCTGTTTCGAACTAAACTAAACTCTTAACCGTCATGGGGTTTTCAAAATTTATAATCTGCTTTTATAACATCATAAAATATTATTTGATATACTAGTATTTTTATGTACGTATTTATGCATTAGGATACGTAAATACATATACCTATAAATAACGCGTACGTACGTGCTTCCTAGTCTGGAGAATGGGAATCAAAGGAAAGGAAAGGAAGGAAAGAAACATACATCCGAATAGAGAACCTCCTCCTTTTTTGAAGTCGGTTAAAAATGAATAGTGTAGTTTGAATGAGTTAACATTATTTCTTCTTATGTTAACGTTAGAGACGTAATGCGCTAATATTTATTACTTCCCTCCACTTCTGTCCTTGGAGTATTTACAACAAAACTAAGCAAGTACATCTATTACACTTCATATATAGAGTATAATATGAAAAAATAGGCCCGCTGAATGGAACGTTGTGTACTAATTATTATTAACAGCTTATACTGTGATATATTCACATCATCCTAATATCATTATCAAGCATGTTAGCATTTAGTTATGAGTTAATGATGTCTGGTATCAATGGTGTTTTCTATATGCTTAGTTATTTGTGCAGCCCATTTAAGTTCATTTGAGACAAGGAATTCACGTTTTATATTTTAGAAATATAGATATTATGAGACAGTTTAGTATCACCATTTAACACAATTCTTCCCAACATCAAGCTTCTGATGTCAGTCAGTACAAATTCACAAGAATAATATTGGTGATTTTCTGATTATATAGGGATCGGGAGTAAAATAGAACATATTTTTATTGTTGGTTTAATACATTCATATAAAAACAAATAATACAAATAAAAATTACAATATACGTCAACCTATTCTTAAAGTTATATAATAACTTAGTAAAATAAAAATAATGTGACTGAGAATAGAAGAGTGGCAGAAATTTTTAAAAGTAAGGCTAATTTTACTGTTTTTAAAATCGTCTTTGGCAAGTACATACATTTTAGAAAATATAAATCATACATTAGTTTATCTCTGATACCGTGCAATTCACCGATCAGTGGAATGGTGGTTGTCACTTGCAATTTTTGATATTAAGGAAAAAAATTGCTTTTTTCCTCAGAAATTTAAGGACAATGTATTCAACATATTCATTGTAAATATGTTTTCATCAGACTTTTAAACACATTTTAATAAATCGTTGCCAAGAAAAACATATTTGCAAAAATAAGATTAAATTAAAATAAAACTACCTACATTTACATTAAAATAAAACTAATTGTTTAGTCGTAAAAGCTTTACTAGTGACTCATGTAGGTAAACTGAAAACGTTGATGTCTTGAGGTACCCAAAATATTTATAAATTTTACCTTATAACCACAACTAAAAATACTATTGTCCTGATTTGTTTTCACTTAATGCTATTTTAACTCGTTTAAACAATAAATAAACATCGTTGAAGTATGGTTCCTGACGTGGCGGTAAGCTTCTGGTTTTTATTAACTTTTATAATTTTGATTATGTAAGTAGTTAGAAATGAACATTCCAGATCCAGTCAGGAAATCCTGGTATTCCGTAGACTTTGCCCTGGCTGTCAACCACTCTACCATTTCCGTCGGCATACATTCTCTGGTGGTTGTGCTCTAGCTTTACAAAAGATTTTTTTTGCTTCGTAACAGCTGCTTTTTGTTGGTCATTAATTTGATGATTTAAAGGCTTTTTAGATGATGATGCTGTTTTGTCTAAGGGTATCAGACGAGACCCTTTGGAAAATGAACGAATGTTCCCAAATGGCGTATTGTATACGGAGTTCATGGCGTTGTTAGGTGCTAAAATATAGTGCTCATCCAAACGTGGTTCTATCCTTTGAAAATTGAAGTGAGAACTAATTATTTCATTTTTGTCACTTCCCAAAATGTATTCAACACGACCTGTTTTGCGCCCTTTGTGAGGATCCATCGCATATGGGCCTAATATTTCTTTTCTTCCATAACCGCTTCCTGAAGAATGTTTGCGTGGCAATGGTGGCGGGGCTATCCTAACTCTAGAATTGATTCTTGAATTCTGTAGCACGATTGGCGCAAAATCTTCCCGTAACTTGTGATTAGTAACAACTAAAGAAAGTAAAGGTGATACAGAGCACAATAACACTGCGAAATGCACCTCCATCTTATCAGACTCCAAAACTGGCACTGAGGAAGTGCACGCATTTGTTTTTATAATCTCTTAGTTCTTGATCAACAATGTCCTATTTTGCATCGGTCAGTGTAAATACAAAACACATTGCATCAAATTCTGTCATCACTGACGTGATCTGACGGAATATTGTTTTATAGTGATAACGTGATAACTACGTCTATCATGTAGTCGTTTCTATTTTCTATTTGTACTCATTGTCTGCGCACGTCTCGAATCAGAGACATAAATTAGTTATTTAGAATTAAAAAGGCCTGTGAGTAAAATATTCTATAGATTTTTGATTTATCATTCCACGACGACAATCTGTCATTAATACTCGTCCGATCGGTATTAAAGATATATTTTGTTCTTTTCAAGAAAATGAAATGTGTAATGGATATAAAATTGTACATATTTGTAACAGTACTATTTGTGATTTTTGCCTCAGTGAAAGGACGTTTCATTGATAAAGATAAAAAAATCAGAAATTCAGAAGCTATTCAAATAGAGAATTCAAAACAACTGAAGAAAGGTTTCAAAAATCAAATTTCAACCGAATTCTCTGATAAAGACACATTGAGTCAAAAGATTTCACAGATTCACAACAAAAGAATGTATATGGAAAACTTTCCGAAATTCCGTAAAGTCAGAGACATACATAGACAAGTCCAAAAGCATTTTAATACAGAAAAGCAAAATGATCAACATTCCAGAGATCTTGTCAGAAAACCATTACCAATGTTCAGTGACATAGATAAATATGATGACTATATTCATGAGAAGATTGATAAAGTTCGGTCTGTATTTGCTGACTTTGGAACCCATGAAGACGAAGATTTCAATGTAAGCGATTATGAATTCGATATGTATCATGACGATTTCTTAACCTCGGGAAAACCTTTAAAGCCCAGGATAAATCTAGAAACTATTGAAGCAATTCTAGCTGAGATGCCGTCATTAAGGATACAGACTGACGTGGACATGAAACATAGACCAAGCCTAAGAAAAATATCTCCAAAACTTTCTGAAGATTATGAAGATGATATAAAAACTACTACAGATACGAATAAAAGTAAAGAATCCGAATACGAGTTTTGTAGTCACATCGAAAAAGAAAAGGAAAGAAGAAAAATATCAATTCAAGCCTATAAACCCATAGTACATCCCGTTGTAAGATCCCGCGATTTCCTTCTTTTGACACCGTTTATATTGTAAACAAGAACTCGGTTACGATTGACCATCTACGGAGAAACAAATGTGATATTTATAAGATGGGGCCAACGAATGAAATCAGAGCGTGAAAAACTTCTGAAGATGCTTTTTTTACAATGAAAATTATTTGAGTATCTCTAAGCTCTGTTTTGTTCTTCTTTGTTTTGATAGAAGATAAGTTTGAGAAATAAGAGAAACTACAACATTTTTAATGCGATTTGTTGTCACGAATTCTACATACTTTGTTACGGTTATTCTTGACTACTCTAGAGTAACGCTGTATTACAAAAGTTGACTTTAACTTCACTTTGCCTCTCGGAGTCCATCATTTGACGGCAGTAATGTTGAAAATCTCTTTGATAATTTGACTGTTCTAATGAGTTTGAAATGTTAATATGGATAGGCCTTGAGCAAATGTTTGGAATACGGCGGCAAGAACGACCTCAATTTTTGTATACATGTAAGTAGTCGTACACATTTTAGTAATAAAATTGTCTACGAATACCATAAAACAATTATAGTTATTTTGCTATGGTCAAGAACTTTAAGTATTTAATTGTGTAAAAGTAAAAATTTAGATATTTTTTTTTCTAAATAATTGTATAGTTAACATTCGGTATACCCGTGTGTTTGTAAAGGTGATCGTTATATTTTTACATTCTAACTAGTCAAGAGGTTTAAATAACTGCGTTTGATCTTATAAAAACACTTATTTTTACTTAAGTGACCTTAGTAATAATTGGCTAAAATCATACCATTTTAGCCACTGTTATTATTAAATATTGCGTACTTTCTTTCCTGAGTCAGAAAAAAGGAAAAATCTGGTGGAAATACTTATTTATTCTTGAGCAATAAACTAGTTTGTTCGTGTGTCGAAGTCTTCTCATAATTTCAAATTATCGACTCCATATTTATTCTACGTAAAGTAACCTAAGGCTGAGGACATGCACAGGCACCGTTGTGCCGTTGTGCACAGTAAATTTGTGGAACAACAAATTTACTACAACTGTGAATGAGAAGGTAATTCTTATAAATTATCTTCTTTTGGCCGATATTTCATAAATGTTGTTGCCTTCGATCGAAAAAAAAAACAAGAAAATGTATGTAAATTTAAAAACTATTTTTCAATTTAAGAAGACTTTGGATTCGATTAGTTGTAACTATTTTTCTCGCAATTCCGTAGGCTGAGGCTTGATACAAGTTTTCTCACACCAAAATGTGCTTTCAGAATATGATCTACATCAGTATTTCAAAACTTGACTGCAATATTTTTGTTTCAGAGTTTCTTCTAGTCTGAATCTTTCTATATCAAGAATTTCAATATTAATTTAATTCAACTTAAAAAAAAATTGCGTTTTGTTTCGTGTAAGTTTTGATGAAATATTTGAAAATGCGGCGGAAACGAGTCGTACACTAACATCGAAAATAATACGCTGTTTAGAAGCAAACCCCAATCTTAAAAAAGATGTGTAATAGTTTTTTTAATAACTTACTTGCTATACCTTTTTTGAACAGAGCTTAAACTCAAATAAGGCCTAATGCCAATCGTGAAACAATAGATTATGTAACAATAAAACTAGAGAATAAGTGCCCATTGTTTGTCGTTCGATTAGTATTTTTTAGGGTTCCGTACATGACACGGAACCCTTTAATAAGACTCCGGGTGTCTATGCGACCTATTTTAAATTGTAAAAGTAGTTGAAACTTGTACTTAATATATTGTTACGATAGATTACTATATCATCACATAAATAATTAATAATAATAAGAGACCAAACAAAAAAAATCGTAATTTCTTGGTTTAGTTCAATAAGGAAATCGGTAATTGACATAAGTATGAAAATTGATAACATTATTACGCTTCATTTAGTGTAGAGAGAAAAATACCAAGTCTAGGCCAGCCAAATGCACGCCGGGTGCACGATAAGCTTGTTGAAGCTTATCGTCGATAAGAACTAACAACTAACATACGTCTAAACGTCTAGGCTGTGGAATACGTTGCCTGAGTGGGTTTTCCCCGATGGTTACAATCTTTGTGTCTTCAAATCGAGAGTGAATCGGTTTCTTCTAGGTAAACACGCTCCATCGTAGACCGCATCGTCGCTTAACATCAGGCGAGATGGCGGTCAAGTGTAAACCTATAAAAATTAAAAAAAAAAAAAAAACTAACAAGTTTTAGCAGTGTATAAATTATCAAATTCGTTTTTTTTTGTGGATAAATGTATCGTCCGTCGTTCGGGAACACAGTGGGTTATGTTGGGCTCGGCACCTCGGGGCGTTGGTGCCTGTACTTGTAACTAAAACCCCACAGCTCTTTTCAGTTAGTATCGCGATACTGCTATCGCTTTAAACCGCGACTGTACCATTGTCACTGCCCACCTCTCGGAGGGACGGATCTTTGTATTAGGCTACTATCACGCACTGTAAACCAGCGGCATATGAGCTGAGTAATCTTCCCAAGAAGTAAGAAGAAGAAGATCTTGTTTTTTCAGTTTCTTACTCCGAACTTGTAAACGCACTGCTCGAAGAGCGGGTACCGTGAAGAGAAGTTCTCTCACCGGCCGGAATTAGACAATACAAGATGATCATAGTCCTTGGTTATTCAACACGGGATTACAGATTGCCATTTAACTACCACACAGTCACCAACTTTTACATATTTATAAGGTGTTATCTATACTAACATTATAAAGCTGAAAAGTTTGTTTGTTTGATTGAATGTGCTAGCGAGATATTTTAGCTACTAGTAAATAAATACTTTTCTACTTTATGACATTATAAAATTAGTGAGGTGTAATGAAATTAATTACTTATGTATTGTAAATATCAATGCTGTTTTAGTAATACCAAAACCCTCGCTTTGAAAGCGGGACCTACGCTTGACCGCCTCATTTTAAAAACAAGAATGGTTGTCGCAATATTGTTTTCTGTTGCGCAACTTTTATCAGTTGACAAGGAAACGAGCCAGTTGTAACTAAATTATATAACGCAAATTAAACTCGCAAGTCTAGTAGTCACTCTAATTATTATTTTAATTAACTTTAAATGATAACAATAAAATCGTTTAAGATTTATTGGAAATACTGTCTAAACTACTCAACGTAAAAATACAGCGAGGTAGCATTACTTATTGTCACTTCGTATTCAAGACATGTATGTTTTTTTAAATATATCTCGACGAATATTATAATGTTATCTATATATATATAAATCAATGCCACTTTTCGTTGTAAGTAAACTCCTCCTAAAAAGAATGATTTTTTTGTATACGTTTGGGTAGGGCTCTGGATGGTTTAGATTCACAAATCACCCCGGCAGATGGCGCGATGGTATCTAGGTTATTATCCGAGCAAAGCCGTATCGGGCCGCTAGTACAGTATACGATTGTGTATGGGAATGATGTCAAAGTGTTTAGTTGTTTTATAACAGTGAAGGAAAACATCGTGAGGAAACAGACAAGTACCTAGAATCTTCAGGTTCAGGTCCAGGTCACGTGTCATCCACCAACCCCCACTTGGCCAACGTGGTGGATTAAGGCCTTGCTATCCCCTTGTGAGAGAAGGCCCCGAGTCCCAGCAGTGGGAACATTTAGCGGGCTGCTTACTGCTGCTCATGCTAAGTATATTAGACTTGAGTAGATAAAGTCATGCTCATTACTTCTTTGGTTAGGCAGAACACCCAGATCCGATATCCGCTGCCGATAACGGCCTCGCCTGCGCTCAAAAAAACTCATACGAAAATTATACGAAATGGCGGTAATAGTTTGTCATAACCAGCTTCACTTCATCTATACTAATATTATAAAGCTGAAGAGTTTGTTTGTTTGAACGCTAGGATTATGGGAACTACTGGACCGAATTGAAAGATTATTTTTCTGTTGGATAGTCCAGTTATCGAGGAAAGCTATAGGCTATAGAACATTACGCTACTATCAAGAGGAGCGGAGTATGAATGGAAAATGTAACAAAAACGGGCAAAAATATTCCTTTTGAAGAGCTTTCGTTGCGTGCGTTGACGTGCCAGCATGTATCTCTTAAGCTTGCGTGATTATAAACCTTTGCTAAGCAAATTTGTTCCATATCTTAGTTGGTACGACCAATTTGCGACAGGTGGCGTAGCAACGCGCGGAGGCCTGCTAGTACCTACAGTATACATTATTTTAATGCCTGTTACCTGCAGAGGATAGATAGAAACTCTTTATTGCGACACAAACAATTTAAAATATTACAAATAAACACTTATTAACTAGTGCCACAAGTGGCGGCCTTATTGCTAAGAGCAATCTCTTCCAGGCAACCAGTTATTATTATACCAGTTATTACCAGGATAGTTATTGACAATCAGGTACATTTGCACCGGAAATAGCTTAGGGTATGTTATATAAAACAAAGTAATTTTATTGACACCATTGTGTATAATTATTGATTTCGAATTGTGAATTGAATACATTTATTATCTTGACATAACTTCATCGAAAATGTTTTATGAAAAAAAAATATTTAAATATATAATAGGTTTTTTTATTTTTAAAACAGTGTTAGGTTTGCTCTTCACCGCCATCTCCCCTGATGTTACTCGACGACACATATCTATGTCCCCGACGATATTGTCTACGATGGAGCGTGCTTATGCTTACCTAAATGAAACCGATTCACTTCACGATTGTAAGCACGGGGAAAACCCACTCATGCAAAGCATTCCACAGCCTAGACTTTGTCCATATTACGAAAGTGGAGTCAAACCCTCTCGTTTGAATCTTTGGAATGTCAACCATGAATGGATGTCGGTTTTTAGTGCTACCAGCAGTCTCATAGAAAAAAGATGAAAAAAATAATGTTGTATTACATCATGCAGATCTAATAGCTACGCTGCTATATACTCTCCGAATGCTTATCTATACCTTAAATCATCCGATAAGTTAGTAACAGAAGAACAAACATAGACAGTGACAAACACACAAACTTTAGACTCTATAACACGAATTAATTAAAGTTATTTATTGTTCACACCATTCAAATGATACATGCTTAAAAGCTGAAAGCGATTGCTTTGTGGCAACTTTGGTATTGACAAAAATCTTAGAAAAACTCATAAAGTGGCGATAAAGACTATCAATACAATAAGATAAACATACGTCCTAATAGTGTTAAATAAAATTACTTAGTATAAACTCTACAAAACTATAAACAAAACACAACAATAAAAACACACTAGTGAATTAAAATACATAATCACACTCCAAATTAAACGTAAGTACGTTTCATTTGACCTGAAAAATTAGAAACTGAATACTTAAATTAAAATAAGCATTGTTGTGATTATAACTCAACTTATATGATATTATTGAACTCTTCCTTTAAATGCGGATGTTTTGTATTGGTACATACCAAACTAATCATAATCATATTTTTTGTTAATAAGCATGTGGTATTTTAAACCAGTTTATGTTCTTATAACATCTAATCTCGTTAATGCAAGTCTAAGCTATCTAATATTAGTAAATTATTGATATCTGAAGAGTATTTTAAAGTACCACTGTTGGTGTTAAATTGTAATTGCAGAATGAGCTCTACAGATTGATTTATCAGTGTTCTCGCGATCATGATGTCTTCAGACGTCGAAATATCGGAACGTTAACCCCGAGTAGCTTATGAGTAACAATGCAATAGTGATAATTCGTGATAGCGTAAACAGTTAAGCCTAAAGAGCCTCTAGTAAGAAAGGCGGTAATGGGTGAATGCAGCGGATTAGACCGCCATGCAGAGTGGGCTGAGAGGCGTGGGCGAACCCGTCTCATCGCGAGGGTGGCGCCGTGTAGCCGAATGCTTTTTACTTCTTGGGCAACCAATATTTAAATAGCATCCAACGCAATGCACCGACCTGCGTTGGATGACAATATACAGGCTGTCGTAGAAAAATTTAATACTGACCAGTGTCAATCACTTAGCACTATTACTGAAGTGAGCTCGCTTGTCTATTGCTCATCAGTTTAACTCATAATCATGTAAAATGGATATTTTAAAAGAGTTTGAAAATATTATGTGCTGACGCTTTAAAACTCTATTATTTTGGGAGTTTTAAAGCGTCTGTCAAGCAAAACGGCCGACGGAAAGTGTCTGAGAGTATTGGGGGCTTATTTTTAAAGATATTGCCTATAACATACGTGAAAATCAGTTATCAGAAAATACGTGTGAAGTAAGTAACGTATCTTCTGGACCCCATATCTCAAAATTTGCCGTCTAAGCAAGTTAGCGGGCAAGCATGTGTTCTTAGTACGTACTAGCTCTACTCAATCGTCCACATTTCATCCATCAGAAAATACGTGACGTCCTGCCGGCCCTAGAATCTAACTCTATTACGCATTAATAAAAAACCATTTAATTATTATCTTTTAATGAAATACCCTACAGGATTTGGCGACAGGGGCCCATTGACTACCGAACTTTGACTATGGAAAAAAGCACACGGGCCTAACTAGCCTAATTTTACTAATTATACGTATTATTATACTATAGTAGCATAGACAGAACATACCGAAAAGCATCTTCGATGTATAACAAACATTATTTCATAAATGTACCCAAATTAGAATTGACGTGGTAACCATAAAAATTAAGAAATGTATTGGATTCAATTGTCTTTTATGTCAAATGTATAGTCCACCTGTGTTTGTTTCAAGTATAACTAAGTACCGGTGATAATTAGTTTAACTCTCGCGTAGTATAAATTGAGATTCTCGACAACGGTGTTTTAAAAGCATCTCTTGCAAAATATTCATTCGCCCTATGTAGAGTAAGCCAAGTGTTAGTTTTCAAACAATACACCACCTAGCCTAAACAAGCACTCTACATAGAACATGTAGAGGCACACCAGACGTAACGAATACCTGTTACTTTGTCGAAAGCTATAATCGTCGACGATTTCTATCAAAAGGTTTCATTATAAAAAATGTGCAACAATGTATTGCCGTCCTAATACAACGAGATATGGCTGGATCTATTGATAATTAGTAATCAAACGTACTTACTTGTATGTTTTACAGGGTAAAATATATCAGCCATGTTTTTATTTGCAGAAAAGATAATTCATGGAACAAAAGCTCTACTGTCCCGAACTGGAATACCTTGTATCTCGGACTTGATATATTTTCCGTGAAACGAAAAAGATACAACAAAACTATAGCATAACATCCAATTATTATGTGGCTTAGATTACCCACAACACTATACCTAACGTACTAAAAAAAACATACAAAATAAGGGAGGTACATAGTCATAAACATTCATCGGGGCATACATAGTCTCTTGAAACTATTTAATTACTATTTTTTATTATTTGGAGCCTATACTGTCCCAATGCTGAGCAAAGGCCTCCCTACCCCCTCCGTTTGGTTCTGTGTTTTGAAACTATTTT
The DNA here is from genome assembly GCA_017562165.1 of Ectropis grisescens. Taxonomy (NCBI): domain Eukaryota; kingdom Metazoa; phylum Arthropoda; class Insecta; order Lepidoptera; family Geometridae; genus Ectropis; species Ectropis grisescens. The sequence continues at coordinate 10,870,121 of CM029767.1, read as the reverse complement.
TTTGTTTACCAATTTATTAAAAAAACATTTCTCCATCAAAAATACATGCCTTCTGACACATCCCGACTAAGCCCAAGGCGTATTGTATTACCTAACGATTTTTTAAAGTCGTTTGTTTTTTTTTTAAGTTAGCCTATTAAAATCAGGGATAATGCACCTTTCAGGCTGTTCAAAGTTTGTAATGTCCTAAGATACTGTTTAAGATCCCTATGTCAGTCCTGTTTAAGATACCTATGTCGGTGCAGCTTTTCTGGAGATTACCTCAAACATACATAAAAATATGGTTTGATCCCCATCCAGTGCAAATATTTGTGTGATGTATATAAATGTTTGTACTGTGCCTGGGTGTTTTCTATGTATAATAAGTATGTATTTAAAATTGTAAAGGTATAAGTATTATTTCAGCTATCTGGCTACCATAGTACAAACTTTGCTTAGTTTGAGGCTAGATGATGTGTGTGAAATGTCCACCAATATTTATTTATTTTGTACAAAAATAGCGATCGCTTTTTATAAAATTACTATTTCTGATTTATATACAGTATTTCCTTTTCAACAAAAAAAAAAATGTGAGTAATAAAAATTGTTTGGCATCATTACACTACTTTCCTGATTAAAATTAAGTCTTTGACACATTACGAGTGTCAAAGATATCCTAAACTAGCGGTTCGCCATACTCGCCCATAGCACTCAAGGATAACGTAAATAATGTCCAAAGGTAAAAAAAAAAATATCTGTCCAGTAGTTCCCGAGATGAGCGTTCAAATAAAAAATAAGGTCTTCAGCTTTATAATTTTGGCATAGAAATATAATGTATTACTTGGCCCCTTCAAGTTACATCACAAACGTTGAAAATTACTTTATGAATTTACGTGAAAATTTGTCAGCTTTTTGGGCCACGAAAAGCCGTGACTTCAGTTTATGTTGGGAGCCGGATTTAAATTAGGTGGCGGTGAAATTGCGGCGCAGCAGCGCTGGCGGCAATCTAATTAAGCTGAAAGTTTGTGTACTATCGTGCGTGTTCTTTTACCTTTTGTGCTCTACACAGATTTTCTGCCTTGGACGCGCGAAAATATGTCAAAGGCGGTGCTGTGATTGGATATTAGCTACGAGTATTCCATTATTTTCCGTCACTCGTGCACTCCAGTCATTATAACTAAAAGATGAAATACAAGAGTTCGTTATAAATAATAAAAGTTCAAAAATGTTCATGTAAACCTTGCAAAAATAACTTATTTAACATGACCCGAAAATCAAATTTGGTCAATCAGGTTATTATATCCTCAAAAAACAAATTAAATTTGAAAAAATAACAATGAGTAGTCTTAATAAAATTAAACGGGGATTTAAATTTCGAACTTGAGAATTTAAAATGTAAAACGTGTATATATTTCTGTTCCCATATGATTTGTAGTTACAGGATATTATAACTTGAAATTGATAAATCTAGATTTAATTTTATACTAAATACTTTGTATGATTTCCACGAACATTTTTGCACTTTTATTTTATGACGAACTTGCGTTTTTTTATTCAAGTCAACGAGGTTTCATAATTTTTGAAGATTCATGAAAATATTTTGTAGTGGTAAAGGTAAATACTATTTATGTTTATTTACAAATAAAAACGTCCAATTATTTGAGGGATCTATCGCCTAACTTAAACATTTTTAATAAATTTGTTAACAAATCCAAAAATCTAAACTGTACGTAGGTACACGTAGGTAGGCTATGTTTGAAAATTAACAACTCAGAAATATAGAAGTATCTCCCCTCCGACTTCGTCTAAAAAGATTTTAACTCTTTATAGACAAAGATCTCAATACACAGATGTGCCCTCCCAAACTTCAGGGTGCATGGAATCATGTCATTGTTGGGAAGAGTGAGCTCACTCATTCCGTTCCAGTCTGTTGCAGGAAGCGGTGAACGCCGGACGTTTTTACTTATCATTATTCGTTGTCTACAACCAAAATAAGTAGAACCACAGCATATCGCGCCGCTAGCGATTCTAGGGGTCAAGTAGATTGGTTGTGTGTAAACTACTTACGACACACATAGAGACGCAGTTTATTACCAATTTCAAGTTACTCAGGGCACATCCATTGGTTTATATCGATGTTTATAGGTATGTTATTTCCGACCATAAACTATCTGAATTGTAAATTTCAGCTGCGTTCTGTACAGTTCTCAGGACTTGATTGCGCAGAAAGAAAATCATACTTATAGATTTAATACATTAGTAGGGTAATGAGAGCTATATGGCATCCATCGTACAATCTTTGCTTAGTTTGGGTTTAGACGTTGTGGTGTGAAATGGTGTCAACGAATAATTAGTTATTTTGAATAATTATTTTTTTTTAAATACGAGTAAGTAATTAACCTACATATTGGTGATAAAGACAACAACAAAAATTGTTTATGACGTGTTTGATTCAGTGATTATGGTTCATGTGTCAAAATAGACTAAAAAGTTTCATTTTTATTACAAGAGTCATAAAGTTGCAACTTGATAGGTCTACTTTTTCAGTTAATCCGTATATCAGGTAAAATTGCCGAATTTTAGACCCCGATGTGTTTGTGTGTGCTACTTTCCTGAAATCAATAGGTATGATAAAAACACATTTTTGTTTTAAGCAGCATAAAATATTTTTGTTTCTAAATGAAGCGTATATGAATATTTAAATATGACTTGACTAGTGCGTATTTATTTATTTTAAATATAAACCTGTACTATGAGCGATCATGTACTCGTATGCAGTGGTTTGTAGCCATATTTCATAAAAAAAAGGTTTAAGGTTTAAAGACTTGAAGAAAGGTTTGTATTCTCATATAAGATAATTATCACTTCCATGAGAACACTTATAATAAAAAAAAAACATTAGGTAGTTCGTCACCGCACAGAACTGAATAATAATAAATTTACAAAAACAAAAACTGTTATAAATATGAAACACATACAATAACAACAATACACGTTCAACAAAACAGATTTAGATTAGTTAGGAACCTATTTTAGCTACACTTGCATCATAAGTATATGCGCAGTAAGTCGCATTTCATACATATGATTGCCATCAATTATTGTGAAGATAGTAGTAATTCAATATGCGACATAAAATTGTTTGTTGCGTTCTCGTGATTAATTAAATACCTCTGTACTTATACGACGATTTTAATATTTTATCGATTATATGTAGGTCATGCTTTATCGGCATCGCTTCGTAGTAGAGTTAGATATAACTAGAATTGTACTAATAAATAATAGGTCAGCCGACAATATAATTACAATTAATGTGCTGTTGAGACCTTTGCCCAGCAGTGGGACAATTGAGGTTAAATAAAAAAAATATATATAAAAAAGTGCTTTTATGGGCAGGCGTACTGCTACTGTACTCGTAGTAGCAGGCGTACTGCGTACTACAGGCGTACCATCAGACGTAAATAAAATAGGTCCTGATCGTTCCGACACTCTTTACTGTAAAAAACAAAATATTAGCTCCAAATATTGGTTCTCTGACAACAGATACTACAACCTATTGGGCAAGGGCCACACGGCACGCCCTTCAAAGATGCCAGACCGATCTTGAAATTTTCTAGGTGTCAGCCCAAGTTTAGTTACGATCAGACCGTCTGCGGTGCCTGTGCGCTTAACGTTGTACGAAATGTAGTACTCATTGAGTCTATGGTGAATATACGTGATACTTTCAAGTATGCTTCACCACATGCACACTCCGTACCTATATAATTATGTTTTGGTGTAACATAAAGGTTTGGTGTACCTACACAAGCTTAAATCTACTGTACAACAAAATTTTGAGACAATATATTATTGGGCAAATATATGTCAAATCTAGTCCCCATTTTTGGAAGGTGTTTAAGATAACCGTATGATTTTATATCGATAAGTACCAGGTTTGCACTGAAACGCCATCTCGCCTGACGTTAGCGACGATGTGGTCAATGATGGAGCGCAAACGCTAGACAAAACCAGTTCACTCCAAATTAGACGACCCATACAGATATCATATCCATGAGAAAATACTCACTCAGCTAACGCATTGCAAAGTTTTGATGCTCTTTAACAAGAATGGAGTGCCTAATCGTTCAGGTCTTTCGAACATCAATCATGAAACGAGTTACGAGCAGTCTGACAGACAAGAACAAATTTAAAAAATTGGTTTACTCCCGACACCTTTAATTTGTAATCTGTTCAACATTCTACTACTCTTTTATTCGATACCCATATTGAGGAAGTAGTGAAAAAAATGTATTTCGCCGTTTTGTAGTGGTGGCCATTTTGGATTAGATTTTTAAGAGTGTATAGTATTTTACTAGTCAGACGGACAGACATCGACGTCAAACTCATAACACCCCTTTTTTGGCCGGGGTTTAAAAAAGACCCAGATGATATTAGATTATGCAGAACACACACTCACACTCTCCGAAAAGTATCTAATAAAAACCCGATGAAATTGCAACTTTGTGAATTAATCAAGTCAACAACAACCTACACTTTTTGTCGACCCTATATGTTCGATGTCTCGAGTATCACCAGACATGCTTTATCTTGCTATCTGTATGTGAGGCTCTAAAATTAAGATGACCATTCAGATAGGTCGTGCGAAGCAGGTACGCGTTGCGGGAAAAATCAATCCGACCAATAGCGTAGCGCAGATAGGAAAATAAACCATAACTATTGGTGAATAGATTCTTATTGTAACAAGCTGCTGTAAAATAAAGGACCTAGGAAGTAAAATATAGGGCAAGAATGTAACGATGTTTTGATTAAAAGAAAATAAAAAAAATGTAATAAAGTGGTATGTCGCGGTCCTGTTATAAAATATAACATACTGCGCACAAGTATCGAAACCACCACAAAATCCCGAAATTATGTTAAACAACAGGAACATTACATAACCTTCCATTTGGTTACTAAAACTTGCCCCTATCTGGACCAGGATCAAATCAGAACCTATGCTTGTGTAAAGATGAGTATGTAACTTTTGTTAGAAATATTTCTTCTACGATGCCCTAGTGTTGAAGGCTTGTGCACCTGAGTTGTCTCCTGTACTGACGCGCCTGTTTAGACGCTCTCTCCATACTGAGAGGATTACCGAAATCATGGAAACTTGCTAACGTGCAACCTGTCTTCAAAAAAAGTAGTCGTGCTGACCCTGCCAACTACAGGCCCATTTCGGTCACGTCCATACTCTGCAAGACTATGGAACGTGTCTTAAACCGCAGACTCCTGATGTACCTAGAATCTAACGACCTCCTCAGTGACCGGCAATACGGGTTCCGCCGAAACCGGCCACCGGGATAACGGGATATTCTAGCGTATGTCACCCACATCTAGAATGAAGCTATCGAGAAACACGGGGGAGCACTTGCAGTCTCCCTGGATATCTCGAAGGCTTTCGACAGGGTTAGGCATGATGGCCTTATTAGCAAGCTATCTAGTTATGGATTGTCTTCAGGGTTTATTGCATGACTATCGGACTTCTTGAGTAATCGATCCATACGAGTTGTCATTGATGGCTGCTCGTCGGATCGAATGGCTATCAATGCCGGAGTCCTACAAGGGTCGGTACTCTCTGCGACGCTTTTTCTGCTACATATCAACGATCTGTTGAAGCCCGGTATCTTTGGGTACGCAGATGATAGGACCGTTGTAGAGAGTTGCATATCTAGCGCGAGAGCCAGTGGACAGCAAACTAAGGTAGTGAGAGAGAGTATGATCGAGCGTTTGAACTTGGCCCTTGAGGAAGTCTCTGAATGGGGCGTAACCAATCTGGCCAAGTTTAAAGACGCAGGCGCGCCTGTTCTCCGCAAAAAGGAGTCCGTTTCAACAGACTCCTACTTTTCGAGGTGAATCCGTACCGGTTGCTGATCATCTTGAGGTTTTGGGCGTTACCTTAACTTCTACGCTCAACTTTGGCTCGTACATCGAGTCCAAGTCAAAATTAGCTGCTAAAAACTATGTGTCCTCTCAACAGTGCGAAAGTACTTCAAATCTGAACAATTATTTTTGTTATACAAAGCACAGATTCGTTTTTATATGGAGTACTGTTCGCACCTTTGGGATGGATCGGCTAAGTATCAGCTTGAAGCTCTGGAATCGATCGAGAAGCGTGCCAAAAGGCTCATAGGCAAAGACATTCTAGTGCGGAAAAGACTTCAAACTCTTGAACATCGCCACAAAATTGCTAGCTTATCGGCTTTTTATCGGATACAATTCGGAGAGTGTGCATGATCTGCATGATCTTATACCACCTTGCCCTTTTTTTTCTATAGTAATTCTCGTAATTCGAAGAAGCGGCACCGTTACATGGTGGATATTCCAAAGACACGGATGAAGAAGTGTGACTCTACGTTTGTGATAAGAACGTTTAGGCTGTGGAATGAGTTGCCTGGTTGGGTTTTTCCCGATAGTTATAATCTTGGTGTCTTCAAATCGAGAGTGAATCGGTTTCTTCTAGATAAACACGCTCCATCGTAGACCGCATCGTCGATTAACATCAGGTGAGATGGTGGTCAAGTGTAAACCTATAAAAGTTAAAAAAAAAAAACATTTGTAGGTATAACATTAATATGTGAAGCAGAACCTTTATACGCCTTGTTATGAAAATATCGTGGACGGCAGAGTATGAAATTTCGCACACTTAAAGTTAAATAGAGAAGAGATACAGTGCAGCAAACTATTCTTTTATTAATGCATAATTAACATTAAATCAATAAAAACGTAATATTACATTACATTACATTACCATGTATTTGACACACACGGATAAATACTCTGTTGTTTATTGTTCTATCAAATTGAAAATAGATTATTACTTTATGGTCGAACTTCCACCACTGGAGACCACTAACCATTCAGAAAATATTCTGTTCCTTACGAAATATTTTCACAGAATGATTTAAATTATGAATATGCATTTCGTGTGTTCGCCGAACAATAAATAAATACACGTGTGGTCCTCAATTCTAATAAAACTATTTATTGTTTACTCGTGATAATATTTTGATTGGGTAATGTCGTGGAAACAAACTTAATTGAATAATTTCAACAACAAGAACAAGCTTTGTCTAATTTGGGGCCTGTTGTAGTAAGTACATTTCTGTATTAAATTGTTGCTTAGCGTTAGCAGCCCACTAAATGTTCCGTATGTTTGTATGTACTGCTGGAATCGGGGCCTTCTCTCTCCTTCTTCTTTCTTATCTCTCCTTCTTCTTCTCTCTCCTTCTTCTTCTCTCTCTCGAGAGTAAATGCTACAATCCACCACGCTGGCCCAGTGGGGGTTGTTAGATGACACATGACCTCGAAATATTCTAGGTACATGTTAACATTCCTCACGATGTTTTCTTTCGCTGTTTTTAAGTTAGCGGCATTACTCACATGACTTCGAAAGGATAGCGGTGCGAAAGGTAGTTTAGTTTGCGCACTGAATGTTCACCAATGCTATATATTTACTGTTATGACATTGTAAAGCTCATTGCCGTTTCCAGCTTTGAACTGATAGCCTTTAGCCTCAATATCAATAGGCTATCAATTACCCACCAATTATATCGTAGGGAACAGATATAATAAAATGTTAGAATAGGTATTTCTTGTGAGAAACATGACGTGTACCAAAATTTAAGCCATTAGCAATGAATGAGTAGATAATGTATTCGCAATTAAAACAAAATGCGCAATTATAAATAATGTAATAGAAACATGTATTAAAAAATGCGCTCGTGGCTTAGTTAGTAGTTGTCTTATGTCGTGATTTCGATTCCCACCCAGGATTAATTGTGTTATGAATACCAATATTTCTTCAATTTCTGCGTGTTTCTATGTACCAATTAATAAGTAGGTACTATATCACCTAATTAACTTTAAAAATATGTGTGTAGGTACTTATGTACGTACGCAGGAAGTTAATACTTCTCTTTGTTCCGCATGCTAATGGCCCAATAAAGAGGATAGGTGCGGAAAAGGCCCCGCCAAACTAACTAACTATTCCTTGTGCTAATGGCCCATTAAAGAGGCTAGGTGCGGAAAAGGCCCAGCCAAAATAGCTAACTAACTATTCCTCGTGATAATGGCCCAATAAAGAGGTTAGGTGCGGAAAAGGCCCAGCCAAAGAAGCTAACTAACTATTCCTCGTGATAATGGCCCAATAAAGAGGCTAGGTGCGGAAAAGGCCCCGCCAAACTAACTAACTATTCTTTGTGCTAATGAACCATTAAAGAGGCTAGGTGCGGAAAAGGCCCACCCAAAGTAGCTAACTAACTATTCCTCGTGATAATGGCCCAATAAAGAGGTTAGGTGCGGAAAAGGCCCAGCCAAAGAAGCTAACTAACTATTCCTAGTGATAATGGCCCAATAAAGAGGTTAGGTGCGGAAAAGGCTCCGCTAAACTAACCTTTCCTCGTGCTGATGGCCCAATAAAGAGGTTAAGTGCGGAAAAGGCCCCGCTAAACTAACTATTCCTCGTGCTAATGGCCCAATAAAGAGGCTAGGTGCTGAAAAGATCCAGCCAAACTAACTAATCCCCGTGTTAAGAAGTCTAACTTCAACCATAGAATAGATAACATTTTCAACGCAAGAAGTATTAACCTGATGTTGTTATTATTTACAATGTTCACTAACATGTTGACTAGCTAACTTCGGGATGTCGTCATGGTGAACGCACGCACCATAAAAATAAATGTACTCTCATAATTTCTCCGTAACGCGTCAAAAGAAGAAGGACCAATAAAACAGTGGTTGTCTGTAAAGTCAGTTGGTTTACGGACGATAGTTTAACGTGACAGCGTCATAACAAAACGTTGATAGATGCGGCGCAAGCGTACAATGAGCGTAACGGGACACTTTTTCGTGCATGCAGCCGGCGTTCATCGATTTATTAGACGTAATCACGTAAAAAATTGGCTCCAAGGTCAACATGTTTATGTACGTTGTATAATGTATATGCTAGCAAATGTAATACGCAAATAATGTAGTTTACGAAACATTTGTCATTTCGATTCCAAGAACTACATAAAACTTAACAGTACCTACTCTTACAAAGCTCCGACTAACAAGGAGGTGTAATTATAGTTAAGGGATTAACATCGCGATGCGGCGCACGCGCCTCACGGGACGTCCTTCCGGCTGTTTCGGCGCTGACAGTAGGAGCTTCGTGACCTGCATACAAAACTCATTTTATATTTTAATTGCTAATATGTTAAATCTACACCGCCATATATCTTGCATTAAATGAATTAGTGTACCTTATGTCACAGTGTTATTCGGGTGTAACCTCGCTCTATCTCGAAATATGATACGTTTAATTTTAGTCTTTAGAGAACCTTTTATTTTAGTCTAAACTGCTTATTCCAAAATATCAATTTAGCACGGTCACGACTATCGTAAGATTATATTCCGTTTTTAATTTAATCAAAGGATCTAAATACGGCGGTAAGTTATAGTTTGTGTGTATAAACAGCCTGTGTGAATGTCTGGTTGTCTGGATAGTAGATGAATTGTACGTGTCAATAAAGATTTTCTTATTATAACATTTTGATAGATTGACATGAAACAAATGTAAAGTGCTTTTAAAGATATCTTATCTTAAGGGTTTTCTAATAAAGAGAACTATTGCTCCGCGTTCTCAAGTTGCCTCTACTGCCTACCAAACTTCTGGTTGGTACGGTAGCGCCTAATATTACCGTATTTGACGAGTTACTAAGTCTCATGCGACGGCTAGCGCATGGCCACCTCAGACAGTGCAACCTCAGCTTGGGCTGCCGCAAGTAAACACGATTAAGGAATTAACATTGCCATATTGCTCGAGCGCAAGCTTTTTAAGTGGAGTATGTAAGTGTGGAGTATGTAATGGAATATATAAGTAAACACGATTAAGGAATTAACATTGCCATATTGCTCGAGCGCAAGCTTTTTAAGTGGAGTATGACCACAGCTTAGGTCGAGCTTCCACTTGAGTTGAGCAAAACAGAAAAAGTGCTAAGTGGCGCACGGAGAAAATGTCCAGCAATTAATGTCAAATTTATTTTATAAATTACATCTTATCAAAACCGCTGTTGGTAATAGAGGTATCCTAGTCTTGCCATAAATATTGTAATATAGAAAAAACATTTTTTTATCTGCTTAAAACATTTATTACTTTTACACTATGTTAATTTAGTACATAAATATAAAACAATTAAAAGTATGCAAAGCTTATTCGAAGTGGCCTCCATTGGCTGCAATACAGTCCTTTAAACGTTGAGGCCAGTTATCAATAGAACCACGCACTCTTTCCATGGGAAAATTCTTCACTGCCAATCGTATAGACAGACTGTTTTAGGAACTCCACATTATCATGGCGTTTAGAGCAAGCTGTACTCTCTAAAATTGACCATAAATCATAATCTAGTGGATTAAGATCGGGACTAGACGACGGCCAGTCTTCAGCTCTGATGAATTCCGAAACGTTCGCTTTTAACAAAGACTGCGTGGAACGAGCTTTATGACCCGGCGCCGAGTCTTGCTGGAAGGACCATACTTGGTTATTGAACATGGTGACGCAAGAATGGTATCTTGATATGCTTGTGCCGATGTTTTGATACCTTTTTCACAAAAATATGGCTCAGTCACTCCTTCATAGCTAACACCCCACCAAACAAACCATCACTGAAGTCGGATAATGTCCACGTTGCACTCTGTCGACTAATTGGGAAGCTTCCTTAGAGCTTTGAGCATAAATACGGTCATTTTGTTAGTTAAAATGTAGCTCTATTGTAAAAAAAATCTCATCCGTAAACAAAATTTTTCTGTGACCGCCCTTTGCGTACCGCTTCAGTAGTTGTTTCGATTTTACGATTATCAGTTAAGAAGTGACCAGTGCGTCTTTTATAGGCTGCAAGTCCTAAGTCATCTTTTAAAATACGTGATATGGTTCTAGGTGCTATCTTCATTTCCCGAGATAAAATCTTTTGCTTTCGGACAGGATTTCTTCGAATTCTTTCCCTTACTGCTTTGACCACCTTTTTCGTACGAACTTAGTTAGCTAGAACGTAGTTAGACGTTATGCATGTTTTGTTATTAAGCCGCAGCATATGGTAGAGCAATCATAACATAGCCTCGTTCTCAGAGTCCGGCATCACATGAACGTATCAACGTCATGTTATCACAGGTTATACAATAGTTCTTATGAGTGTTACCATCTGCTCCTATTTTATGTTAATAATCGCGGTCGGCGCTCAATTGATTTACTGAGTTATCTGTTACAAGGACGCTACGAATTGTTGCTCAGCTTCCAAGTAACTATGCGTTCATTGCAATCGTCTGTCGTCACGTCACATGAAGGCCCATGGCGATCATCACAGTTTCAATGTCAATCCTAAGAATATTTAAATATTTAAATTTACTTTTTGAGACCCGAAACAAATCATAGCTAGCTACCATCTCGATCATGTTAGGATCTAAAAATAAGCCAGCGAAAAAGAATTGTTAATTAACTCTACTTATTGGCTACTAATCAGATCCTCTCCACTAAAGCCATATGAAGTAAAAGATAAGCCTTCGGGGATGCCAGACCGATCCTTGATTTTCGTTAGCGGTTGCAGCATGCATAAGCCGAGAGCTTATAGTCTGAGCTACTCTCGCTCTCTAGTCACCGTAGGTACGGGATATATTTATGTAATCGTTGAGTACCTACGATGAATGTGTTTGTATATAATAATATATGGAACTATGATACTATAGAAAATTTTCGTGTTTAATTTCAACCCGATCCGTTCAACTGTTCCGACGTTATTGAACAACAAACATCCATACTATCACATTTATAACATTAGTAGGATTATACTATCCACAGTTCACTGTCAATTGAAACTTATTCCGACTTTACAATGTATTATTCATTCCTACTTTGGTTTCTTCTTACATTAAATTATTCTTATCGCTTCTACAGTTAAACAAAATTATCTTAAACATTTTGTTTGAACATACCAAGTTTAAATTAATTCCGTCTGTTATTACCAAATATTAGTTATCACGTTGTATTATTATGTAAGTAATAATATTATCTGTCAATAACGAAGCAATAACAATCCTTGTTTACATGGCAGTAGTTTAAACATTTCAGTGCGATCAACGCAGATGGAACTACATTAAACAATAAATAACTTGTACTTAAATCTGAATATTACAACACAACAGCAGAAAAACACTTAATTGCACAAAAAAAACAACCCAGAACACAATTATTAAACAAAAAATCCAGACATTTCAAAATTCCAGACATTTGAGCAGTAAAACCATGTTATCGGCAATATAGGCATATTTCCCAGAAATTGTTTCAGTTTTATGGTTAATTTTACTTATGTAATATGTATGTTACACTTTTAAGTCCCTGAGTGGATCGAATCTCACTCAACATTTTCACAGAAGTACGCTTTTTAAAAGGATAAGACATATAAGGCAAACTGATACAAACAATTCTCACTCATTACCTATTTAATATTTAATACGTGAATCAAAGACTTCGTATCCCTTTTTACAAGGACTTTTTTACTTAAAATTGCATGGACCGAATTTGAAATTTCGCACACTTACAATTTATATAGAAAAGAAGTGCAGAAATTCCAAGAAAAAAAGGTAGTTTGTCTAAGATAAAAATTGGTACATTGGATAAAAAAATATTACACAATTTCTTTGACACGTAGCCAAAAATACTCTTTTGTTTATTGTTAGTCTATGGTCAAATTGAGAATAGAAAAACTTTGTATCCCTTTTTAATAAATTGAGTGGAAAATGTAATTTCGCACACGTACAGTTTGTGTAGAGAGGAGAGAGTACAGAGTGCAATATTTAAAAAAATCATTTTAACATTAAATCAATAAAAAAGGAATCATTAAACACACTACCATGTATTTGACACACACGCATAAATACTATTTTGTTTATTGTTCTGTTAAGGCTGTGGTCTCAATGAAAATAGATTAATGTTAATTTCTGGCCGAATTTCGACCTATTATTAATACCAACTTCAAACGTTTCAATCTTAAAATAAACTACAAACGAGTATCATTAAACAAAGAGCTACAATATAAGTAGACGTACTATTTATCTGACTTGTTTCACTCAACCATTAAACAACAACTCTTTATTGCTGCTAGAACGGGCTGCTACGGTCACCACATTTTATAATTTAACAATACGCAATCTCTTAAATGACATGACCATATCAAAAACAGAGCCTATATTGGTGTAAGACGCTTTGAACATTTTGACACATGACAAGAGGCAGCTCTGTCGTATTTTTTTAAACAAAACTAACAGGATTGCACGTTACATTCGTTCATTGATTGTGTCACGACAACAGCTTTGGGAGTAGGTGATCGGTTTGTACATCCTCTGCAATTAATCATAGCGTTACATGATCATGTATGACGATCATGACGATCAAACGAACTTCCAAGTGAAGTTCAATCATTATGATATGAGTAATTTTTATCTTTGATATAAATTACCCATCCGCCCTTGTAATAGAGTCGATCCCAATAAAATTGTAATTAAATTATTGTAGTAACGTCTGGTCTGGTCGGGAGAACGGCGACTGCCGATCCCGAGCACCTTATTCCAATCCATCGTGTATCACTGTTTTCCCGAAATCGGTTAGAGAAAAAACATCGTGAGGAAACCGGCATGTTCCAATAATGTTTCGAGGTCATGCGTCATCCACCAACCCGCACTGGGCCGGTGTGGTGGATTATGCCCTAGAACCCTAGACTCTCTCCTTGCGAGAGATGTCTGGAGAGACGGAGGGGCCTTCGCCCCGAATCTCGGTAGTGGGAACATTTTAGTGGGGTGCTTTCTCTATGTTTAGAATTTGATTTGTTAAGACATTTTTATGTTATAACAATTTTTACGCTATTATTTATTTATGTTTTAAAAACTTATATAATTTAATGTAACAAAATATAAACACATTTCCATTATATTTTTAGTATTTATATCAGATTTCGTTGAGGCATTGGCAGGTTTGGGCATTGCACCGAGAGAAATGTGTTGATAAATCAATGCGCTGAACGTTAAGTTACAATATGGAAGTGGTTTCCTTCGAGTGAAGAACAAATATGTATTTGTCATTGTTATCATGTTGCGGTATCTGACTGTCGGGAAATGCAAATAAAGGTGTGATTCGAATACTTATGACCAGGCCTACTGTAGCCCTCGTCATTTGCGCGAAACTTGAACAATTCGACGTCTTATTATGCGTATAATAATACTATCTTACCTACATAGTTATTACCTTTTCTGCAAATTCAGATTTCTAATGTTGTTCAAAATATGTTACCTGTTACAATGCTAGATGCCAATGTCATAAAGATATTGAAGTCATGGTTAGGATTGGCACATCCGGCTGATCCCTCTACTCTTTTTTAGGGATCACAATAGTTTTGGGCTGAAACTAAAGAAACCGTCTGAACTTTACAAACAAACTCTTAGGTACAAAAACGCATGTTTTGGGAAAGTCGCAAGACGACTTAGTTACATCTCTCCCAAAAGACAAAACTGCTTCAGACCTGGAATCTAGACTTCAATTCCATAAACAATTTATGGCAGGTCCACAAGTAAATACTGCTGGGTTGGGTGCGAGAAAGAAAAGGGGAAGACCGAGACATGGTAAAAACCTTTCTACAACAAGACGAAAATGACGGTTACAAAGTGCACGCTATGAATTTAGAAATGCAAAGTGAGTGGTTAACCATAGGTGAGTTCTGTATCCCATTAGCTCTAAAATGGCGCACCTTGATCTATGACTGGTCCCCTGCCTTATTAAAATTTTATCTAAATGCATTCCAAATGACCCTCCCTGACCAGAGTAACTTGGTAAGGTGGGGAAAAGCCTCTGAAAAATGTTGTTATACTTGTGGAGAGGCGATATGTACAGCAAGGCACATATTGGTGGGATGCAAGGTGCTCTTAATGGGGTCATTACTCACGGCGTCATGACAGAGTACTTGAAATCATACGTGAAGCCATGAGCCTTTCAGTAGCTAGAGCCCAAAAGGGATTGACGACAAACAACAGACAAATTAACTTTGTAAAAGAAGGCTCAACTTCAAACTCCAGGAACAAGCTTTACTCAATCCTGGGTACAGCACCTGATTGGACTATTTTAATGGACACGTATGAAAAGCACTACAAAATCCCAGAGGATGTGGGTGTTTCGTCATCCAGACCGGACATTTTCCTTTTTCTAGAGCTACGAAACGCATAGTCCTTGTAGAACTTACCGTACCGTGGGAAACTAATATACCTAAAGACCACGCGATGAAACAAAATAAGTATTACGACCTCCTAAACGAATTAACAAAAAACGGCTATGTAGTTAGTTTATACGCTGTAGAAGTGGGAGCGAGAGGTATACCAGCAAAATCTCTCTATAACCTACTGAAAGACCTTGGCTTATCCAAAAGTGCAGTAAGTTCTATACTAGAACGTGTATCTAAAGCTGCACTAGTAGGCTCACATCAGATTTGGCTGGGCAGGGAGAGAAAAACGAGTGGTGAAGGTGAGTGTTGATGTACGTCAGAAAGGGGCCCCTTAAACCTACGCCCGAGTCACAAGTCTCGGAAACTACTCGAGTTTTTTTTCTCTCTCTGCCACACGATGGACCCGGCACCCGCACGGTGAATCCATGGAATGCTAGAAGATCGTCTCAAATTATTCGACACTTAAACAAAGAAACTTTAAATAAAGTTTGTTGTATTTTTTTAAAAATTTACAGTGACGAGACAAGCATGATAAACATGTGTCTGATGCTAAGCAACAAGTCTGCCCAAAATAGCCAAGTGGCACGCGGCTATTTGCACATGAAAAGTCCTATCACTGCCTAGCACCCTACTGCGCTTGCACATGAAGAGTCCTATTCACTGCCTAGCTCCCTACTGCGCTCGTCACCCGTAGTTATAAAATTATTAATCTCTTAGCTCTGTAATTTCTCTCGAAACTTTGCCCTTTAAACCGGAACACAGTAATGTTGTGTCTACAGCCGTAAAAATATTGCAATATTCCTGTCATCCAAAAAGCTTTTGAAGTATTTGAAATTAAAACTTGGGTATTGGTCTGAGAGTATCGTGCCAATGTCGTTAGTTTTTGTAAAGCTTTTTACTAAAGATAATGATATGCAAAATAAAGATAGAAGAAGAAAAGAAGAAGAGAATAAAGAAGAAGAGAAGATAAAGGTAAAAATGTGGACCCGAAAAGAAACCCCGCTACTGATTACAGACCCATCCAGGGCGTCTACCGCCGAACGAAAAATGTCTAAACTTTGAAATTTCTCTCTTTTCTTTCCGCTTGAAATGATAGAGACCGCAATAGCAAAACGAAAGCCGATTTAGTTAGGCGGTAGAAGGGCAGGGCTGCACCTCCGTGTTGGGGTATAGGTAGTAGGAGAACTACTTTGGGACAAATCTTCAGCTTGCCTAAAATTTGCTGCCAGCGCTCTGAATATTATGATACATAGAAACATCTAAACACAGAACTAACATCCATATTCATCACACAAATGAAAAGTGACGAGACTAGACGAGGCGGTCATAGAATTACTATTTTCCCTGATTTAAAGGTTGAACGTATTGTAAATATTGGACAGTGTATATTTATTAACTGTTTTTATATTCCTTAAGTATTTGAGTTATAAGTTGGTGAGTATAACACGCACATTTTGGCTTTAGTTTTCAAGCGTAACTAGTATGAGACGATCTTCATAGCATTCCATAGATTCACCATGCCGGCACCCGCCGGGTCCATCGTGTGGCAGAGAGAGGAATCCCGAGTAGATCCCGAGACTTGTGACACGGGTGTAGGTTTAAGGGGCCCCTTTCTGACGTACATCAACACTCACCTTCACTACTCGTGTTTCTCTCCCTGCCCCGCCTGCTATAAATGAATCAAGAGACGTAACGTAAAATATTGAAATCTTCCATCGGTAGGTTTCTTCGATTAAAAAACTTCATTCGGTTCAGCTCTACTACGGATATCGGATTTCCCTCCAACCTCTATAGAAAATGGAATAAACGAAGGCAATGTCCGATGCAACACAAATTCAGCTCCATTTCTATTCAATAGTAGTCAATCGATATCCTGACTCAATCAGGATATTGATTCATGATCGCAGAGTTTCTATAGGCATTCTAATGAGATTCCTTTTAAAATATTGTAGTGAAGTGTCCGTTGAAATATACCAGGAAGACATCTTTTAAAATGTACCTACGAAAAATCATACTAATATGTACAAACGCGAAAGTATGTAAGAATGTATGGAGGTATGTTTGTTATTCACCCAAAAACTACTGAAAGGATTTGGTACATAGGTATATATATAGATAATAACACATTGGCTGTTTTTTATCCAGGGAAAATAACGACATCTGGAGCTACGTGGGTGAAACCGCGGGGCGCTGCTAGTCGCCTATGTAACTATGGTTACACAAGAACAAAATTAAAAATTTTGATTAACCCCCGACTACACAGATTATTAACTGTACAACATCCTACTAGTCAAGACCTTTCATTTGATACCCATATTAAGTGAGTTGTGAAAAATGAAATGTATTTCGCCATTTTGTGGTAGCGGCCATCTTGGATTTGAAATTTGTCATAGTATTCTACTAGTTAAGCCCTTTCGTTTGATACCCATATTGAGGTAGTAGTTAAAAAATAATGTAATTCGCCATTTTGTAATAGCAGCCATCTTGGATTTGAAATTTGTTATAGTGTACCTATAGTATTCTACTAGTCAAGTCCTTTCATTTGATACATGGGTATCAAATGAAAGGACTTGATGTACATATTGAAGGTAGGTTGTGAAAAAATATTTTGTCCGCCATTTTGTGGAGGCGGCCATCTTGAATCGATATTAACCAAACATAGCTGCTAACAACATCCGCACGGATATTAACCTTAAAATTAAAAAAAATCCGCATCGAAATCGGCCCTTCCGTTTGAGCTCTACGGTGTCACAGACAGACACACACACAAACAGACAGACATCGACGTCAAACTTATAACAAACACCTTTTTTTGGTCGGGGGTTAAAAAGTAAAACTACATTAAGCGCAAACCAAAAAATATAAACCATTAGTATTTATTATCTGTTAAGTAGAGTACGTCGTATTTTATTATTCTTTATAGTTTGTTCTGATCATGGACGTATAAAAAAAGCCGGACGTAGTTAGTCTCGCTAAAACAAAAACT
Source organism: Ectropis grisescens (assembly GCA_017562165.1). Classification (NCBI taxonomy): domain Eukaryota; kingdom Metazoa; phylum Arthropoda; class Insecta; order Lepidoptera; family Geometridae; genus Ectropis; species Ectropis grisescens. The sequence goes on along the minus strand of CM029767.1, from coordinate 10,851,881 downwards.
GTGTCTCTAGAGTCGGCCACATTTGCACGCGTGTGTTGTCAGGTTGTCAGTGATAGGCTTACAAGCACACATATACACAAGTTCGCGTATGTAATGACCACTGATGTGTGCGTGTCAGCCTGTATGTGACAGCGCACACGTGCATACAATGTGGCCGACTCTGTGGACACAGCTTTTGTTTTAGCGATGGTTCTGATCTTGTATACCTTAAAAAACAGCTGAAGCTAGGTCCAGTTATATAAATATGTACCTAAGTCGAAAGACTTACATATTTATAACTGGACCTAGCTAAAATTGCACTCAGGTCTGCCCTAGTAGGCACGTAATCTCCAGAGGAAAGGAAATATTTGGAATTCGCGAGATTGGTTTCGTATAGTAAATAGTGTTGTAAGATTGAACCGTGGGTGTTTACGGGTAGGAGAGCGTAACCTACGCACTTAACTTTATTTACGAGATGCGAACAAAGTTACGTCGAAATACTTGGGACGCAAAATCTAAAACTTTTTCTTTTGAACGCAAAATAAAATAGGTACCAATTTATAATGACAAGAGATGGAGAAATTAGTTTCAAAATTGTACATTTTTCGGGACGCCAGATGTTGTAGATGTTGTTGTTGCACATACATACGTACATAGACAAATATAATTATAAATTTTGTCTGTATTTTTTGTTAAAACAGGTACATATCTGATGTTTGTATTTTTATTACTTAAACTAGCTTTACCCTGCCACGCTTTGCTGTGGCATATAGAGATGTTGATTAGTTTTTATGTATTTTTGATTTGTTTGTTTTTTATGTGTATGTAAAGTGTGACGTCGAAAATTTAAATTGTTATTGAGTTATTTTTATCACGTAAGCAGAAATGTCTTAAAAATAAAATTCTTTAAACATAATTATATAGGAGGTATGGTACCTGCGACCGCTGGTTATTAACTTTGTCTAGGGTAGCTTTGTGGCTCTGTTGGTTGTGAGTCTGACGGAGTTGTACCTAGGTGGTGGGATTGATACCCACTCGGTACAAATATTTTTTATGTGTTGAAAACGAATGTTTGTTCTGTGTTTGGATATTTGTATGGATCACACGTTTAAATTAACAAATAATTTTAAATTCTACTTATGATTCATAGTAAGTTAATACCACCTATACATATTTTCTTTATTTAAACTTAATATAGAAAATAAAGATATGTTGTGTAAAATACACTGTTTAATTAAATAAATTATAAATAAAATAAATTAGTTACGCTGCAGCGTACATTTAAACGCTGTTGCTGTCACTCTCTTGGCTCGTCACTTCTTATATTCCGAGAGCTGGTAGCAAATTTTGAGTAGGTATTTGAGGCAAGGTGAAAACTTGTCACTTAGTTCTCCTAATATATCCCTACATGGAGGTTGTAGTGGTAGGACCACACCTTTGCCAGTTATGCTACCGCCAAGCAGTAGGTAATGTACAAACATTACTGTGTTCCAGTTTGAAGGGTAATGTTTCTAGTGAAATTACAGGGCTTGAAGATATAACAGCTTAGATCTCTGGGTAACGAGCCCCGTGCAGTGGTAGGTATTGATTTGGATTCTTCATGTTTCAATAGCTGCTTATGAATCCCTCAATTTAGATCACCTGGCAGGTAGACAGTCTCTCCAAAATCTCATTTTGAGAATTCCTACTTTTTTTTTGTTATAAATAACACCCAATTTCAATTTCAAATTGCTTTATTGCCATTATTTATATGCGCCTGGCAACGTTAAGCCTCCGACTAAATCGTCTTTCTTATTAAATTTCATTCTTTAAACATTAAACTACAACACATAAAAAATGCATATTGCCTCAAACATATTAACTGAACAAAAGTAATAAAATAATAGTTAAAAAAAATTGATTTATTCTCCCCCGCTTCTCACCAGCCAGGTCTGCACCTCGTGTTGAGGATGATAGGAGGGTCATGTGACAAGTTTTCAGCTTGCCTCAAATACCTTACCCAAAATTTGCTAGCAGCTCTCGGAATACTACATTTAAATACGCGCGTTAAATTTTTTTGACCAAATTATTCGAAATTTTGTGATGTTCCTGATGAAAAGAAACAAATAACAAATTGAGTCTATTTCTATCATATACTTAATATTAGATGAAGACGAGCAGAATCTCAAATGTATTTTTTTTTCCGGTGCAAATGCCGATGACGCTCGCCGCGTTCCCGGGTTGAATGAAAATGAGGACGGAGGGGAGATATTATAAAAAAAATTGTCCAACAAAAAATTCATCATCATCATCATAATCAGCCCACATTCGTCCACTGCTGGACATAGGCCTCTCCAATAATACGCCACTCAGCCCGATCCTCGGCTTTACGTTTCCAACCGCTACCAGCTGCCTTACGTATATCGTCACTCCACCTAGTCTCAGGGCGTCCTACACTACGTTTGCCGATTCGTGGTCTCCACTCCAGAACTCGTCTACCCCAACGGTTATCGGTTCTGCGACAGATATGACCAGCCCACTGCCACTTCAGCTTGCTTATGCGCTGAGCTATGTCGGTGACTTTGGTTCTCTGACGGATGACTTCATTACGAATACAATCTCTCAGAGAAACACCAAGCATAGCTCTTTCCATAGCTCGCTGAGCGACTTTGAATTTTCGGACTGCTTTTACTGTTAGTGTCCACGTTTCAGCACCGTAGGTCATGACTGGTAGGACGCACTGATTATACACTTTTGTCTTCAGACATTGTGGGATGGGTGACGAGAAGACTCGGCGAAGTTTTCCGAATGCTGCCCAACCCAGCTGAACTCTCCTCATGGCCTCACTCTCAAAGCTATTTTTACCCAATTCGAGCGTCTGCCCTAGGTAAACATATTTTCGAACAACCTCAAGAGTGATTCCATTTACGGCAATCGGTCCCGGAGCAACGAACTCGTTGCACATGACTTTGGTTTTGTCCAAGTTCATCCGAAGACCGATGCGTTGAGAAGAGTTGGCCAAGCTGTCCAGCATCCATTGCAAGTCTTCTAGCGATTCAGTCATCATGACGATATCGTCTGCAAATCTTAGGTGAGAGATGCACACGCCATTGATGTTGATACCACGTCCAGCCCAATCCAGCGTCTTAAACATATCCTCTAGTGTATTGGAGAACCATTTCGGGGAGATTACATCCCCTTGTCTCACGCCCCGATGGAGAGGGATATGTTTCGTCTGCTGGTTTTGAACTTGGACCGTCATCGTGGCGGCTTCATATATACACCTCATCACCTCGATGTATCGCCAGTCAACTTGGCATCGCTGCAAAGACTCCAAAACAGCCCAGGTTTCGACGGAGTCAAACGCCTTTCATAGTCCACAAACGCTAAACAAAGGGGCGATTGTACTCCTTTGTCTTCTGTACAATCTGCCGCACCGTATGGATGTGGTCTATGGTGCTATAACCACTTCGAAACCCAGCCTGTTCCGGGGGCTGAAACTCGTCGAGTCTTCGGGCGAGACGGTTCGTGATAACTCTCGAAAACAACTTATAGACATGGCTCAGAAGCGAAATGAAAAATCAATTTTTTTCCTTTGTTTACTAAAAAAATTTAACTTACATTACTCTAAAATTTCACAGCTATTTTGGACCGCACAAGTTTTAAGTAGATATGTAACTATTTATAATACAACAGTCAGAGTCAGCTTAGCTTAGTTATATGTATAGATCTCTAGACGTGTTCACATCTATTGATCTATGTAAAAAGTCAAATACCTTACATTTTCATTTCTTATTGTTATTGACCCAAATTATATTGGAAACTAGTAAGTCAAGTTCTGGTTTCATCAAACGATTCCCGATTTGGAAGCACGTCCCACGGGAATGTTACCATGGTGCTCCACGAACTCTCGAAAACAACTTATAGACATGGCTCAGAAGCGAAATGGGGCGATAATTCTTCAAAAGGGTTTTGTCACCCTTTTTGAAGAAGAGGACGACCAAGCTTCTGTGCCATGCCTCTGGAGTTCTCCCGGTGAAGAGGACGTCATTAAACAGTGCTTGGAGCTCTTTTATAAGTGGGGCTCCACCAGCCTTTAAAAGCTCTGTTGTAATTCCGTCCTCGCCCGCGGCTTTTCCATTTTTAAGTTGCCCAAGAGCCATCACGATTTCTTCGAGACTTATCTCAGGCAGGTCTTCTGTGTAGTGGCGAGTCAGTGGCTCTTCTGTCTTCATCCTGCGGGAGATGAGGAGCATGTGAAGCGTACAGCTGGCCATAAAAGTTTTCCACTTCCGAAAGAATGTCTGCTTTGGATACAACAACTCTCCCCGTAGAAGAGGTTAACTTTGTTAGGTGGCTTCTACCCAATGGCTTGACGAATACTTTTGACCCTCGATTTTGCTCGATTGATTTTTCAATCAAGAGCGTGTTTGCTAATCGGAGGTCACGTCGTACAAGTTTGGAGATTTTTTTATTTAGAGCCCCTAGTTCTAACAAAGTTAACATGGGATTTCGTCGTTCCTCCATGAGTTGCAGAGTTTCCCTCGAAAGCTTCGACTTTCTGCCTTTGTGTCGCATTTCACAAAATTTTGTGCCCTCATCTCGCAAGACGCCTACCACTCTGTCGAGTTTTTGGTCAACGTTTTCTGTGGTTTCCAAGGCAGCAAATCGGTTCTTCAGTTTTAACTGGAAAGTTTCAGACCCAACTACGGTTTGGAGAAGGTTCGGACGGAGTGTTGACTTCATCAAGCGGACGCGTTCAAGCTTGTAATCAATATTCAGGGTGCCTCGAACAAGCCTGTGGTCACTCCCGGTAGCAAACCGAGAAATGACTGAGACATCCCTGAACATACGCTTTTTGTCCGCAATGATGAAATCAATCTCATTTTTCGTCCGTCCATCGGGGCTTCGCCAAGTCCACCTCCTCTGCGGCTGTTTCTTGTAGAACGAATTCATCAGAAACAGCCTTTCCTTTTCAAGGAAGTCGACCAGCATTTGTCCCCTGTCATTCCTTCGCCCTAAACCATATGGTCCTACTACCGATTCGCTGCAGGTCTGTACTTCCACTTTGGCGTTAAAATCCCCATAACAACGTTGAAGTGGGCTTTGAGGTATGATGTAATGCCTTTGATATATCCTCATACAAAGCCTCAACTTCTGAATCTGGGTATGCCTCCCAGGGTGCGTACGCCATAACCACCTTGAGGGTATACCTCTCAGTTAGCTTTAGCACTAGGTACGCAACCCTTGGGGACACACTTGCGATTTCTAGAACGTTGTTACAGAGAGTTTTGTGGAGCAAAAACCCGACACCGCCTTGCGACAGCTGGTGACCTTCACGGTAATACATAAGATGGCCTGATTCCAAGGTAATGGTGTCCTCTCCCTCTCTTCGGACTTCACATAACCCAAGAATGTGCCATCTTATGTGAGTCAGCTCTTCTTCCAGCTGCGCAAGCCTATCGTCATCGCGAATCGTTCGTCCATTGTGTACAGCCAGGGTCAGTTTGGATTGGCGGCCTACCGTAGCCCGGGGATAGCCCCTGCCCCTACCGTAGCCTGGCCCCTTGGCCAGGAATAGCAGGGCGGCCGGGAACTAGGGGCCTTTGATTCTGTGTGCCTATCATTGGAGGGTTTTGCCCATAGTCGCCACGCTGGGCATGCGGGTTGGCGACCGCAGGGGCGCAACATCTTATATTTTTTTTTTTTTTTTTTTTTTTAACTTTTATAGGTTTACACTTGACTGCCATCTCGCCTGATGTTAAACGATGATGCGGTCTACGATGAAGCGTGTTTACCTAGAAGAAACCGATTCACTCTCGATTTGAAAACACAAAGATTGTAACTATCGGGAAAAACCCTCTCAGGCAACGTATTCCACAGCCTAGACGTTCTTATCACAAAAGTAGAGTCAAATCTCTTCGTTCGTGTCTTTGGAACATCAACCATGAAACGATGTCGCTTATACCAGTGACGCTGCTGCCCGTCACCGACTGAGATTTAAATTGCGCCGTAGTTTGGATGGATTAACCGCCATCGGTCGGTTCCCCATTAGTGGGCTCTTACCACAGGCAGGGGGGGGGGACCGGTGCCACATTCTACGCCCGGACACCAGGGCCAACAAAAATTAGTCTTCATATAATAATTGTTTTCCACTTTTGAGTTATTATTATGCTACAAATTAATTAACGATTAAAGGAAACGCATGAAAAAGGAAATAGTCAGATATTTTTAATAAAAAATTTCCCAAGCCAATATTTTTTTATTAGGCTGTGTTATTTCAACTACACGCTGTATTCTATCTTTATCGAATTGTGTAGTGTGAAGTCGGTTATAGTACTTCCTACGCGAAGGTGTGATAAATACGAGTGTCATTCACCGATAACTGCGGGTATTATCTATAGATTCACACCTCGTTTATTATCGGGAAATCAAGTTTTAACTGTGATTAGGGCCATGACGATCAATAACGAATAGGCAAAAAAGCCCAGTATAACTTGACTTATATCGACTATGAACTGCAACAATTACGGGGATCATGATATGTCGGTATTTTGTTGGATATCGAGAATACAGGCGTAATTCCAAGATTTGATTGGATCGTACTCATTCTTATAAGTAAACGGAGACGTGTGATATATGCCAAAAGGTACACGTCAAATGATTGCATAAATATAAAACATACCTACAATACTGACTGATGTTTTAAATGCTGAAGTGGGTTTCTTTGTTGGCTTGCTTCATCTTTATTCCACTTTTACGCCTTAACGGATGAGTTGTCGATGTAATGTTTGTATGGATAAGTTTGACGTCTCGCTCTCTCTTTCTGTGTATGGGAGTGAGTGTGTTTGTTGTCAATGTGTATCTGTGTGTTAGACTCCATGTTCGATAAATTTCAAATCCAAGATAGCCGCCCCAATACGAAGTGGTAAATTGCATATTATTTTTCAGTTCAATTTTTTTCCTTTGTTTACTAAAAAAAATTTAACTTACATTACTCTAAAATTTCACAGCTATTTTGGACCACACAAGTTTTAAGTAGATATGTAACTATTTATAATACAACAGTCAGAGTCAGCTTAGCTTAGTTATATGTATAGATCTCTAGACGCGTTCACGTCTATTGATCCATGTAAAAAGTCAAATACCTTACATTTTCATTTCTTATTGTTATTGACCCGAAGTTATATTGGAAACTAGTAAGTCAAGTTCTGGTTTCATCAAACGATTCCCGATTTGGAAGCACGTCCCACGGGAATGTTACCATGGTGCTCCACAATTACGTATGACTAAAAAACCGAGACACGAGTATCACAAGTCTGCTCGCGATGAAAATGAGATATTCCTTACATACAATAAATAACTATAACTGGCTGTTTCACAAGAAATCACTCTAATCCTACTAATATTATAAAAGTGCAAGATTGGATGTTTGTTGCTCAATCACGTCGGTACGACTGAACGGATCGGATTAAAATTAGGAAACAAACGGGAACTCAGTAAATGCATATGAAAGGTAATTCGACATAAACAAAAAAAAAGACATTTGTCTGTCTTTTTGTTTGTTCTGGCTAATCTCTGAAACCGCTTGACTAATTTTAATGGGAATTCCTCTGAGCTAATTCCTCTAACAGAGAGCTGAAGTTGAGTAATTTGATTGTAAAATATGATATTAAATAGTTTAGGTTTCGTTAGGTTAAGCAGGTCGCACCTTTTTTTTATGTGGGGGGGAAATACATTTTGGTATGTCCACCATGCAGGGACATGGTGGGTATGTCAGGTTCGACACCATCGGAGTCAACATGGTGCCCCTACCGACTAAAACCCCCACAGGTTTCTCCGGCATGGCCAGGGTCAGGGTCGCGATGTCACTTTTCGCACTCCCCTGACCCACCTGCCACCACCCTTGCCATGGACCCACCTCGCGGGGGGTGGGCATCCAGCATTTGGATCCAGCGACGCGCCGGAAGCCACCAGCGCGTCACCTCCTCGGGAAGGCCTATCCCTAGATAAGGTGTCATACGGCCCTTAACGTCCGACGCCCCAGGCCTTCCAATGGAGACGGAGTGAGAGCCTGAGCGTGCCTTCAGGCTCGCCCCGTATCCGCTTCCGCCTCAGTGAAGGAGCGAGAGGTTTTCAGGTCGCACTCCTCCAACACACACGACCTCTCACTGTCAAGCATCACGGCGAAGATGTTCGGCAGCGAGAAGTCCGCCCTCACCACCGCGGCTAGGGATAGCCGCGGTTCCGCCTCTATGGCCGCGTCGCGGCCCTTGTCCTTCCACTGAGCACTCTGCTAATCAGAGTGCCCGTGGAGGACCCTCATCTGGAAAACTTAGGAATTTTACTTGGTCTCTATATTTTTATCAGTCGAGTAACCTTCCCAAGTCTTCCAGTTTCCCTTCCCAACCTCTACACGCACTGCTCAAGGGAGTGAGGAGCTCGTGTAAAAGTTCTCAGCGCTGGCCAGGATTCGTCATCACACAACAAGATGCCACCGAGGCAAGTTGTTCTGTGATGCCCAAGGTGCACCACGTAGAGGTTCCCGAGCCACGCACCCCAAGCAGGTCGCACCTAGTGCAGCTAGTGTTTTATGAAGACGAAAGATTCAAGTGTGTTTGTAAGTGTGTATGGTCATTTACAGGTATCTCTGTAAAGTCTAAGCCGATTTGAATGAAATTGAATACCTAGTAAGTCCACATATGCTAATTTAAATCCCTTAATGATTTACATTTTGGTAAGCTGCGAGTTTGGTACATGGATGGATAGGTGATCTGGAATAACATATGTATATGATGGTGTTGTGTGTGAAGCGTCCACCCATATTTATATTTATTATTTTGTATCCCGAGAGAATAACGGGATCAAGAAATACGCGGATGAATCCGAGGGGCGCTGCTAGTAAGATACCTACATAAATGGATACAGTTATTTATTTCCCAGTTCATAAGTCCAGTTTTGGGAAGGCCCGTAGGGCAAGATTATTTTAGTATAGCAGGTATAAATTACAGCTTCGCACTGCGCAGGCGTCTCACAGGTTGTGTAGGCCTGGCATTTCCGCTATGCTGTCTACCTACGTAGAGCTCGTTACTAATGTACCTATTGCTAAACTATTTATCTGTTTTAACATATTTATGTACTCGTAATAGTGGATAAGTACGGGTGTGTACAAGCATAAGTAGAGTATGTTCCTACTGCTCTACTCGCTATGATAGAGTCTAGGCCATAATCCACCATGTTGGCCCAGTGCGGGCTGGCGGATGATGCATGACTTAATAAGGTTTTAGGAATATATCGGTAACCTCACGATGTTTCCCTTCAGCGTTATAAAGTTAGCGGCATTACGCATATGACTTGAAAATACAGTGGTGTGTGCGTGGGATTCGAACCATGGAGCGATAAGTGTCGTTCACTCGACTAGACTAGCCGTAACAATATAATAACTGTTAGTCGTACATACACATTTATTTAACTATTATAGCACTTGAAATTGACCGCCATTGCGACGATGATATTTACACAGGAGCATGCTTAGTTATCGATTCACTTGTAATAATTCGCAGACACCAAAATTATTTATCACTCTCACAGTTTCACAACACTAAACGAAGCAACTTCTATTATCGGACGAATGCATCAGACAGGTATAAAAAGTTACTATTTAAAAGAAATGTCATTATTCAACGTGGTTTACAATGATTAATTAAAAATGTTTTTTTTATAATAAACTTGTCTACTTTTGTGACAAACGTGTGTGATTTTCGATAACCTAACTCTAATTAAAACTAAAGCTCCCCAATTCAACTTGGCCTATGATTGTACTCGTATAGAACCGCAGGTTTTAGTAGTGGTACACTTTTGCCAGTTATTCTACCGCCAAGCACAAATGTGCAAACATTACTGTGTTCCGGTTTGAAGGGCAATGTTTCCAGATAAATTACAGGGCTAAGAGATATAACATCTTAGATCTCTGGGTTACGAGCGCTGTGCAGTGCTAGGTAATGATTTGGACTTTTCATGTTCCAAAAGCTGCGTGTCGCTGTGATGCTATGTGACAGACATGTTTCTTACGTATGTTTTGTCAATCTCTATTTAATAAACAAGTTACTCTAGAGGTCAAAGATTACGTTGAAACGTATTTTGGCTATTCGCTCATGGGAATTAGTGTTATGGAAGGTAATAAGAATGTTACAGCCGAGCTTAAGGTGTCCGGTGAATATCAACCCGGGCAACAGGGCTTGCAACTTTATCTTAAACTAGATGCCCGCCCCGGCTTCGCCCGTGGTATATTATATAGCACTCATCGGGATCCCGTACATATCCAACAACGGTGAAAGAATGACTGAAATCGGTTCACTCATTCCTGAGAATATCGATTTCAAACAAAAAACCTCTTCAGCAACCTGCTACGCCACCTGTCGGAAATTGGTCGTACCAACTCAGATTTAGAAAAAAAAATTAGCAAAGGTTTATATTCAAGGCACAGATTACTGAAATTCAATGACGCAATCTTTGACACATGCTGTCATGTGTCATGTCAAAGCACGAAACGTACGAAAACTCTCAAAAGGGGAATATTTTTTCCCGATTTTGTTACATTCTTGTTTCATGCTCCGCTTCAATTAATAGTAGAGTTATTTTCTATAGCCTAAAGCCTTCCTCGATAAATGGACTATCCAATAGAAAAAGAATCTTTCAATTCGGACCAGTACTTCCCGAGATCCTAGCGTTCAAGCAAACAAACAAACAAACAAACAAACAAACAAACAAACTCTTCAGCTTTATAATATTAGTATAGATACCTAATTATTAGTTTATGCTTACGCTTAGATGCCCATTGCATAAGCAGCTCACTAAATGCTCACATGGGACTCAGGACATTCTCTCGCAAGGAGATATCCAATCCCATAATTCACCACGATGATCCAATGCCGGCTGCCGGATAACAGATGTCCTGGAAAGATTATTGGAACATGCCAGTGTCCACACGATAATTTGAGGCAATGACAAACTTACACATCTGCACTTAGCAAAATACTTCAGAGATGCAGATGGGAATCGAACGTACGGCCTCACAATTGTGAATCGTAAAAAACTATAATTTTATATTTTGAAATGATGTAGTAAAATAAAATTACTGTATGATTTTGTGATATTTGGATTAAATTAACACTAGTCTCCTTATGTAAAATAATTATTATGAATAAATATGTTTTAAAATTGAATTGTGTATCGTTCGTTCTAGCCCAAACACCTCATATTACAGTGATTTTAACAAAATAATTAACACGTTAGGCAAGTCCTATCAGTTGACAAGTAAAACTTAGCTTAGTTTATCTCTATACCTAACTAAATGGTATTGTGGTTGTTTACGCCAAGCGATAATGGACTTGGTAGCGGATGCCCGTATCAGCGTGGTGACCGGCGGAAGTTCTTTTTCCCTGTGACCTTCACAATAATCCATTGGAGATAACAATAAACCAGGGAGAACTAAGTTCACAAATATTTCATTACATAAAACTTTGTATTCTGTAATGTTAAATGTACTCGTAAATATCAGGATGTATTTTTTTCACGATCAGAGAGTAGGCACTAAATAACTATAGCATAGCATAATAATTATGTTCCCCACTTTATGTTTCCATGCCTAGGACTCGAAGCATTCTATCACAAAGACAAGGAGGAGCCAAAGCTTTAGTTCCCCGCGTAAGCTGAGCTGGATATGGCACACGTCCTCGAAAGATAGTAATAAAATAACAAGATGAATATTTCAATTAACGACCTAGCGCTGTCCGCTGTACATACATTCCTCACCTACAGATATAACGTTTGTGTTTCTGATGTTTTTAAAATTATGTTTATCATTTTACTCTAACAAAAAAAGTTTTACTTGAAGACAAGCTGGCCAAGTCAACTAGGTATTATTCATAAGGTAATTTTTCAACAAGCTCAATCAAATTAGGTAGATTACAGTATGTATATTGTGTACGTAAGCGAAGAATAAGCAGCACAAAATGTTCCCACTGCTGGGACTCGGGCCTTTTTCGCAATCTACCAAGCCGGCCCAGTGCGATTGGGCGGATGACATACGACCAAGAAAGTTACTTATATCATGCCGGTTTCTTCGGGATTTTCCTTCTCTTTTAAAGCCATTTACTGTAGTGACAACAAACTTCAACATCTGCTCTTGGAAAATGCTCAGAAGTGCAGGCGGGATCTGAAACTACGACCTCACAATCGTGAATCGCTCGTTCTAGTCACTAGTTTACCACAGCTTTCACACCATCACGGCTCTATATATTCCTTAAGAAACTAATTTACTCTTGGACCGTTCAGACTTCACAAACAACGAACATTTATTTGTCGACTTGACTTTAAACAATTTAGCTTTTTAACAATAAAATCTTTTTGGCCCATCCAAACTAAGAGTAATTGTTCTATAAAAATGGCGTTTATACTTTACGTAAAAGTATATAGAATAAATACTGCCAGCGTGTCAGCGTGCGTATTATCATTCCACAATGCGTAAATATAAATTGAAATCGCGTTGCAAGTGTAAGAGTCTTCGCACATTAAATAGTCGAGTCCCCCTGTCGTATTCCAAACATTTGTTTAAAGCATAAACAAGCTAAATTACCTGGCAAATTTTTGAGCAACGCAAACCGCTGTAGAAACTTGTACAAAAACAATTTAACTTTTTGTAATATAAGGACAGTGTTGTTTAGTACATTATTGTCTAGTAAAGACAAAAATGCAGTAAGTATGATCCGTCGTTACTAAAACTTTAAGTTAGTATCCAGTGACGATAAACCAAAAGCAGTTTTTTTCCATGTTAAAAAAAAACTAATAAATAAACCACACCGAAACTTTTGTACCACTGAAATAACTAAAATACAAGGTAAATTTGTATTCAAGATAGCGATCAAGTCAAGCACGTTCTCTGTGTACCTACAACAACACAGAATGCTTAGCTTTAAGTAAGTTAGCGAGATTTAAGGTATCTTGCACGAGTTATATAACTCGTTTATGTGCGACGGTCAGTGAATTACATCAAGTCACATATATTTAGTCGTACAAGTTTCCTGGGGCGAAGTCCGTAGAACCAGTCGAGTGGATGCTCACACCATGAATGGAAACTGCATCTTGTCTCGCCATAACGCGACACAAATGCACTCGGATTATTTTCTCAGCGTACTACGCTCTACAATGTTAGCATCTAAGCTTCGAAACAGATTCATTTAATAGTTGTGTGATGTTTAATTTCAAACTAACGTATATTGTTGCAGATATATATAGGAGTGAAATGCAGCCGCGGTAAAACAAACAGAACAGCGGGTAAGTGTTTGTAAATCTTTAGCTTTAATAGACATAATGTAAATTTTGCGTCACGTTGTTTGTCCGCATTTGACTCCTGAAGTACTAAACCGATTGTAATCAAATTTGCATGTTGCAGTTTAATCTAACTTGAAAGTTCGATTAACAGTCTTTATATGACAATATCCGAGCGAAGCGAAGCCGGAACGGGCCACTAGTATATATTCGATAAAATAATATACTTTAATTATAAAAACGAATCAGTCAAAGAACTCCTGGTGATTTTGTTTTAATCTGTTAGCTATTGAGAATCTTCTACGTGAATTATAAATATCTTTATGCTAAAATCTTTGATTTCAGAGCCTTCTGGCCAAACAAACTACAAAGTACCTACTGTTTTCAATGTCTTGTGTTATGAAGGGGAGGTTGATGGATTAAATCAAAATATGATTCATATCGATTCACTGTTCCTTAAAAGTCTACTAGTAGTCCAGTAATTACGTCGAAAAAATGGGGTTAGAAATCCATATGAGCCGTGACGGCAAAATTTTCAAAATGTTATAGGGTGTGCCTAGAAAAACTTAAGTACACATTGTCGACCAACTTTTCTTATGTGCATTTTCCGCCATCTCGAAAAAAAGGGTTAAATTCAGTACTACAACAATAACTCGGTTCAGACAGTAGTGACAATAACTCGGTGCTACGTTGAGATATAGAAATTTTGATGGAGCCTTTTTTGTTGCTTTTTCCACGTCCTTCAATTTTGGTCTCACGCATTTTTCACCTATCGCCCATATTTATTGAGATATTGTTAGTTTTTTGTCAATGCACCAATAAATCCATTTACAATTTTCCATGCAATACGATCATAGGAAACGATAACCACGGTTATTTCAAAATTATAAACAAGTTTAACAAAATTGCGTTGTAAATGTGCGTGATTTATTGTAATTAATTGAACTATTTTGGTGTCTGCGACTTCTGCAACTTTATGCTGCTGAAGATTTTTACAAAGAGACTAAAAACCATAATAACCACATCAAATAATTAACATCCTCCTAAATGTACTAAAAAATCTTCTTTTTCTGCATGGTTCTACTTTTGTTTGGAGGGTGTTATCCCAACCTGAGGCAGCAATACCGGAGGTAGGTTAATGCGTACTGGCACAAACGCTTTATTTTAATTGGATGGTTTTATGTGAGTTTTGCAGAGCACCGTTTTGTCGCGTTCCAAAGCAAGCTCGACGAAATTAAAGTCGCTTTATAAAATTAGGGCCTCAGAGTAAACTCACATTTGTTTTAGATACATTTATCAAGATATGCTTGTGTTTAATACCCAGGCCGCTAAGTAAAGCCTAATCGGACAAAAGTATGAAAAATAAAGTAATATTTATTTCCGGTTAGTTGTATAAAAACTATTACGTTAGGTAGTTACAATTACTTATTGTATGTACGTACGTGTACTGTATGACATTTTTTATAGTATGGAGTGATAAGACGAGCAGGACATGTGCCTGATGGTAAGCAACATTCCTGCCGCATAACACAGTAATGTTTGCACATTATTGATCGACGGTAGAATAACTGGCAAAGGTGTGGTACTTCCCCAGGCGGATTCTGCCAAGAGTCCTACCACTACAAAAAGAACTAAGTACTTATAGAAGTTTTACTTACTTATAGTTTCAGATACACATTTACACACCTCCATATTCCAAATATATACCTACTCATGGATAATGCGAGCCAAAACAACCCAATCGGTAAAGAAATGTTTGCAGTGAAATTACAAGGCATAGAGATAATAATATATTTATCTTATCTCTATGGGTGACGATGGTAGTGCAGTGCTAGGTAAATAATTTGAATTCTTCATGTTTCAATAGCTGCGTGCCACTGTACTGTTATGGGCAGGCATGTTGCTTACTATCAGGCACATGTCCTTCTCGTCTCAGAACTTCTTTGTCGTCTCGCTATAAAAAAATCAAGGTATGTGTCAAATCAAAATATGGTTTCAAACGTGTTTTACAAACAAAATCACAAAAAGGCTTATTCTAAGTTTTTAATCCACCAATATAAAATAATTCAAGGAAAGTTAAGACAAGTTTTAGTAAACTCGATGTATAGTACTGAAGCTACTCAGTCTCAAACATAATTATAACAAAAGTAGTAACAGGTGCCATACAACGACTTGCCTTTCCCCCTTAATTATTCGAATAGCAGCGCTTTAGCCTGCTCGATTGTGTGTCTAAAGCCTACTCGATTACCCTGACAAACAAACAATCGATTAATACATAATGCATTGTGTGCCACATACCCACGGGTGTCGTCAATATTCCCAAGGGCAGGTGATTAAATAATTAATCTGTAGACAAGTACGTGTTCTGGCACAAGACTATATAGGACCGATTTTAGTGGCACTATTTGAGATCAGAAAGTTACAAATTATATTGTATTTAAAAAGTTTATTCAAAACTTACACGAGCTTAAATACAGCAAAATTTGAAGTAAAAACTTCTTTTGGCTCACTGCACAAGTTTTTCGTGGGCTGTGAATGAAGCTCATCGTCGCGGTCGGAAATGAAAGAAGTGTTCGGGTGAATTCGGGGCCGCTTAGTGTGCCAGAGCGAGAAAGATACAGTCAGCTGCTGCTATTCACTGCTGTATCACTCTGTTTACTATATAACATTTACAAGTTCAATTTTAATGTCTTGTATTTATTCTCTCACACCTATTTACAATTTCTTATCCTATCCTTTTGTACATTATTTAATTTAGCTTACTCATTCATACGTTACATTCACAAGCCAATTTTCAAAATAAAATTGAAAAAAAATATAGTAAAAGTGTTGTTTTGTTTACAGACATAAAAATAAAAAATACTTTTTTCCCATTTATCCTAATAATAATAATCAATAATAATACCACAGTCTAATAAATCATAGTAGTATGTAATTTTATTTATACTAAGATAATACTACATAATTCAAAATTCTGATAATTAAGTTTCATTTCTGCCGTGCAGTCTTAAGCCCACACATTTTTTCTTTATTTTTAGATTTATAGAAAATTTCGACTTCTTGACATCGAATCAAAAGTGCTTATTTTTTTTTTATAATCTCTGTACATAAAAATGTTATGTTGGTTTGTGTATACTTCAAAAACTTAAAAAGTTCTGCACCGATCGAGCTGAAATTTTACAATAATCTCTATGTATAAAAATGTTATGTTGGTTTGTGTACGCTTCAAAAACTCAAAGAGTTCTCCACCGATCGAGCTGAAATTTTACAATGTTATATAGTCCGCATCGAGGATTGTTTTTATCTAATTTTTGCATCACAATGTGCCACAGCGAAGCGTGGCAGGGTACAGCTAGTAGTTTATAAATTTAAAAAAGTTGGCCGGAGTTTAGGGGTTCTAATTAATTGATAAGAATAGAACAGAGTCACGTAATCTTTAAAAACAAACATAATAAATCTTAAAAAGCAACATAATAAATACTCACATTAGAAACGTCAATTTTTCTGCATCTATAGTACAAGCCTTGCATAGGGGCTAAATAAAATTGTGTGAAGTGTGTCCACTAATTATAGAATGTGCCTTAAGAATTGAACCTCCTGTAGTGTTTAAGAAAACAGTTTCATTAACGAGTAACGTCACAAAATTACAATGCAAACTAGATAACGATATCCTTAATCCTATCTAATTACCTTTACTAGCTGCACTAGGTAAAATAATACAGCTGAATTACCAACACATAGGCCGATGACGGAGTAGAGAAAGGTTGATTTGAATATTGAAAACAGTAGGTACTCGCAGCTACCTGCCACGATTCTACTTGTACCTCAGACCAACTAAAGACTTGTACCCACAGGTCTCTTTTTTATTATTTAAATTAGCCACTCTACACTCTCCGGGGTCCAAGATATTTGTCATTTGGGTTTTTCAAGAGTGGTTTGTTGTCTTTTTTTAAACAGATATCTTGGATTAGGAGAAGAAAAAGAAAATATGGAGGAGTAGGGTAACATTTACAATTTAATTCTAATTGCTAGTCCAATTTTGTTTGTTGATCCGATCACTACCGGTTGAGATTCCGCTAGTATCGATTCGAATTTTCTAAATCGCTTCTTCCTGGCTCAGATCCTCCAATACGGTTGCATTTCTGACTTGCACAGGTTCTTCGTCTCAACTGATAAAACGTCATCAAACTCCATCCAATGGTCAATAGCTAAGTATCCATATTATTTATTATTCAAAGGGCTAATATACAAGGTTCGTGATCATGGTCTTTTTAGAATGGAATGATTCATTTGCGTGAAATATATTTGTCAAAAATAAATTCTCTTGAAAAACGGTTAAGTCGCGGGGTAAACTTCGACGAGGTACAGCTAATAATGTATCATACATTTCATGAAACATGATTGGCTAATAGACGCAAGTTGCGTCCCATAGTAGGGGCCGACCTAACTTCCACAAGGGTCATGCGGTCAGGGTTTTTGCCATCGTTACTCGTATGGTAGCGACCCTGTCCCTCTATCTTTATACTATAATAAGCTATCAATACCAGCGTGGCGACCAAAACGGCCTGTATTTTTTGAAACCGTGGTAACAGTTGATCGAAAGCAGTACCATGATTCAGCGATGGGCTTCACTACACCTCGCACTATTGTAGTGGTAACACTCTTTGCAGAGTCCGTGTGGGGAAGATCATCATCAGAAATTACTGAGATTTTACTGTGTTCCCAGTAATTTCAATGTTTCCAGTGAAATTATTGGGCATAGAGATACAACAGCTTATACTCGTATGTCTGAGTGACGAGCGCAGTGCTAGTGCTAGGTAATGATTTGGACTCTTCATGTTCCAATAGCTGCTTATCACTATGCTGTTATGGGCAGGCATGTTGATTATCATTAGACACGTGACCTGATCGTCTCGTCACTCTATACTATAAAAAAATCTTAGGAACTACTGTCCTTTTTATGGCACTATCGAGGACACCAAGTACCGGCTGGTCTAGTCGGGAGAACGGCGTCTGCCGATCCGGAGACCCCGGGTTCAAAACCACGCACATCACTGTTTTTTCGAAGTTATGTGCATAATGCCGCTAACTTAAAACGGTGAAGGAAAATATCGTGAGGAAACCGACATGTACCTAGAATCATCGAAGTCATGTGTCGTCCACCAACCCGCACTGGGCCAGCGTGGTGTAATATGGGCTTGACTCTCTCCTTGCAAGAGAAGGCCCCGAGTCCCAGCCGTGGTAACATTTAGTGGGCTGCTTATGCTTTATGCTATCGAGGACATTTTAACTAATTGATAGAACTCACTTGTTCTCACGTGTGCTATAGACTCACTATAGACTAAACGAGCCAAAGTCAAACGAGTGCCAAACGACCAGCGGTCACGCGTGTGCACTCTCCTTGAAAAAGGCCGCAGGATGCGGCTGAAACTTAAGCCGGACTGGACTTACGTAATGGATAGCGAACATGATTTACCCATTCATTAATTTAAAATATCTGACAACCATGTTATTTTTATACTATTACATCTTAATTTTTTTATATATATACTAGGAGTATGGCTCGGTTTCACCCGTGGTACATAATATATAGCCTGTATAACTTCACGATTTATACGTGATCCCTGATCCCCCAACGGTGATAGAATTTTTGAAATCAGTTCAGTAGGTCCTGAGATTAGCGCGTTCAAACAAAAAACCTCTATTTAAATATTAATAAATTATTGAGTGGTCTTTAAATATAAGTATTTCTAAATATTACACCAGTCAATTACACAATCAAAAAAAAATGATTAAATACGAAAACACGTAACAAAAAAAATAAATGTTACTGGTCAAATAAAAACTCCCCACGCGCCAAGCGTCGCTCAAAGGACCCATAATACTGGCCGCATTCCCCCGCTGGATCGCCATGGAAATCCGCTGAACCAGATACCAGCCAGCCCAGGAATCGCGTCCTCAGTCACGCAAACGCCGTCCGAGGTCCAGCACAAACCTTCAAGCCACTACACTTATATATACTACTAGATGTCCGCCCCGGCTTCGCCCGTGGTACATAAATAGCAGTCATCGGGATCCTGTACATATCCAACGGTGAAAAAAATGACTGAAACCGGTTCAGTTATTCCTGAGAATATCGCTTTCAAACAAAAACCTCTTCAGCTACCTGCTACGCCACCTGTCGGAAATTGGTCGTACCAAATTTGATTAGCAAAGGTTTATACTCAATGATGCAATCTTGGACATTGGCGAAATTACGGTGACATTACCGAATGGAACCCAAAGGAAAAAAATGAAGTTGAAGTTGACTCAATCTTAGCAACACATGCTGTCATGTCAAAGCACGCTACGAAAACTCTCACTCTATTTGTTACATTCTAGATTCGTGCTCCCCTTCTATTATGTTAGTTGTTATAGTGTTATGTTCTATAGCCTTCCTCGATAAATGGACTATCTAATAGAAAAAATAATCTTTCAATTCAGACCAGTACTTCCCGAGATCCTAGCGTTCAAACAAACAAACAAACAAACTTTTCAGCTTTATAATATTAGTATAGATTAGTATATATATCTATATATTTGACGTTTATTTGTGACATATCGCAAAAACGTTGTTCTGAAGCCCTTGCGTGCATCATTACAATGAGGTAATGATGTCAACAGATCTCATACCTAACACCGGTTCTCATGCCGTGACTCATTCGCCTTGAATTATACTTTTATTATAGAATACCGGTTGTTTCCAATGAAATCATCTGTTCACATCATTACACAATACATAAAGAATGCTTGTTCATTTACTATTTTCTGTAACGTTTTATATTTTCTTAGATTACTAAGGGATTTTGATTTAGTTTGGTTACCTACCCAATACAAGTAAATTAAAAAGTAGACAGGTTCTAATCCGGAAAAGCAAGTACGCATTTTATCAAAAAAAATAATACAT
>CM029767.1:10556148-10831148 GCA_017562165.1 Ectropis grisescens | reverse complement strand
ATAAACTTTATATACTCGTAATTACGCACATACGCAGATCATACCGTAGATCATAGTTGTCTGCAACCTACAAACATTTGAAATCTTTTGTGAAAACACAAGTACCTAAATAAGTAAGAACCATCTACCTTGTTGGTAGCAGGGCATAGAATGAGAGTAGTTTCTCGGACTGACATGAATACATTTTTTTGAACTAGTTATTATAACCGTAATAAGACAGACACTGTATACCAGGGTTGTTGCGAATATTCGCATCCGCATCCGCAAATGCGGAACATTCGCATTAATTCAGACATCTGCATCCGCATTCACATCCGCATCAATCAATGCGGAGTTTTTACGGATGCAGATTCACATCAACAAGTAACTACATGTAAAGAAAGTGGGCGGAGCCAGAGTGGCACGTGCTTCGCGTTTGTTTTGGTAATTACTAACTTCATTCAGTAACTGTCGAATAGAAAGGCGCACATTGGTAACAAGATCCTACAGGTTTTTCTGGTGTGTTTTTTCTCATTGTCAATAAATTATAGTTACAGTGAGTGTTTACTGTGTACTTCATAGTTTTTTGTGTGTTTAATGAATATTTTGATATAAATATTAGGTGAAATGTCGCCACCAATAAAAAGCAATATCTGGACTTATTTTACACTTAAAATTTAAATAATTATCCTTTTAAAATCCCAAAATCCGCATCTGCATCGCATCCGCATCCGCTTCGAATCCGCATCCGCGGATGTGAACTTCTAATAATCCGCATCCGCATCTGCATCCGCGGATGTCTAAATTTTTGCATCCGTAACAACCCTGCTGTATACCTTAATAATTAAACTTGAATGATGTATTTGTATCCAGATTTCCAGATTAACAACTAGGTAATTCCGCCAGCCATGACTGATGCTAATAAATCCGTATAATAATTTTGAAAACAAAAGACACTTTTACAGTTCTTGCCGGCGGTATTTGTCGAAGAGAAATTGTTTTAGCGCACATAAGTTGGGGATTGATCACCAACTCGCACGTTTATAAGCGACGATGTAGTGGAAGATTACATACGTTATCATTGATGATACATATTCACTGTGAGCTTGAAAAGTCGCAAAGATCGCGGCGTCTCTCAAGAAACAATGAAATTACATAGTAAAGTCTAACTTTACCCTATTCAATGAAATTGTAGGTAAATGGATTGACGAAAATCGGGTAATCAAGAGGCTGGACGCTAACACTGCCCAACCAGGGTGTGTTCAAGTCGTTGAAATCTTTGATAAAAAAATTATGACAATTCACTGACATATATATTTTTTTTAAATATTTTTATCATTTCATTTTAAGTGCGTTATTGAGTCAGATCAATTGACCGTTATTCGTATGTCATCCTGTGTGATGGAATACTCTTCCAGCCTGGGTGTTTTCTGAAAAATTTAAACCAGTTCTCTTCAACACTAGAGATAATATGTGTGCATCATGGTTTGGGAAAGCGTTTTTTAGACAAGATCACTTTCACGTCAGTTGTGTAAAAACACTGGCCCGTTTATAAATAAAAAAACATTGAATCACTACTTACATCAGCAAGTTTCTGTTGTTGTTGTTATAAAAGACTTGATTGAAAGATTGGGTTGAGATCAAGCATCCCAAATCAATTAAATCCTAGACCAACCAAAATTAACAACTCAAACATACAGAGAAAAGTGCAGTCTATTAAAAGTTTTTTAAAAATAAAATAATATGTTAACATACTGTTTCTGTCCACGCTCATCACTTGATCGTTACCTTTTGTTCATTAATTTATCTGCAAGAATTGAATGTAATCGTTTTATGTAGAATTATAAGAACTCTAATTTACTTAGAGTTAAAATTACTGTTCAAGTTATGGCATTGATGTTCCAGCTTGAAAAACAATAATTCTTGCAGATAAATTACTGAACAACGAGCTACCTATAAAAATAAGCTTAGAGCTCGAATAATCTGTAAAATTATTGTAGATACACACCGAGAGCAAAGCCAACCACAAGAGAAAAAAAATTGGCAGATATAGGAACTGCTGATACAAGTGCAAACTTATAACTCAGAATTTGATAGCTTACTTGAGAAACTACTCGGGTGAAACCGGGGAGCATGGCCATCTAGAAATGCGTCAGCCAATGAGAAACACTGACGCATTTCTAGATGGCCAATGGGCATGGCCCCCAGTTTACCCGAAGATTTCTTATCATTCCCGAGCGTGACGCTAGAATTCAATTCACAGCCCACGAAAAATCTGTCTGTGGCGCGCCAAAAAAAGTTTTCACTTAAAGAATCCTATAGATTTATTTTAGGGAAATATGTATGACATTTAGCACAATTTGTGTGTTATTGACTAAAGTCAATAAAATATATGAATAACTAAAGCAGAAATCTAATAATAAAGTGAAACATATATTTATGATTTTTTATTGGAATCTAGATTATCCAGTTTCCAGTAAATAGGTACGTATTAGCATATGTAACCGTTAGCCAGATTTCTTTAGTTTTTTATTTTCAAGGTGTTTGACCTACATTTTATTCATTTGTATTAATGCTAATTATTGAAAAAAAACATTTTTATTTGAATTATGGATATTTAAGTGAAAAAAAGTTGATGGTTAATTATTTAGCAGTTTTTGGTAGTTACTCATAGATTTTGAAGGAATTTCAAGTAGGTATTTAAATATGAAAAAGAAAAGACAAACTATTTAAAAGTTTTTGTAAGTTAACAACACTATACGTACACTACGTAATATATATTAAAATATATAAGACTACGTATTCTACATGATGTAAACAATAATTGTACATCTAATGGTGCAGAAATACATCATTGACCCAGCAAGGCCGATTCCTTTGCTGATTCAGCTACTTAACTTTGTTAAAAATACGGACTAAAATAATTAGTATACATATGTTTGAATGATTATTTCGTAAAATTTTAATTTCTTCTATTTGATAAAAATAAATGAAAGTGATAGAAAAAAGATTTTTTCAAATTGGTTCAGGCGTATATGAGTAATCGATTAACATATGTACATAAAAAAGATTGTAACCAATTGTCAATCTCTATTTTTAAAGTCATTGAATATATAAGGGTGATGAAATGTTTTTCTAGCAGGTCCGATGCTTGCGTTGTCCCTTTGTGTCGTTACTGTTACTACAAGTTGCACCTGCACTCCGCGGCGACTTACGGAAACTATTAGTAGGGAATATACCCTTTTATGGGTATATGTTTAGGAACATTCATATTTATTAATATGTTATTGAAAACTAAAAATCTTTATCTATAAAAATGCTGTTGGTTTGTGTACGCTTCAAAAACTCAAAAAGTACTGCACCGATCGAGCTGAAATTTTACAATGATATATAATCCGCATCAAGGATTGTTTTCATTTAATTTTTGCATCAGAATGTCCCACAGCGAAGCGTGGCAGGGTACAGCTAGTAAGAAATAAAATTCAAGTTTTTGCTTCAATTTTTTTTGTGTAACTTTCATGCAAACTTTTGTCTCGTTTTTCAATTTGTTATAACCCTTTTTTCCATTAAAACTAACCTATGTCCATTTTTAGGCTATAATACTATCACTGTCTTAGCAGTTTAGACGGTACCGCGTAATAGAGTGAAATTGAGAGTTACTTTTGCGTTTGTAATATTGGTTGGGATGGACCCGTGGGATGGACAAACAAAATAAATATAGACAGTGTAAAAATTCTTTCTATTTTGCCATATGTTAATAATAATATTTATAAATGATAATTTAATGCTGAACAATATTTTCTCAGAACAGTAACAGCCAATTGATGTTAGTTACAATAACGCAAGGATTTAACTAAATTCCCTTTACACAATCCACGCGAGAACTCCTGACTTTGGTAGGAAAGAAATGGAACATACCTATGTAATTGAAATCAAAAAAGAAGTGTGGCACTCGGGGACTGCCGCGGTAAAGCTATTGCATGTTGCATGCATTTTTATCAACATAAGCAATAGGGATGTTAACAATTTTTCGGAATTGCTTTTATTTTGAAGAGTGCCATTTGTTTACCTTAAAAAATATCACGGGAAATCCGTTAAGTTGGCAACACTGCTAAGAGCATTTAGTCTGTAAAGCTAATACAAATAAGATTCAAAGTAGAATGACCGAGTGGGGAGGACGGCGTTACGGTCTTCTATCCCTCTTTCTTGTGAACATAAGAAAGAGATGCACGATCACTAAAATTCGGTCCCCAGGCCCGTGATAAAAGCTATGCAATAGCTTAAAAACCGTACCAGTTGTAGGGCGTTGACGTAAATGAAAACTCGACACCTAAAATCTACAAACTCACAGTTATTAAAATGTCGGAAGGTTAGTAATGAATGAATAATATTTATCTATTACTCATTTATAATCTTCGACGTGGTTAAAACCTTGGTTTTTTGCCGGTTCTTATTTTGAAAAAGGAAAATACCGACATGTTTATGGGTTAGTTGCCGTTTTATTTTTACCTGCGACGTAATATAGAGGGGATATGCGTTTCAAGATCACCACCGCTCGTGACCACTGAGGATTGGTACCACTGTTCTATTCTACAATGATAAAACGAAAACTGTTGGGTAAAGTAACGTAGTTTAACAATTTCGCCATAGACCTTCAGTTGTGGTGCGGACTCAAGTGAACGAATGTGCCTATTTAAAATAATTGTAAATCTTAATTCTAATTAGATGGCGGTCAAATGAACATCTATTAACGATAAAAAAATCAAAGTTTTCACTTATCAAATCGTAAGTAAAATGTAAAAAGGAAAAAGATTGGCAGGTAATTACTTTAAAATCTCTTGAATAAAACATAGGCTATTGGAAAAATGACGAAACAGTTCCTTTTTTAGAACCTTTTTTCACAAAATACATAAATAAATCCAGTTGTATTTTTTAATTTTAACCATTTTACTTTTCTTAACTTTAGACATTCCGTTCTTTTACAACGCATGCTTTTGTGGTCGGGTTTTTAAACATTACAGCTCCAATTAACATTTTGCTCTAAAATTTCAGTTACGTACGTATTAAAACAAAATACGTAATTAAGATAAAAGTTTACTTCATAAACTAACAATAATAGACAATAAACTGTCGATAGCGTAATTACAAAAAAATTTACACTAAATCGCAAATAACACAAATACAAATACTTTATTTACCATAATACGCCTAAGTACAAAAGCTTGCTAGTGAGTCCCAAACTAAGCTTAAGCTTGTGTCTTGGGACTCGCGAGTTAGGTCTAAACTAAACAGATCAATAATATAAAATAAAATATGCCTTAACAAAACTTACATAACAATACAACAACAATACAAAATAGTCACGGTCGATTGCCACGACTTCCAACCAATGTCCTAAGGGCCGGACGAAGTGCAGTCGTCACGGGTCAACGGTATCCAGGACCCGAGAAACAGAAAAGTGATGCCCCCGAGAAGGGGAAGCATATAAAAGTGAATGTAGGTGGTTCGCGCGGTTCAGTCTGGCAGCGGTCGAGCGACCGCCCACGAACCGGCACTCTTGCACTCAGGTGTTCCGTCTAACACGACTCCAGGTGTCCGGTGCGCGCACCGAAGCCAGCACGGCAGTCCCAGCCGACGCACCGCCAGTCGCTCTCCAAACGCGCCCGCGTCTGCCACTCGCTCGCGCTTCCACCGGCCTACTCTATCGTTAACTTTATCGTAACACTCCAATAAAACTCCGATTCAATGAGGTGAGTACAACTTAAATATTGCTAGCGATTTACTTCTCATACCATTTTTTTTACCTCTTGCGATTGTAAGTTTTTTACCACAGTTATTTTGTCACGATTTTTTTATCCGAAGTTTAATAATTTGCTTTAAATTTTCCTTGATGCGTATAAATATTATTTTTAAAATTTAAATCGTTTATTGATTGACGTAACTTAAGCAGGCAGTTGGGCTGGTTAGGTGTAAGTCGTAATAGTTTGTGAACGTTGCTTATACTCCAATTATTCGTGATGCAACAAGTGTGCGATATAATCGAGTTAGAGCTATAAATTGAGCCGATTATATTGGAGTGCAATTTAAAATTTACCACAAATTCAATTCTCTATATTTACGCAATGTAAAACATGAGCGTTTAATGCTTTGTGACGTACAGGAACTTTAATATTTCAGTTAGATGTGAAGCAGGTTCCAAATAAACACATTGCACTAAAAATCCCCTTATCAAATTTTTATTAGTTATCCGATGTGTATTAAAATTGAATACTTCTATCATGAGATAATATACATACGTTTCTTTATAACTCAATAATTTTATCTTTTGCCCCGAAATCACAACAAAACCAGCACTGGCCGATTCATTAGTATGTATTAATGTTTACATAAAAATATTTTAACCAAACAAAGAGTGAAGATGCGAAATACTTACTTGAGAATTACGTACAAAATTGTAGAATGAAAAACCCAGTGGTCATTTTGTTTCCAAGGACGTTTTTTTTCAGAATGTTTTAAATTCAATTTTATAAACACATTTATGAAAACAGTTTAGGATTATTGAAGATGCACAATTTCAGACGGGTTGCGAACAGAAAAAGTTTCAGATGTTTCTAAACGGCTAGTCTTTGAAATAAGGTTTTATAAAATCATTAAAATAGTACGTAATTTTTTCATCGATATCCACACGTTTTACTTTGGAAATACCCAAAATTGTGAAAATTATTCCCACACAAAATCGTCACGTCACGCTTGACAAAACATGTGAAATAACTATGTAGATGCCAAGGATGGGCTTACAGAAAAAGTTATTTCTGATAAGACGTATAGCAAATAGGTCTTTTCCCTCAAAAGAATTTGGACATCGGCTTTTTCTACATTTTAGATTTTTAATACAATGTTGGTATTGACTGAGTGATTTTTTTCGTAGAACCTCAAATCATTTGTTTTAACATTGAAGCATAGAATATCATTAATTTTATTTCAGCGAAAACGAAGCAGATCATAAATTATATATATAATTTTACTTCTTCTGTTTCGTCTTTATAATCACCGTCAATTTTTTTAAGGAAAATCGGAAATATTTCAGACTCTTATGTTTATAACGACTAAAATAGGTAACTCAATCATGCTTAATTATTATTTTGGAATACAAAAGTAAGTAGTTACATGTTTTCAGGACAAAACAGGTACAGGTTTTTTCTTGAATTGTATGACTAAAGAAATAATTAGTCGGTCAGTTAGATTATTTAAAAAAAAATTGCACATATTTTTTCTTTTCTGTTCTATGAACAAAAATGACAAGTTCACTTTTTACATTTTAAGAATCTAAGATTTTCTGCGAATAGTGACTGTGTCAAAAATTTTAATTTATACAAATTATATCCCTAATCATATGCAAATCCGAAAAAAAAAATTGTAGTCTGTAAAGCCGGTTGATTTACGGATGATAGTTGAATGTGACAACGTCACAAACACACATTGATAGATGCGGCGCAAGCGTTTATGTATGTATATAAGCGTAACGGGACATACCGGGACACTTTTTCGTGCATGCAGCCGGCGATCATCGATGTATTAGACGTTGTCACGTCAATATTTATTTCCTTCGTCTATGACTAAACTCAGAGGTATCATAAGTATATTCAAATTATGTATTTAATTGAAAAGCCTCTGAAGTTCACAAAACAATTTTATTATACACAATTTCAACATAAAATCATAATAGATTATAATCGGCTTATAATTTTAATTGTTAAAAAGTGACGATAGCTTCTTCAAGGCAAAATACGGCGGAAGGCCGTGCGCTTACACTTGAAGCCTCCAATGGATAAAATCAAATAGATAAATCCAACCGTTTCAAGCCCTCTTCAAATCGAGAGTGAAACAGTTTCCTTTACCTAATGAAGCCCGTTCTATCTTAGGTTGCTTCGTCGTTTTACATAACAGGAAATAGTAAGGCGAAAGTCTATCTATCCTTGATAAAGATAATATAAGTTTGAGATGTGAAGTGAAATTCCATTTTATTGCAACACAGTTGGTTTTTTGTGGTTTTTTAACCTGCGGCACATTATTGTTCTACAAGGTAATACAAGTTTAATTTATTGAGAAGGTAGAACACATTTTAATTTGAAGCATGTATTTAAAAAATAATTTACACATACCTCAAGACATATCGTCTTTGAATATGACATATACAAATTATAAGAAAAGAAGGTAATATATTATATCCAAATTTAAATATTTAGAATAGCTATATAATATAATAAAAAAATATATATATTGTTGCTTATCATCATCATCATAATCAGCCTATATTCGTCCATTACTAGACTTAGGCCTCTCCAAAATACGCCTCTAAGAAATATTGCTTATAAGAAACTTGAATAGATAATTATAAATTAAGTAACCTTTTTTCTTGGGTTGTGTGGTTCTACCATTTACGATTAGGTAATATACCAATGGAAAATCGGTGTTTTTTTTTTAATATTACCAAAGACGTATAAATAAGAACCTATAAATAGTTAATCTTCAGTACTCGTTGAAAGCTTAATCAGTTTGCAATACCCACCTGTCTATATTGTAACAGTACTAATTAGAGATATTAAATAACTGTCGATTTGTAATTATGGATATTCACAAATAACATAATTATTTGCAATTATTTGTAATTAATTATTTAACTGTTAACTATGTGTTACAGTAATAGTATCACAATGTTAAGCGTCCTTTTTACTATTTTTAACATACACCACACAATTAGTCTCATCTGAGTACACGGTTATTTTTTTACAAGAGATAGAACTGTATAACATACTAACGTACGTTATGTTTGCCTGATGGTGAACAATATAAAATAGCCCATAAAATGTTTGCTATTTGCAGATGAAAAGTTCAAACCACTGCTCTGTGCTCGTAATCAGTATTTACATTCACTATAATTTATCTTTGTGGCACGTGATTTCTCTCGAAAATTTCTCCTTCAGACTGGGAGGACAGTAATGTTTTGCGTGATACTGATTGTCCGTAGGTATTACTTATTTTAGCCCCAGGTGGGCTAAAATAAGTCATACCACCGTAAAAAGTTTACCTATGTGAAATGTGTCACAACTCGACCGATGATTGCGCAAGGTTTAAGGGTCAAATTACTCACTTGGGTCTAGGTTTTGGCCACCATGGCCTGACTGAAACATCTGATGTGTTAGTTTTGGGATCTACTTTTAAATAAATGTACATAAGATACAATTTAGGAACAGGCTGGGTTTCGAAGTGGTTATAGCACCATAGACCACATCCATACGGTGCGGCAGATTGTACAGAAGACAAAGGAGTACAATCGCCCCCTTTGTTTAGCGTTTGTGGACTATGAAAAGGCGTTTGACTCCGTCGAAACCTGGGCTGTTTTGGAGTCTTTGCAGCGATGCCAAGTTGACTGGCGATACATCGAGGTGATGAGGTGTATATATGAAGCCGCCACGATGACGGTCCAAGTTCAAAACCAGCAGACGAAACATATCCTCTCCATCGAGGCGTGAGACAAGGGATGTAATCTCCCGAAATTGTTCTCCAATGCACTAGAGGATATGTTTAAGACGCTGGATTGGGCTGGACGTGGTATCAACATCAATGGCGAGTGCATCTCTCACCTAAGATTTGCAGACGATATCGTCATGATGGCTGAATCGCTGGAAGACTTGCAATGGATGCTGGACAGCTTGGCCAACTCTTCTCAACGCATCGGTCTTCGGATGAACTTGGACAAAACCAAAGTCATGTGCAACGAGTTCGTTGCTCCGGGACCGATTGCCGTAAATGGAATCACTCTTGAGGTTGTTCGAAAATATGTTTACCTAGGGCAGACGCTCGAATTGGGTAAAATAGCTTTGAGAGTGAGGCCATGAGGAGAGTTCAGCTGGGTTGGGCAGCATTCGGAAAACTTCGCCGAGTCTTCTCGTCACCCATCCCACAATGTCTGAAGACGAAAGTGTATAATCAGTGCGTCCTACCAGTCATGACCTACGGTGCTGAAACGTGGACACTAACAGTAAAAGCAGTCCGAAAATTCAAAGTCGCTCAGCGAGCTATGGAAAGAGCTATGCTTGGTGTTTCTCTGAGGGATTGTATTCGTAATGAAGTCATCCGTCAGAGAACCAAAGTCACCGACATAGCTCAGCGCATCAGCAAGCTGAAGTGGCAGTGGGCTGGTCATATCTGTCGCAGAACCGATAACCGTTGGGGTAGACGAGTTCTGGAGTGGAGACCACGAATCGGCAAACGTAGTGTAGGACGCCCTGAGACTAGGTGGAGTGACGATATACGTAAGGTAGCTGGTAGCGGTTGGAAACGTAAAGCCGAGGATCGGGCTGAGTGGCGTATTATTGGAGAGGCCTATGTCCAGCAGTGGACGAATGTGGGCTGATTATGATGAAGATACAATTTAAGACACGCCAAATATCCTGATTGTAACGTTCTAAAAATACAACTAAGTATATTATCTATTTTTAAAAAATGTATATGCTCCGCACGACAGAAGTGAAAACTTATTTTTCTGAATGTTGTATTAAGTAGTATTATTAAGGATCTTATCAGGTAGTAGGATACATGAGAAACAAGTCTGATTCTTTCTATTTCTATACAAATAAGTACAGTATACATAGCGGCACAGCAGTGTAGAGCAGCTGACTCTGCTGACTGTATCTTTCTCGCTCGGGCACACTCGGCGGTCCCGAGTTCACCCGATCGAGTGCAAACAGAAACAAACGTGAGCGCAGCGTGAGGGATTAGCCTCACTTACAGCGTACAAAAAAATCTGTGTGCATTATTAGTGCACCGCTAATAGAAGTTTTCCCTTCAACAAGAACAAAATGAAAAAATTTGATTAACCCCCGACTACCTCAGATTTGTTATCTGTACAACATTCTACTAGTCACGCCCTTTCATTTGATACCCATATTAAGGCAGTTGTGAAAAAAGAAATGTATTTCGTCATTTTGTGGAAGCGGCCATCTTGGATTTGAAATTTGTCACAAAGCAATGTATTTTACTAGTCAAGCCCTTTCTTTTGATACCCATATTGAGGTAGTAGTGAGAAAAATAATATTATTCGCCATTTTGTGGTGGCGGCCATCTTGGTTTGGATTTTTTCTAGTGTATAGTATTTTACTAGTCAAGCCCTTTCATTTGGTACCCATATTATTGAGGTAGGTTGTGAAGAAATATTTTGTTTTGTCCGTCATTTTGTGGCGGCGGCCATCTTGGATCGATATTAACCAAACATAGCTAAGCACATCCGCACGGATATTAACTTTCAAATAAAATAAAACGCATCGAAATCGACCCATCCGTTTGAACTCTACGGTGCCACAGACAGACAGACACATCCTCAGAAAGACAGACAGACAGACAGACAGACAGACAGACATCGACAGACACTCAGACAAATTATTCTAAATACTCAAAGGAACAACCACGTTTACAGGTTGCGGCAACCAGTTATTTTTTTAATGAATTGGGATGCTGAATGACACCATCATGTTATTTTAAAACATAATAAAAAGTTTAGAAACGAGTTCAAATACAAAACTAATTCTTCAAATTCATTGTTGAATTTCTAGCGGTTCCTCACAGTTTTACCCGAGTAGTTCCCATTTCCTTTGGTTTTCCGGGAAAAAAGTAGCTTATGCGGTATTTCTTACTATAATCTGTATTCCAAATTTCAACCCAATCCGTTCACGTTCCGACATGATTAAACAACAAACATTCAAACATCCAAACTTTCGCATTTATTTAGATTTTCCACTTGATCGCCTAAACAAAACAGCAAATTGAAGTCGACATAATGTTTAGATCACTTGATTTGAAAGAAAGATTGTTCAGAGTTTTTAATAAAATGTAAGAGACAGTATTCTAAGGATTCAAGTGTTGATCCCTAATTAATTTTCCAGTTGCGTCCCACTTCGCCCACGTAAGTAGTTTCTTTTCCAATTATCCCATAATAAAAACCTAGGTAGCTAATGTATATTATTTTATTTCTCTACAGCCATCATTTTAAAACTACTATTCTCGGAAAATAAACCATTGTTTATTTTCGAGAATAGTAGTTTCGGCGGGCCACTTCGCCCACGTAAGTAGTTTCTTTTCCAATTATCCCATATTAAAAACTTAGGTAGCTAATGTATATTATTTTATTTCTCTGCAGCCGTCATTTTAAAACTACTATTCTCGGAAAATAAACAATGGTTTATTTTCCGACCTCCGTTATAGCGGACGCGCAATTAAGGTTGTTTGATTCTCTCCCCTTAGATAACAAGCCGGGCTGATAAGTGTTACGGAAATAAACTTCCTTGCGCTTTCTGATAGAGCCCTAATACATTTACTCCCAAGGAAGTTAAATTACTAGGCATTAAAGTGTGCACTTTGATAGGAACGGAAGACACTAAAAGCTAAAATAGAGAAAATATTAGCGTTCTAAATTCAATTGAAATTTAAATAAATCATAGTGGATATTTTTGTTCGAAACTTGAACTTTTTTTAACACAACTCCGTCACATTTTATAAATATCATATTTATTGTTTGTAATGTACAGGACTTAATCACGATTTAACTAATCGTTTAAATACCTCGACGTTTCGGCAGCGTTATAATCGCTGTGGTTACGAGAAGACTGAAACCATAGAATAGATAATACAGACTGAAAGTGAAGTCTTGTCGTGACCACGGCGGTTGTAATGCTGCCGAAACGTCGAGGTATTTAAACAATGAATTAAATCGTGATGAAGTTCTGTACATTATGTGTTCAAATCGCCAAAGCTTAAAAACAATATCATATTTATTGTACTTATATATTGGAGAAAAAAATACTTGAAGAATTACAAAGTACAGTTCCACATTGTCTTAATTTTATTTGGCTTAAATTGCCAAGTTCCCGAAAATTCTAAAATAAATTACGTGAATCCTACAGAAAAGCAACTTCCTGATCACGTAATCAGCGGTATTTTTTGTGAAGTTCAACTGCCGACCGGTTGCCGCTGGCCTCAAGTGACCTGTGGTGCCCACCGAACTTTGGACTAGCGAAGAAGACGCAGCGTCTTCAAGCACTACATCGCAAACGAGTACTAACGAACATCTTACTTTAAGCACACATAGTTACCACGGCCACTAGAACAAAAAAGTATTCTACGTAAGGAAATAGTAAAACAAAAAAGATATGGTGTCAGGGATACCAGGAACGAAGTCCCTTTGGATATTATAGAAGCAACAAAATTTCCAAAAAAAAATTGCTTAATTTTACTATTTATGGTACGATTATCTGAAAAATGAAGTTGGCAACACTGGTCACGGGCAGTTTTTAAGCGTCCATTCCGTTACTTACTTTTATTACGATTTTAGTCTCACATTTATTCCAGTTCGATTGCGCAACAAAACCCCTATCTCCTCTGTCCCTGGTGTAACTTCGTTCTAATAATAACTTAGCAAATAGTCCGGTTTCTCCCAGATGTAATGAGTCGTGTTTTGCTTGACAGAGGCTCGCGTCGTCGGCGTCAGATCACTTCCACTCGGTCTATAATTCAGACACCTCTATAAATATTTATCCACATGTTCATAACAGCTATTGATCTGATAATATTTTTAAACAAACCTCACAACACACTGACAAGCGGTGAACACGGAAAAATGATTATCCGTATCGATGTTTTATCAACCTGTTAACATTCTCATAAAATGTGTTGGAGGTCTATTTACGCCTTCCACTCGAGCGAGCAAGAAGCGTCCTTGTAGATGTTACTCCGGGTAGACAGCTCCTGAAGCGAATGCGTCATCACTAATACCTCTATTCGATCATAAAAAATGTCTATATTTTCTGAGAGTAATCCGCCCATCATCATAAAAATGATGTGCGGCAGTAAAAGCATCTTGTCCTATAAAGCATCTTTACCATGCATTATCTTCTACCCATCTGTTAAAGGTTTTGAGCCAGCTGATTCATACCGCAATGGTGAAGCTGTGATTAATAACCCCATGGGAGCCAAATTCATAAAAACATCATATCAAGTAGATGAGTGAATTATATTGATTCCACTCGTTTTATTAATTATGGCATCCTTCACTAGTAATAAATACTAGTAATAAATTGGTGATTTCATGGTTATCAAATTTTGCAACATTTCGATGACTCATTTTTTTATTTGCATTGTTTTTACTAAATATTATTTGCATTGATTTAACTGAAATTTGGAATAAGCCACCTACTTTATGCTATCTCTATCTACTGCTGAATGCTTTCACTCACAAGGAGAAAGTCAAGGGCTTAATCTTCTACACTGGTCTAGTGGGAGATGGCAAATGTCTTCTAAAATATGTCTTTCTTGGAACGTGCCGCCGGGGTTTCCTCGCGATGTTTTCTTTGACTTTTAAGGTATCCATATTATTAATTTAAACGTTACGTTGATTTCTTTACCATAATATATCTACATGCCAAGTCGTAGATTTTTTACCAAATATCGTCACCGTTATCGTTATATTTCAAATTTAATATTTCCGCAGAGTTGAGCAGGAATTAAGTAGCCTGCGAGGAACAAATGAAGTAAAAAAAAGTTATTAAAATCTACATATTTTACAACTCTATTCCATCACAGCTTACAGTAGTAGTAATAACAGTACGATGCTATCTGAACAAAGCTTTTACTGAATGATTACTGTAATTCGAGCACCATAAAATGCAAGAATCTGAAGATCCTCAAACGCCACCAAAACGCCAGAATTTTATGAAAATATTGTGATGTGTCCACAAAAACACCCAAATAGCACCTTCTAGACAAATACGAAATCAAATACTTAGTAACATTTAAAGTTATGGTTATTATTAAAAAATGCAATTATATGATCGTGCTCATTCCCTATAACATACCTACGCAGATTTTAAAACTATATTATGCAAGCCACAAGTCTGATCAGCTGCCAATCATGTATTTAAAGCGGTTCAATGGAAGACGGTTGTTATTTGCGCAGTGCAACTTGTAACGACAAATCAATATAATGAATCTTTGCATCACGTGTGTAAACTGCGCCTTTCCATGCTGAAATAATTCACAACGGTCCAAGTTTTCCTGGAGTCTTGCAGAAGATATCCGCGCCAAGGATTATCCTAGCTCATTTAATATTTCATCAAGGTAAATGGAAACTCATTTTTACTAAGCATTTTTTTTAAATATTTAAGCGTTGTGGGCTCTGGGCTTACTTTTTACTTTAAAACCTTTCAAGGCTTTTGAAATTAACATTATTTTGTTGAGTAATTTGAGATGTTTGTAGATAATCTTTAGTTAGTTAGTATAGAGAGTGTATTTTTAATTTTGGTTAGGTTTATTGCAAAAAAAGTCTTTTTTTATATTTAAAACATGTATTTCTCAAATTCTTAAACCAAATCGTTAATACTCTTTTTGGACAAATAATTAATTCATTAGAAAGCTACACTATTCAGAATAGTTTCCTATTCAGTGACAAAAGTTAAAAGTTGAACATAAGAAGAAATCCGATCAACTTGCGTTGCAACAGAAACGAGAAAGTAGTATTTATCTGAAATTAGGATATCCACACCTAACAGCATGTAATGGGTTGTACACTTAACAATACCAT
Organism: Ectropis grisescens; assembly: GCA_017562165.1. Lineage (NCBI taxonomy): Eukaryota > Metazoa > Arthropoda > Insecta > Lepidoptera > Geometridae > Ectropis > Ectropis grisescens. The sequence continues at coordinate 10,815,538 of CM029767.1, read as the reverse complement.
TGTTGGACTTCGTAACAAGCTTTCACAAGTATGCTTTCATAACAATAGGTGCAACTTTATCATGGGAATACTCGTAGCTATATGTAGTGTTACAAATATATCAGTCCAACACACTCTGGGTAAGCGCATACTAGTTATTTGTATACTTTTAAAGCTGAAGAGGTTTGTTTTAACGCGCTAATCTTAGGAACTAGGTACTGGACCGATTTCTAAAATTCTTTCCCCATTGGATTTGTACGTGATCCCTGAGTGATATAGGCTATATTATTATTAGAGATGCACCGAGTAACACTTTTGCCGAGTAACGAGTACCTACCGAGTTTTACTCGATTTTTTTTTTTTCAACCGAATACTTGGCCAACTCGGTTCAATCGAATTCCCATTTCGCGCGCATAAACTAGTACAAACTTGGTACAATCAGGCTACTACTCATTCATTAGCATAATTTCGATTATGATTTTATTAATCGAGATTGTCAAAGTTTCCAAAATTTTTGTAATAATACTTTTTGATTAATACTGTCGTTTAAATTATATCTCCAAATATTGCTTTTCTTAAACCGAGTATACTCGGCATTCAAACCGGGTTATCGGGCCGAGTACGAGTATCAAAAATCCCGCCGAGTACTCCGAGTACCGGCTATCAACCGAGTAATCGGCCCATCTCTAATTAATTATTATGTACCACGGGCGACGCCGGGACGGGCCGCTAGTTGGTAGATATATTGTTCGTAATACGACCATTGGACCAAGTGATATATCGATTGCTTCAATTAGGAATATGTTCTTCGTCTTTCATATCAGAAAATTGTTACTCATTCATCCAATCGAACTTGTATATAGATTGATTTTAAGTATGATTGAATGCAAGGTTATAAAGATACCAAGGTTCGCAGTTTTATTGGTTATCCGACAGAGTTGAACAATTTTACAAGATAAAAACAGTTTTAGTTAACTATACTTTACAAGTATATAATCATACTAATATATACCTAATATACAAATGAACGTCAATTTCAAACCTAAACCAACCATAAATAGCTCACAAATTTACAAAACTGATATTAAATATCAAATATACTTCTTGACATGAGATTTGTAACAAAAATAAACTTGCAATCCTCATTCCGAGAATAAACTAAAAACTGCAGATTGTTTTAATGACGTAACATTTTTTTCATACAATTTAAAAACAAAACTAAGCTACAATGAAAACTCTACAACTATATATACCAAACTAACTTCTTATATATGAAGTATTATTCTTATATTTATTAACATCTTAATTTTTAAGTCGATATAAAAGCTAAATTGGTTTATTTCAATTTATATAAATAAAAATGTCAGTGATTTGGACTGCAGATAGAAATGAATGCTTGTAACTTAAAAGCATTAATATTGCACAGTACTTACAAGTCACCTGTAAGCTGCAAATACGAGTATATTGCTATTAAAGATGTGCTCTGAGCACCTTAAAATAGGTAATAAACTGCGTCTCTGTGTTAGCGTAAGTGGTTTGCATGCAATCATAGATTGGTTGCATGCAAACTAGACCCTAGAATATGATATGCTCTTGTTTTGGTTGTTGACAACGAATAGTGATAGGTAAAAACATCCGGCGTTCACCGCTGCCTGCAACCGATTAGAACGGAAAGACGATGAAATAATTCCATGCGTCTAAAGTTTGGGGGGCACATCCAGTGGTTTATATCGATGCTACGACTACGTATCTTGGTGACACGACCTCACAAGATTCCACCAATTCAAAAAGCGTCGAACGCACGTGTTCCGCTCCACCGCTCCGCCACTGCTCCGACGCTACACTTAAATAAATAAATATTATTGGACATTCCTCACACACCATTAATAGCACCAAACTACGCAAAGCTTGTATTATGGGAGCCAGGTATCTGATATAATTACTAAACTTGAATCTACTTACATATTATTATATCAAATTTATGGAATAGATTAAGTAGAATAAAATATACGACCAATATAAAACAGTGTTATGATTCCAGTCGGCCTCCACGGAGCCGAGTGACTCCCGAGCCGGATAAAGTACAAGTAATCAAATTACCCCAACTCTGACTTAATCTCCACAGCGTAAATAATTTGATTACTTTGTTACCAAGTTTAGATTCGATGAACTTGTACATTAATTCAACATGTGTTTTGCTCTGGGAGTATGAATTGACGTTGCTATTTCGATGTTGACGTCTAACTGTACTTTTTTCAGCTGCTAGAGATATTATCCCCTATATTCTAAACATTAATTAATGCAAAAATGCTAACGAGCTCAAATGTACACTAGTTCAAACCAAAGTCATATTAACATGAATCGATGCTTGTGACGACGTCAAAGGAACTGAAAGAATAAAAAAATGCGGTTAAGATAAGTTAAACGATAGTAGGTATAACTCTCATCATTAGACGTGTTCCATGTTTCACAGAACAGATATACAGGGTTACTGGTAAATCAGCCTATATCCGTTTAAGTGCATGTTCTGTATATTTAAACAAACAACTTATGTTAAAATTCCCTTTCGGCCGCCTTTGTAACTGTGTTTTGTAACCAGTTACAAAAAGAGTTTTTTTTTCCTTTCTCGTGACCCGGTTACAAACTAGGAAATATTTTACTGGTCTTAGAAATATTTGTTTAATAGTTACCATGAAAGAATTTTTGAAACTATTTACAAAAAAAACCTTCTGTGTTCTAATACGTAAAATAATTCTTAAAATTTTGACCTCAATGTCGGTTTACCTGTGTGTGTAAGAGAGAGAGAGAGAGAGAGAGAGGGCGTGTGTGTGCGTGTATGTGTGTGTGTGTGTGTGTGTGAGAGATAGAGAGTTCAATACACATCCCAAAAAAAATGTGTTTGTTATCACTGTTTAATGTTTGTTCACTTCGGCACATCATTTATTGAGCGTTAAGGAGTGCGAGCACTCTTGTTACACATTGTTACGAAGAGTTCGATGCTTTTAGGACCAGGAATATAAATTTTTTTAATCTATCGAAAAAATAGTTTTTTTATAAATTGTACAAAAACTAGGTTGACGTATTTAATGTACTCTACATTAAAATGATGCATGGTAATTACTAATAACCCTGTATAAATTATGCAAGACTAGGTTGTGGAAGGCGCCGCGTTGTTTTCCTCATGGTAACAATCTTGCCGTCTTCAATTCGAGAGTTAAAAGGTTTTTTCTAGGTAAGCACGCTCCGTAGTAGACTGTATTGCCACTTAACATCAGGCAAGATAAATTAAAGTGAAAACCTATCATTGGTTAGAAAAAATCCTGATTGAGAGGAACATTCCCACTAATATCTGAAGACACTAACATGAGATCTGCAACAGCTATCGAAAGGGTTGCATATATAAGTTTGGTTGTTTGTTGCAGGTTTATGACGTCAATATACGTCGACGGGAGATATACAAGTGTATATATCAATAATACAATTATTTTAGGACTCTAAATCAAAAGCTTCCTAAGTACATTCGTTAAATACATTTACTAAGAAAACAAGAACACACCAATTAAATTAAAGTTTTGAACTGAAAAGTTAATTTAAAATAAATTGTTCGACTCATTTAATCTCTATATATAAAAATACTATGATGGTTTGTGTACGCTTCAAAAACTCAAAAAGTTCTGCACCGATCGAGCTGAAATTTTAGAATGATGTATAATCCGCATCAAGAATTGTTTTTATCTAATTTTTGCATCACAATGTGCCACAGCGAAACGTGGCAGGGTACAGCTAGTATATTATATAATTATAAAAATGGAGCACACTCTACTTTTCTTTGTATAACTACAACAATTACTAGAATTATAACCATTGAAGCTGAAATAACTTGAATAGTTTTTAATGGAAACTCCAGATACCATTGCAAAGCCAATGAGTCTATATGTGATATTTGATACTTTAAAATTTTTGGAACGTCTCGAAAAATAATGAGAGGAAAATATTTTCGTAAAAAAAGGTTTACTTACCTGTTTTACGTTTTTTTGTAGTGGTAGGACTCTTGGCAGAGTCCTCCTGGGGAAGTACCACACCTTTGTCAGTTATTCTACCGCCAAGCGGTAATGCGCAAACATTACTGTGTTCCGGTTTGAAGGGCAATGTTTCCAGAGAAATTACAGGGCTTGGATATAGATATAGCATCTTAGATCTCTGGGTGACGAGCGCAGTGCAGTGATAGGTAATGATTTGGACACTTCATGTTCCAATAGCTGCGTGACACTGTGCTGTTATGTGGCATGTATGTTGCTTACCATCAGGCAGATGTCCGGTTCGTCTTGTCACTCTATACTTAAAAAAAACTGAATATTTTGAATTGGTTAATAGCTTGAACTGAACTAGTTTACTAGACTTTGCAACATTCGGATACACTGATTGTAATTAATCGATTCCAATACCTACTTCTACTTCAATTAATTCCTTGCGATAGGAAAATTGTCTTACGTTGTGTTCTGGAGTTCGTTGACATAAAAGCTCTTTATCTCGACCAATAATTAATTATGCATGCACGTCATAAAACATCCTTGTCACACAAACAAACCATTAGTAAAGTCTCGGAAAAGTACCTACTTTTCTGAGACTGAGATTAATTTAAAAGGACTTTATTCATTCAATATAATAACAAGTAAGCTATTGACAAAAGTTAGTTACCAAAACTACGTTAAATTACGATAGTAGTTACATACATATTATAGTAAAAGTACACACCAATAGTTTCATTATTTTACATCACACAAAAACGCACTCTTTCTATCCACTAACTAAGGCGAACAGACACATCTACATACATACATACATCCATACACACTCTTTTAGACATACTCACACTCTTTAACCACCTCTTTTTAACCCCCGACCTAAAATGGGGTGTTATAAGTTTGACGTCGATGTCTGTCCGTCTCACTGTGTGTCTCTGTGTGTGTCTGTATGTGGCACCGTAGAGCTCAACCGGATGGGCCGATTTCGATGCGGTTTATTTTATTTGAAAGTTAATATCCGTGCGGATGTTCTTAGCTATGTTTGTTTAATATCGAATCAAGATGGCCGCCTCCACAAAATGGCGGACAAAATAAATCTTCACAGCCTACCTCAATTTGAGTATCAAATGAAAGGACTATACTAGTAGAATACTATACATTATAAAAAAATCAAAGCCAAGATGGCCGCCGCACAAAATGGCGAATTTTTTTTTCAGTACTACCTCAATATGGGTATCAAACGACAGGGCTTGACTAGTAGAATACTTTGCACTATGACAAATTTCAAATTCAAGATGGGCCGCTACCATAAAATGGCGATACATTGTTTTTTTTTCACAAATTCCTTAAAATAGGTATCAAATAAAAGGGCTTGACTAGTAAAATGTTGTACAGAAAACAAATCCAAGTCGGGGGTTAATCAACATTTTTAATTTTGTTTTTAACATTTACAAAGCACCCTTAAAGAGAACTAGCTCCCACAAACACAGGGAATCCTACTGTTATCATATTCATAGGGCTAAGGCTTCCAGTTATCATATTGTATTGTTTGTTACTGTTAGCGTATTTTAATTGTTATAATTATTTATAATCATGTCACATGCTTGTTGGTAACTAAATATTATTATTTTTTACTTAATTTTTTATTTACGTTGTATACACTTTTTTAATAGTTCCATTACCAGTTATCTATTTATTTATGTAGGGGAACTAACAGTACTGCTTTATCACAAAGTCTTCTATTTGCTGTATTAGTAAATAGAACTACACTAACTAACATCGATTCCGAGAGCTAGCTCCAATTTCGGGTAGGTATTACGAACGAAATGAGAAACATAGATTAATTGTTCCAATTCCGAATAGTTTAATATTTTTACCCGAAACAGTTCATAGTATTTGAAGATTCAACTTTGAAATTGGTAAAATAACACAGAAACATTGTGAAGCATTCGTAAAATTTGAAATGGGTATTCCTGTTATGTATTATTATTGAATACATTTATGTAACGAGTAAATTTATTTACTTACCAAAATGGAAATTTGACTCTGAATCAGCGGTATTTTGTTCTCAATTTTGGTATATATTGTGAGGCAAAAATTGTACTGAGACACTCTAGACACCCAGATTGTACCCATCAGAAAATACCTACTCAGGCAACTCATTTCAAAGTTTAGATATTTTTATAACGAAAATGGAGACCAACCTTTTTGTTCACTTTTTGTTTTTGTCACTTGCTGGAGTTACGTGCAGTCTCTGGTCGTCTGGGTCGTCTCGTCGTCGGTCTCGTCGAACCTGGTTCTTCAAGTTGAGAGTGAATAGGTATATTCCAGGAATACGTACTCCATCTTCAGCCACAAGTTAGTTTGATGAGTTTACTTAGTAAAAGATTGGACATGTTTATTTTGGAATACGACAGGAGCATAGACCACATTGGGTTAGGTAAAATTAAGATAATCAAACGAAAAAAGTATGATTTGTAAATAACCTTGTATACTTTAGGCAATTAAATTAAATATACGTAAATTACGTAAAAATAAAAATACTTACATTTACATATAACTATGGCGCTTCAATTAATTTGTTCAGTTAATGCTTTCAGAATACTACTTGTTTCATTGGAATTGGTTCACATTTGAGAGATAATAAAACAACTGTATCAATTTATTCACACAATCGTGTTGCAAGCATCCTCAATACATGAGGTCGGCTTAAAATAAAACTGTTCCGTCCTACTCAGAATCAAAACTGCTGATTGTATCAAAGACTTGCATTTTGTACAATTAAGCTAAATGTTTTAGAAAGTAGATAATCGGAGAGAAACCCAACAAGACCGTGCGACAGGTCTAGATAACCAGGGACGCAAGTACTTTGTCGCATTGAGGCTATTAAGTTTTCTGATTGTGATTAAGCATGCATGCATTGCCATTGCTATGTCTTTGATTGGATTTTATTTTCACTGTTATATCTTAGATGGTTCCCTATACTGTGCGAAAGAGGACATATACCTACACAAGAACAAACTTAAACAATTTGCTTAACCCCCGACTACCTCAGATTTGTTATCTGTACAACATTCTACTAGTCGAGCCCTTTCATTTGATACCCATATTAAGGGAGTAATGAAAAAAAGTTATGTATTTCGCCATTTTGTGGAAGTGGCCATCTTGGATTTGAAATTTGTCATAGCGTTCTACTAGTCAAACCCTTTCGATTGATACCCATATTGAGGTAGTAGTGAAAGAAAAAATACAATTCGCCATTTTCTGGTGCCGGCCATCTTGGATTTGATTTTTTTTATAGTGTATAGTATTTTACTAGTCAAGCCCTTTCATTTGATACCCATGTTGAGGTAGGTTGTGAAGAAATATTTTGTCCGCCATTTTGTGAAGGCGGCCATCTTGAATCGATATTAACCAAACATAGCTAAGAACACCCGCACGAAAATTAACCTTTGCTTAAAAAACCGCATCGAAATCGGCTCATCCGTTTGAGCTCTACGGTGCCACAGACAGACACACACAGATACAGACAGACAGACATCGACGTCAAACTTATAACACCCCTTTTTCTGGTCGGGGGTTAAAAAATTTGAAAGGTATGATAAATGGAGGAATCGGCCACGTTGTACGCATCCTACATAAAAAAATCCGGCCAAATGGGAGTAGAGTAGGACTCGCGCACGAAGGGTTCCTTGTTCCTTACCATTAGCAAATAAACGGCAAAAACCTCTTTTATCGAGCAAGTCAGTATCGGTAAAACATCAAGTTTGTTATATGGGACATTTACTTAAATATTTTATTTATTTTGTTTTTAGTATTATTTGTTGTGACAGACGGACAGACGGACGGACGGACGGACAGCGTAGTCTCAGTAATAGAGAGTTTTTACTCTTTGGGTACGGAACCCTAAAACCCTTGCAAACTTAACACTTGCTGCAATGTTCGATACACCTACGTGCGCGAATATAGTAATAGCGAGTTCAGCTAGGCAGTTCCATGAAAGGCAAAATACACGTTAATTTTGCACCAATTAAATGAACGGACGAACGAACGGATGGAATTCTGTACATTTATAATATTTTATAATTAACTTTTCGAGAGCCCACTATAATTTAACCTGATGCCATAACTGTTTTTATTTTATTTCATGTCTGTCAGTATGGGGGCTACGTATCATGACAAAATGACTGATTAAATTCCAATGAAACTTAGCTGATTTAAGTTTATACCCGGAAGTTGGTAACTGGATACTTTTAATCCCTAGATTCGACACGGTTTTCTTGCACGGGGTGAAAGTTAAAACTTGAACTCGGTTGGACCTCATTGTTGCGTTCACCGAGTTGATTGATTATTTTTTTATTGAAAAGAACGCACTTTGAAGACCGTTTTGTCAATATTTCAACATCATCTATCAGGTAGTTCAGATGTTTTAGACATTAAACAATAACGTCGCGCGACGCGTCGGGTACATACCTACCAAAATACCAACTGCTAAGTATTCTGTGATACTCTAAGCGGAGAACGTGAACTTACTGAATTTGATCGCGATTTAGATTAATAAAAGTAATGAAATTTAACAAAACAATTTATAGATGAAAAAACAAAGATCACTCGGTTTTCAAAAGTACTAAGTACCTATCCATAATTATAATTTAACGTCCTACTAATACGGCCGCCACATTGGCGTACGCAAACGAAGTTGCGGGCTTGGCTAGTATTTAAAAATCTAAAATTCAAAGTCTGTACTAATTCTACTCTTTAAACAAATTATCGTGAAAAATTGGTAAGCCGTGGGTAACACCGCAAGGCATTGCTAGCTACTGGCTTGTTAAAAAAAAAGTATAAAGGGTGTTTGCTCTCCTTATAATATTAGAATGGATTATGCTAAATTTAGGAAGTATAAATGTACACGTAGAAGTCGCAGATGATCTAACGCACTAAAGTACTAGCATGGTTTTATTCAAACCAGTTTAGTGCAAGCCATTTGCACTTCAAGTAATTCAGCAGACGCGGTGCGACGTAAAGTAGGAAACAGGTCATTTGGAATTAAACGCAACGCTCAAATGACATAGAGAACAGGTAATACTCTAACCTAGATAATAGGTTATGCAGATAGAAGGCAAGAGATAATTTCATGGACGTCATACCTTCTAGTTATAGCTGATACATAATATGTATCCATCTATGCTGTGTGTACACGTTGTGTTTTGAGAATGTGAAATCAAAATAGAAACACAAATAGTAATAAAACGAAATAAAATTGAATTAAAGTCTAGAATAGCACACAGGGTAATTTTTATTGCGGGGAATTAACGGAAACGGGAGCTACACGGGACAAACCGCAGAACGCTGCTAGTTCTTAAAAAAACGTCACTTCGCCTGCCTGTCCTTGTACGTGAGCGTTTCTACTTTACGCTGGAAGAGATGGCTCTTAGCAAGAAGGTCACCATTTGTGGTGCAAGTTCATTATTTTTTTTTAACCCCCGACCAAAAAAAGGGGTGTTATAAGTTTGACGTCGATGTCTGTCTCTGTGTGTGCCTGTCTGTGGCACCGTCGAGCTCAAACGGATAAGCCGATTTCGATGCGGTTTTTTTTATTTGAAGGTTAGTAGCCGTGCGGATGTTCTTAGCTATGTTTGGTTAATATTGATTCAAGATGACCGCCTCCACAAAATGGCGGACAAAATATTTCTTCACAACCTACCTCAATATGGGTATCAAATGAAAGGACTTGACTAGTAGAATACTATACACTACAAAAAAATCAAATCCAAGATAGCCGCCACCACAAAATGGCGCATTATATTTTTTTTTTCACTACTACCTATCGGATCAAACGAAAGGGCTTGACTAGTAGAATATATTGCACTATGACAAATTTCAAATCCAAGATGGCTGCTTCCACAAAATCGTGAAATACATTTCTTTTTTCACAACTTACTCTCTTAATATGGGTATCAAATGAAAGGACTTGACTAGTAGAATCTTGTACAGATAACAAATCTGAGGTAGTCGGGGGTTAATCAAATTATTTAATTTTGTTCTTGTATTCTAATATTTCTATTGGTTTCTATTACAATAAAGAGTATTTTATCTGTCTATTTATATCATCGATTTAGTAAAACGGATTGAAATATTTTGATATAAGTACTTACTCCTCCTAAACGGCTCAACCAATTTGAATTATTTTTTTGTATGCATTTCGGTGGCGCTAAGGTTAAGATTTAGATTCAGATTTAGATTCACAAATAAACCCGGAAGATGGCGCTGCAGTCGATACCTAGATTATCATCGGAGCTGAATGGGCCGCTAGTAATACCACAGTATAAAGAATAAAAGACTGTGGTATTACTATAGATTCTTTCTGAAATATTAGGCATGAGATTTCTGTGTTTTGGTTTGCAGAGCAAATTTTCCAATGGAATTACCGGGAAAATGTTTTAACTACATTTTACCTCAACCCACAGAGCGCAGTTCCTTGATGAGGATATCAAATAGTGCCTATATATTTGATTTACCTAGTTCCATTTCAAAGCAATGTTTCCAGGGATATTACAGGGCTTAGAGATACAACATCTTAGATTTCTGGGTGACGAGCGCAGTGCAGTGCTAGGTAATGATTTTGACTCTTAATGTTCCGATAGCTGTGCTGTTATGTGGCAGGCATGTTGCTTACCATCAGGCACATGTACTGCTCGTCTCGTCACTCTTTATTTGTGACTACCAGCACTCTGCGCTTTTACCCGCATAATTACCGTTATCATAATTTTCTCACAATAAAAAGTGGCATGTAAAGTATTCCAGACTATCGTTCAACTGTTTTTCAAATTTTAACCAGATCCGACATGATTGAGCAGCATATATCCAAACTTTCTCATTTATAATGTTGGAAAGATTATTATAAACAAAAAGAAAAATAGATTTACTCAGCAACGTACGAGTAATAAAACATATCAAACTGTCAAGCAAATTATTCTGATTGGAATATAAGAGAGCATTTCAAATAGAAAACAGGTCAATAAGGGGACAAACAAGGTGGGCTGATGACGCCCACACAGATATGAACGGCGCGTCTTCATAATAAAATTAACTACAACAACAATGTTATCTACTAATATTATAATTGCTGAAGTTTGTTGTTGAGTTGATGAGTTTACGGTTACATGGATGTTTGTTACTCATTATAGAGGTATTATGTACGAGATGTTTAGTACTCAGTATCTACTTACAAATTTGAAGGGCAATGTTTCCAGTGGTATTACAGGCCATAGAGATAAAACACCTTATATCTCTTGGTGATGAGCGCCATGTAGTTCTAGATAATGACTATGACTCTTCATGTTCCAATAGCTGTGTGTGCTAGGTAGGTTTGTTGCTTACAATCAGGCACATGTGCAGCTCGTCTCTTCAATCTAAATATAAAAAAAAACATTAGTATAACTCATTCATGCAAAACTAATTAAATGAAACTGAAATAAAATTTGGTACGATGATAGATTATCTATTCTATGATTATAGTCTGGAATAACATGTACATTCTTATATGGCGGGAATGGGAACTATGCAAGTAAAACCATGCAACTATGCAAGTTGTGTGTGAATTGTCCACCAATACTTATTTATTAAAAAAAAAAAACCGGGAAGAGATACTAGTTATTTATAATCACAAACCGCCCTCCATAGTATTAGCTGCTCTGCCACTCAGCCTCGACTTAGTACTTCCGGTTCTGCCTTGCGTTTAACTTTACTTTGCCAAGTCTCAGGGTGTCGGATACCTACTACATTTTCCTACAAATGACCTTATTCGTGCTGTATCAATATTCTGTGAGGAATAGTGTTTTATAAAGCTGCTAGGTTTTTATAATAGGTATAGAATGACAGTACAAGAATGACATATGCCTGATGGTGTTCTAAAAAAAATAACAGCTCAGTGCCACGCAGATATTTGGACAAGAAGAGTCCAAGTTACTGCCTTAGGTAATAATTATATATTCCAATAATTATCTATTTGCCTCGTAATTTCTAAGTAGGTAAACGTTATTCAAATCGGAACACAGTAATAGTAGTTCATTACTGATTGGCGATAGAATAACTAGAAAAGTTGTGGTATTTTCCCAGGCGGAGTTTACAGAGAGTTCTGCCACTACAGAAACTGCTTCCCGACTTGTTTGTTACAATAAAAAATCCACATTGATAAAACTCGTCGAAATCTGCCTCGAAGCTTAACGAAACGCGATTCTCGGGTCCTTGGTGACTTTCTAGTATTTATTAAATTAAATTTCGGCAAAGTAAAATCTGAACTGCGGCGGTTCTTAGTCGAATGTATTTAGCGGCGCATAAACATAAACAGCCAACTTTGTGTTGTTCCCACTGCTGGGACTCGGGGTCTAATTGTATAAGGAGAGAGTTAATGCCATCACACATCCTGGCCCAGCGGCCCAGCTGGCGGATGACGCATGTCCTCGAAAGGTGTCTTTTAGGACCCGATGTTTTCTTCGTCGTTCAAACCAGAGGTGATGACAAACTAGTAGCCTAATAGTTTGTCATCACCTCTTGTTACCTACTAATAGTAGGTACATCTACTCTTGAAAAAATGTTTAGGGAATAAGAAAGGGAAGAGAAGAGAGATTAAGCTATTGACAGTTTTCGCCACTTGAGCACCTCGGTTTCATTTATTTGATACTAGCAGGGCCCCGCGGGTTCACCTGCGTGTTTCCCGATCCCGTTATTTACCGGGATAAAATATAGCCTGTGTTATTCCAGACCATTATCTATCTATGTACCGAACTTCATCCAAATCCTTTCAGTAGTTTATACGTGAAAGAGTAACAAACATAGTTTGCGCGAAAGTTTATAAGAATGTATGGGGATACATTCTTATAAACTTTCGCGTTTATAATATTACTAGGATAATTGATCCATAAATGGTCTAGGTCTAGACGCTTAAATAGAATTGAGCTACGAACTAGTCCAGTATCATTTAAAGAAAATGTTTAAGATAAAGCTTTACTTCGTACAGATTTAAAACAATTTCATTGTATTAATACTCGTAGTAATTATATAACAAAAGAAAATCGTAGCCAATAGTATCTCGAAACAACAAAAACCTGAGAAAAACGTGATCAGTTCATTCAGTATCGTACGAAAAGATGTAAAAAAAATGTTATTAGCCTTGTAAAATAATTGAGACAGGAATCCGTTGGCACTCTCTCTAGGTACTAACAATCACTAGATGTGACGACAGTCAATCGACAGCCGCGGCGGCGCGTGTCGTTGTGCCATTGTTTCCTACACTAAAATAATAAGTGGATATTGCATTCTAGTTAACAGACAAACGGATACTTATTCTCTATTAAGAGACGCAATGGACGGCCGTGGCACAACGTTGAAGGTCGTTAAGTACGTGTCACCAGGTTGATCCAAATCGGACTACAGTTTCCGCATATTTCACGAAAATGTGTTTAGTATTTTAATGAACTCGCGTTGATTGTATTGTTTTTGCTTGTTACAGTGGCGACGCCGAGTACAGCCCAACAAATTACAACACCATGAGAAATAACGTCAAGTGAGTGATTATTTATATATGATTTTATTAGCGTTTAAACGATAAATTATATCAAGGAGGTTTTTTCGTTAAATAAATTTCTTCGTGAATCCAATTTCATACAACATCGAGTTGCCAAAGCGTATTTTCAATTCGACAGTTACGTACAGTTGTGCGCATCGATAAATGGTACTCGTATTTTACCCTTACACAAACTTAAATCTTCAAAGTTCTTAGTTCTTTTTTGTACCTTGCCTTGATTACTAAATGACATGTCATTTTAATGAAATGCGAATGTCATTTGGTGATCTGAATTAATGGTTTCTAAACATTTTGCCGCGTGAATTTGCCGCGTGAAACTTTAGAAATGATTTACGTAGTTGACATTAAAATTCTACGACATTCTACAGATGTTTTTAATAATACGGACAATTTAAAAGCTTTTGCCCCTTTTAATTCAGTTTGCAACACGATGCTGCGTAAAGCGGTGCACGGTTTAAAAAATGGGGTAAATATAATCTAACCAAAGACTTAATAAGTACTGCCAAATGCCAAACATTTGCGCACGATACAAAAATATACCAAGTCTTTTAGCAAAATCAAATCGGTGTAGACGTCTTAGGAAATTTGTGATGTACTCGTTTGTGTGCAATGAACTCGAAAAGACAACATTAATTCAAGTCATTTAATAGCCTCGAAAACTTCAGATAAGGAAAAAAGGTTGGGGTGGAATAAAATAAAACTCTCTATTTGAGAAGAATCGTGGTGACATCGGGATGGGAAACCAATGTGATTGTTCGTACCTACGGTTATATCAGGAGACTTATTCCGGATGGCTAAATAAACCGCAAATACGGCGTTTCACATTACCTATGATTATGTGGTAATTCTCGCAGTGAGTCTTGAAAGCAAATTAAATTCGCAAACACACTCGTTTTCTTTAATAGTTATCGGGAAAACAGACCCTGAAACACATAAACATTGTTAACAATGTCAATGAAAGTTACAGGCTGAAGTTAAGTTCGTTTTGGCGGTGTCAAAGTTGAGGATCTGAGAGGCCTACTATTACAGAAGTCTACATTCAGCAGTGGGTAAACCCCCGTCTAGCAAAACTCTTGTACGGTTTTGTTTCTTAGAATTCGTTAGACAATGAATGTATGAATGAATGTCGAACATTTCTGTGCCCATTTGACATTTTATAAAAAGTAACAGATTTTTGACTCGTTGAAGCTTTAGAAAATGGTTAGAAAACGGCTGCATGTAGTTTCAGCAGATAATAATAGCGTAGGTATATCATATTTTAGGTTCTTATATGCTTTCGTCATTATTATTTACGTATCATTTAACTTTATCATTTTGAATAAATTTAACTATAAGTATTTCATATTTTATAGCTGTTACAACTACTATTGTTGTAGTTTAATGCTAGTTTTGTTTTTCTTATCCAGCTCTTCTTGTCTACTAATTTATCAACAAATTATCCTAAGAGCTCTTGTTTCCGAAGGTCCGATACCTTCGGAAACTTGAGGTTTTAGGGATAAGGGATAAGACTGTCATAAGGTTCAAAACAAACACTTTTTTAACAAATTTTAATTTGATCTTCATTGATTGATTCTTTCAATAGAACAAACATAAAATACATGATTTTATGTAGCAATAAAAACATGGTAATACTATTTTTAATTCAATACCAACCTATTAATACGGCAATTCTCACCGAAATATTTATTTTTCATGATGTTTAGTCATTGAAACTTTAAACATATCGGATGTCAGAAATGTAAATCTATTTTGTATGAGAAAACTGCTACCTACCTGACATTTGTACGCCTAACCAGCACAGCATGATATAGCACCAATTTATCACAACACCTACGTGCACATCTTTTGTACAAAAATCACTCATTTTTTATGTAAATAAATATATCTTTATATTTGTCTTATAAAGGTCGTCACTACAAAAAGATAAAGAAAATTTTCTTTTATTGAAAACAAAATGAAAGGCTGAGCTGTGTGATTATTGAGCGGCAAGACCGATATCGATACGACTTTCATGGGAAATCATTGTGCGATTCGCAGCAGTTTCACACGAGAATATGTATAACTCGCCAGGAAAATAATATTTGTGAGTAGATCAATTAAAAAGTATAAGTAATACAAAAACTGGAGCAGGATGGGAGGGAGTAGGAACGAGTTTTCATCATTCGTACCTAACTTCGTACATAAATTCGTACTATCCAGTCAGTTATACAATAGGTATCAGCGAGTATAAATATTCTATTTTATAATAGTACTTATGGCAATAGGTCACAAATAACCACTACTATCTTTGGAACAAAAAAAAATTAAAGTAATTTGTTGTCGTAACAACTGCCCAAGTCGCCATTTTGTTACATCTGTTTGATAAACAACAAGATGGCAAATGGGTCGATGCAAACACCAGGAGCGTCCATGTTAATCAGTTTTATAAGAAAACTAAACATCGCTCTTGCGTCACTACACGTCTCCACCGGAGTGTTTTTCCTCGAATAAAAGTAATATATGAAAAATTTTCCCCGCAAGGACAATTAATAAATATTTATCGGTTATTTAAATGGCGCTCGTGAAAAACATGATTTTCTCGTTACGACCCTCGCGATTGGCACTACCTGAGTAATAGACCGAGAGCATGATGCTTTTAGCAACGAGGAAGTACCCAGCCGATGTGGTAATTTGAAATAAGAACGAGGGTAGCTATTGCGGAAATTACGTCAAATGACGAAAGTTTTTCTTTAAAAAACACTACATAAAAACGCGCAAGTAAAAACGTTCTTTGAATAGCGCCTCATCCACATGAACTTTTCCTTTGCCAGTTATTATACCGCCAAGTAGTAATGTGCAAACATTACTGTGTTACGGTTTGAAGGGCAATGTTTCCAGAGAAAGTGCAGGGTTTAGAGATATAACATCTTAGATCTCAGGGTGACGAGCGCAGTGCAGTGCTAGGTAATGATTTGGACTCTTGATGTTTCAATATGGCAGGCATGTTGCTTACCGTCAGGCACATGTTCTGCTCGTCTCGTCGTTCTTTATTTAAAAAATAACTGTAATTAAGAAATAAAGACAAACTCAAAACTTAATTTATGAATTTTTTGTCTATTTGAATTTTAAAATTCTGTTTTAGTTGGACAATAAACAAAAACAATCGATTACGCACTACAGAAATAATGCAATGGTAACAATACAAATTAACATTGGCGGAATTATGAGCATAATCCACATAGAGCATTCATTAAAAAAAAACAATACAAATTGAAAAACAATTACGCAGGACTAAATCGTGATCTACATAAATGATTTTTAATTACTTACTACGGTTCGGTTGCATTGCAACGGCCATAGTAACGAGAAGATTATGTTCTCAATATTAGTTCAAATACAACAACAAACAGTGACTATGTTGTAAAAGGCTAAGAGAGTTTGAAAATCTAAGTGCAGGTGATTTGTTTTACTCATATATACTGCCCCAAACGTTGCATCTATGTATATATCTAAGACGCACTCAAAACTTGACGAAACTAGCTTTTGATATAATTTCGTTCTAGGATAATTAAGTACTAGGTACTTACTCTACTCAAAATGAATTTGAATTATATCATACAATTTTAGTAAGTGTTGCAGTGTGTCGACACACCATAGAAACGTCAGTAAACTAAGTCCTTCAATAAAATAATTTTATTTTTGTTCAACACATTTGAAGCAATCAACAATGATTGCTTCAAATGACATGATGAAAATCACAAAACATAACTTGTGGTCAATTTTACTAATTTGAGTGAGTACGTTCGGCTTTAATTCTGTACAGTTTCGCATTTGTTACTTTTCTGTATAGTACCTATAGAGCTATAGAGTGATGGAACGAGCATGACATGTACCTTATGCATGCAATACGCCTGCCCATAACACAGATATGATACGTTTTTGGCTCACATCAGCCGTGAATAAATTTTGCTACGGTGTAATAGGGCGTTTAGTTGTGTATAATAAATAAACAACAGTGACCGTGATCTGAATGCTTATTTAAACTGATTGAGCTGTAATTTTATTTTTTAATTTTTTCACTAGTAGCACCCCGCGGTTTCACCCGCGTAGTTCCAAATCCCGTTATTTTCCCGAGATAAAAAATGTAATCTATGTACCAAATTTCATCCATATTCCTTCTATGGTATCTATTTCCTGAAATAGTAAAAACATACATCCATACATTATTACAAATTTTCGCGTTTATAATATTTGTAAGATTAGTGTAATTTACTTTGAAATATAGGTAAATACTATGTATTTTTGGAACCACTTATTTTCTGTTGAAATGCGTAGGTACAAAAGAACTATAAAACGCAAATAAAGCGAATTCATTTTTAAATAACAATGCAACAATAGCTTTTAAACGTTTTCCAAGAAATCGTGATTTTAGTGATTTTAAAACTTTTATACCTATATCACATTACGTACGAAATTAAAGAGCTACAATAACTTGCCAACTGCGAGTAAGGTTACGGTGATCAACTTTGAACGAAAGTTTTGTATGTAATACGTATGTTTTTTTTTATGAACCCTCGATAAGGGAGTTCGACAAGCACTTGGCCTCACGTTATTTTATTGTTCTAAAACGCAGCATGGTTAGATATTGGGTACTTAACGTTAAAATTTATGGCGGTGCTGCCTTTCTCGGAAAACCAGTTGCGCATGATTTTGAAATTTAAAAAAAATTAGGTTCGGTCTTTGGATTTGTACTGTATGGATCACGAAACAAATTTGTTTCTTACAAGTGGATGCGTTTATATAATATCAAACATTATATAACAAACAACTGATCATTCAAATCCAAAAAATCGTTTATAACTTATAGTTCGGCCGCTCAGAGAATGCGTTTCTGACACCTGTCAACTCGTCATGGCTAGTGATGTGTATAAAATATCATTGTTGATATTTGGCAGGTAGCGTTATTAATTTAATGTATTCATTATGTATATTTGTTCCTGTTTATGTAGACATAAGAATATTTTGTTATGTTTATAAGAACTACATGTGTCTGAAACAATGTTAAGATTGTTATTTAATGAAGTGAATCCTAATTTTTGAATGTAACGAAGCCGATTGATTAATACCGAAATCCGTGCATTTATGTCACGTAAGTATTTTTTTTGTAATAAAACAGATGCTAAAATGAAGCTAATTAGATAATTATAATTAGATAAATAGATAAGAAATAAGTATAGATTGCAAAAAAATCGTCGTAAATACCTCGAGAAAAAGAAAGAAAAAGTTCAAAAAAGATTTTTACCGACTTGGTCAATTTCTTACATTGTATGTTACGACGTTTGTTAGCAAATACAGTAAAAATACTTTAAAAACTAATTAGAACTTATGTATATAACGATAAGATAATGTTTTTGACAATTTATGCTAATATCAACATGATAATCAAAATTCCCGCGCGGCTAGCTGCGTAGATTCAAAATGCCACACAATTTGATCTTTATTTGTATGACGGTAAAGTTTTTACCGATCGATTATAATAAGATTACAATAAAAGACTATAATATTATAATACAAGTAATAAATATTTGTTTACAATGCCTAATAATTTGAGCGCATCACTATAAAATCAAACCTTTAAACAGCGTAATGTGGCGCCTAAATTCGTTTTTATTTTTTAATTGTAATATTTTTTAATTAAAATTAAAACTTTTCTTGTAAATAAGCATTATTTCTCAGTTTTTTATCTTTTTACTCGTTAAAAAGATAAATTTATGATGTTTAAAAATTTGCCGTACGTGGTACGTCAATTCAAAGTTACATCGCCCATCACGACTCGACCTGTCAGGAACGCATTCTCTGAACGGCCGTAGTATAATAATATAAATAAACACACAAGAACAAAATTAAAAATTTTGACTAACCCCCGACTACCTCGGATTTGTTATCTGTACAACATTCTACTAGTCAAGCCCTTTCATTTGATAAGAAATTTATTTCGCCATTTTGTGGTAGCGGCCATCTTGGATTTGAAAATTGTTATAGTGCAAACTATTCTACTAGTCAAGCCCTTTCGTTTGATACCCATATTGTGGTAGTAGTGAAAAAATATAATAATTCGCCATTTTGTGGTGGCGGCCATCTTGGATTTGAAATTTGTTATAGTACAAAGTATTCTACTAGTCAAGCCTTTTCATTTGATACCCATATTGAGGTAAGTTGTGAAGAAATATTTTGTCCGCCATTTTGTGGAGGCGACCATCTTGAATCGATGTTAACCAAACATAGCTAAGAACATCCGCACGGATATTAACCTTCAAATAAAAAAAATCGCATTGAAATCGGTCCATCCGTTTGAGCTCTACGGTGCCACAGACAGACACACACACAGACAGACAGACAGACAGACAGACAGAGAGACAGACAGACAGACAGACAGACAGATAGACAGACAGACATCGACGTCAAACTTATAACACCCCTTTTTTTGGTCGGGGGTTAAAAAGAACTGAATTGACATTTATAAGACTTTTTCAATCAGGATACCACATAATTGTACAGACATAACATGCCATAACCTACGTAGGTACGTACCTACGGACCTAATTATTTGTGCTATTATTAAACTAGCTGAATCCGCTACTTCGTTCGGCAGGTGTTTCGGGTGTAAATCTCGCGTGTTTCCTATCACGCCTATTTACAAAACAAAATGTACACAAACATGTGTTTAATATTAGCTGACAAAGTCCTGAAATCTACACAAGAGTGTTGGTGCAATCTTACGTTCTCTGAACTGTCACATCATTATGTGAAAATAAACACATTACCACTCCTTTGCATCGCGCAGTCGAGTAATAAGCAGGTCAACTACGAAAACGACCATCCGAATGTTCGATCCGACCGACAGCTGTCCGATGATTCGGATGGTCAGCCTACCACGAAAAACATTCTGATTTATACATTTCGGTCGGAAGTCATAGACAAAAGTTGGATGTTTATCGAACTTCGTAGCAGACGTAAGGGCTTACGTCCGCGGTACATAGACTATCTTTCTCACTCTGGCACACTCAACGGTCCCGAGTTCACCCGAACATTTCTTTGACGCTGAGCTTCATTCACAGCCCACTAAAAATCAATGTGTGGTGCGCCAAAATAAGTTTTCACTTCAAAAAGCAACTATAGTAGTCTTGAACATCACTAAAAAGTATTTATAAGGTTGTTATTTTACATTATTGGTGAACAAACTGATACAATACTTATAGAGTTTAAAATACATACCAACTTATTATAAATAGAAACACCCAGACACAGTGCAAACATTTGAATTTATCACACAAACGATTGAACTGGGTGGGAATCGAACCTACGACTCTCGGCTTCGAAGGCAGAGTTACTACCCACTAAGCCACGAGCCCTGTCAATATTTATATTACGTAGAGTGTGCAGCTGAACTGCATAGTCTCTTCTCTCTCTTTCTTGCTTTTTTCATACTAGTCGTAGCTCGAAAAAGCAATATTGTTTCATGATACACGTAAGACTCAAATAAAGTATTTGGCGGACACAAAGTCCCTCTCAGTGCGACAATAGTCTTACCACGAAGGACGAAACACGATCCCGGTACGGGCTCGCTGCGGGATGGACGCCCGTAATATATGTACACACATAGCCAAGCTATGTCGCGGCTTACAGAGGGCTTTTGACATGGCAGATGGTGAAAGACTTGTTTTGAAACTTAGACACTTCGGCATAGTCAGAAAATCACATGCAATGTTGGCAAATATGAAGCAAGGTCGTTATGTGGTAGTAGCCGTGAAAAAACAGACCTGCTGTTGGCTACGGGTGTGGTGCATTGTCTGTCTCAAACATAAGGTTCTCGTTTCTTGAACGATCGGAATGATGGTGCCGAAATCTTCGTATAAGTACCTACGCTGATGATGTGTCGGCTATCGTAACGGGACCAGAGACGGTTTGGAGCAAAGCATTATCATTCACCTCAACCATGCCTGATTTTAAACTTCACAAAGACACATGACATAGTACGTACTTGTGTTATAATTGAACGGCAATGTACCCTAAGAGATCTCCCCGGAGGAGGCTCAATCTTGTTATTTCGCCACTGTGGTACAGAATAATAATAATATTGGACTTATACTGGGGGTAAAACAAGCATGAATAGTATTAATTCAGTCGAGTTAAATTATTAGAATATAATTTTTAACGTGACAATAAATCGATGAACACTGGATACATGCACGAAAAGGGTCCCGTTATGTCCCGTTACGCTCATTGTAAGCTTCCGCCGCATCTATCAACGTTTTGTTATGACGTCTTCACGTTAAAATATCGTCCGTAAACTAACCGACTTTACAGACAACCAATTTTTTTTGTTAAGAATTTTAACATCATATTATTTCATACGATTGCGATGAAATACATATATGACGTCATGAGAACTCAAAGAAACAAAAAAGTTTTGGAATGTGGAGGTAAACGTCTTTAGATTCTATCTGAGATTCCGAAAGCCGCAAGCAGAGGCCACAGGTCGACCGCAAAATACAGACATCATACATGTGTGAAATAAATGACGCTAGTAAAAAAAATCTGACCACAATTACTAATGTTATTCAATATTTTAGTAACGGACGAACCATGTCGGTTTGTATCTACGCCTCGATTTTAGTATATTATTTATAAGGTTACGAAAACAGTATTTAATAAAATAGTTTTTTTTCGGACGTGGATAGTCTTCAGTAACACAATATTTATTATTGCTCTTATTTAAATTTAATTTTAAAATTGGAAATTGATATAATTTCAAACAGTACTTAATGTTTTATTGATAAACAGTGTTTAAATACCTGTCGGGGTGTGTTTGTATCCTCCAAGTGCATATGTACAATAGTTTTTTAGAATCACTCAACACAAGCCACATCTACACTCTATTAACTACCACAAATGGAGGCTATATTGGAGTCCCAGGAAAAACTGCAGGCCTTGTTTGTGCAGCGTATGGATGCCTTCCAAGGACAACTGCAGTCTTCACCTTCGGCTTCCAAGCCGTTGTCATCATTGGCTGAAGAGTTTTCATGTTTCCGGTCCTTCATATTGCAAGCGCTGAAGTCCTTGCAAGACCAGGTTTCGCTTCTTGCTTGTGAGGCAGACAAGCAGGAGATGCGTGCAAGGCGCAAAATTTTGCTCTTCCACGGAATCGCAGAGGTCAAGGGTGAGGACACGGCAGTCACAGTTGTTAAAGTGATTTCAGACCGGCTGAACATTTCCGATTTCACTGTTGCTGATGTAAATAGGTGTCATCGCATGGGGCGGTCTCCTGCCCCGGGAAAAAACCAGGCCCATTCTCCTAAAGGTCCGTGACTTGGCTGTGCGACAACGTATATGGTATGCAAAAACTGCTCTCAAAGATTCGGGGATAACACTCTCTGAATTTTTGACGAGGCCCCGCCACGAAACATTTATGCTAGCCCGCAAGCGCTTCGGTATAGGGAAATGTTGGACGAAGGATGGCATCGTGGTCGCAATTGGATCAGATGGTAAGCGCCATTCCTTCACCAGTCAATCGGAACTTGACAAACTTGAGGCACCGGCTCTGCTCCAGCTAAAGAAACCCGAGGCAGAGGCAGTGAAGAAGGCGTCAAAGTCCGCACGAAGAGTCCCACAAAAGTAGCGATCCAGTATTTTGGTATTACAGTGCTTCAAAATTACTTGCATTTGAGTGCTAGGGTTTGTGTAATGTGCATGTATTATTTTTATTTTATTTCTACGGTTTTCGCCTCGCTTCTTCCAAAGTATTGGTAAATTGTCTTATTTGTATGTATATACACTGGTTGAACTCCATAATTTTATAATATTGACTCATTTTTCTAATTATTTTTTTCATCACCTACATATTTTTTTGTAATTTGTTATGATCCAGGCATTGACAATGACAACTGTCATGTTCAGTTTTTTGTTATGGATTCTGTCTCGTTTACATCACCGCAATTTTGCCAATGTCTAGCGTTTAATAAAATGATAAAGTCCTATAACACTGACGTCTATCGACTGTATTGGTACAAGATATTAATTATGGTCAATATTATTGTTGTTTTGTCAAGTTTTTTTAGTTGTGTATTCATGTTTCTTCTTGTATATGTTTTCATGTTTGTATCAAAAGTAATGTGAGGCAATCTCGTTCCCGCACAACCCGACAGGTGGTTATAATAACAAACTTTTTTTTTTTCTATCAAATATAGTTTATTTATTTTTATTAGTACGTGTATTTCTATTTGTTTATTGTTATTTTGAATTATTTATTTAGTTTTTTTTTTTTAAATATTATATTTATTAGTACTTGTATTATTTTAAATCTATTGATTACAGTATCATGATGAATATATTTAGTGACGATGACTGTATTAGTGACGACGAATATTTTTCAGCCTCATCCGGTTCAACAAGTAGCATAGTAAGTTGCAATAGTGTTGAACCAATATCTACTTTTCTGGAGAACACCTTTTCAGGTGTGCCTAAAAACTTCAACGTCGTTCATATTAACGCGCAGAGCATTCCGGCATCCTATCCTGAAATGTTGGCGTCTCTTGTTCATGATAATATCCATGCTATTTTAGTCTCCGAAACCTGGCTTCGACCTTGTCTTCCTTCAACTTCTTATTCTCTCCCCGGTTTCACACTCATAAGAAATGATCGCGTCGGCCGTGTTGGTGGTGGTGTGGCTATTTACCTTAAGAACAATATTACTTTTTCAGTTTTGAGCGAATCGTCACAACCACCACCAGCTTCTGCGGGCGAGCATCTTCTTATTGAAGTTATTCTTTCACATAATATTAAAGTACTTCTCGGAGTCTACTACAGCCCTTCCAAAAACGTCAACTATTTTTCTTCATTAGATAATCTGTTACTTAACCTTTTACCTTCTTACAGTCACGCCATTATAATGGGTGACTTCAATACTTGTCTCCTTAAAAAAGATCTTCGCTCTTCTTCACTTCAATCTATCGCTAAATCTTACAACTTACATATTCTTCCTCTTAACTCTACTCACCATTTTCCAAATAGCACCCCATCTTTACTAGATTTGATGTTAGTCTCTTCCTCTAATAACGTCGCTTCACATGGTCAGCACTCTGCTGACGAGTTCTCATACCATGATTTAATATTTCTTTCTTACAAAATTCGTCCCCCTAAATCTAAACCTAAAATCGTTATGCATCGCAATTTTAGTAGTATGGATCATGAATCTCTTCTTAATGACGCCAAAAAAATTGACTGGGGTCCTGTCGTTGACGCTGTTTCGGTGGATGAACAAGTTGTTATCTTTAATAAACTCGTAACACAATTATATGACATTCATGCTCCTTTACGTAGAATTAAAATTAAGCATCTTCCTGCCCCGTGGCTCACCGACGAAATTAAGATTTTAATGCATAAGAAGTCAGCAGCGAAATCACGTTATAAATCACGACCTACAGAGATAAATAGAGATAAATATGTTCAGGCCCGTAATCGCTGCAATAAGGTGTGTAGAGATGCAATGCGCCGACATGTTCATGAGTCCGTTCAAAATGAAAATCCAGGCAAAGTCTGAAATTTCTTAAGTCTATGGGAGTCGGCAAATCACGTTCAAATTCCACTTCAAATAAACTAAACTTAGATGCTCTCAATCGACATTTTCAGCTGCTTCCCCATTTCAGAAGCTGTAAAACGTTCTACTATAAATCATCTTTCTGCCATCCCATCTCCCGACTACTCTCCTTTTACTTTCAATCGATTCACTGAAAGTGATGTTAAGAAGAGTGTTGTGTCGATCTCCTCCAACGCTGTTGGCGGTGATAGTATCAGTAGGAACATGTTATTGCCCATTCTTGACGCTATCATTCCCGTCCTATGTGCAATCTTCAACAACTCCATCTCCTGTGCTGTTTTTCCAGCCATCTGGAAAGATGCACAATTAATTCCTTTACCGAAGAAACCAAATCCTACCTCCTTTTCCGAATACCGCCCTATATCTATCCTTCCTTTTCTGTCCAAAGTCCTTGAACGTCTTGTCCACTCACAGCTTAATCAATTTCTAAACAGGCAAGACCTCCTAAATCCTTTCCAATCCGGTTTCCGTCCAGGGCATAGCACTGTATCCGCCCTTGTTAAGATCACCGACGACATACGCAAAGGTATGGACGACGGCAGGCTTACTGTTCTAGCTCTGCTAGACTTCAGTAATGCTTTTAACGCCGTTGATTTCGATATCTTGCTGGCGACACTGCGCTCTATTAACATATCTCCATCGGTAATCAATTGGTTTCATAGTTACTTGTATGGACGCCGACAACGTATTCACCTCGACGATGTATTATCGTCTTGGTGTAGTACAAACGCTGGTGTCCCTCAAGGTGGCGTGCTATCACCTCTTCTTTTTGCTATTTTCATAAACTCAATCTCCCAAAACCTTAAGTCTTCCTACCACCTTTATGCAGACGATCTCCAAATTTATTCACAAGCCCGGCTCTCTGATCTTAATGTTGCCATTGAACTAGTGAACGCTGATCTACGACAAATTGTTCACTGGAGCAACTCTTTTGGTTTGAGCGTTAACCCCACAAAAACTCAGGTTATAGTTATTGGTAGTCCATACATGATCTCCAGAGTCGACTGGGCTTCCATTCCAGAAGTTGTTTTTAACGGGGTAGTAATACCGTACAGCGAATCGGTCAAAACCTTGGGGTGATTTTCGATCGTACCTTAAGCTGGGAACATCACCTGAAAGCAGTCAGTTGCAAACTATTCGCGTCTGGTGGATCGTTGAGAAGACTACGAAACTTTTTACCCACTGCTACTAAAATTGCGCTTGCACAATCTCTTCTTCTTCCCATCTTAGACTACGCAGATATCTGCTATCTCGACCTTAATGAAGACCAGCTAAATAAACTTGAGCGTCTCCAAAATTATTGCATAAGATTTATATTTGGCTTGCGCAAATATGATCACGTATCTCAGTTTCGTATGCAGCTCAAGTGGCTCCTTATTCGCCTTCGTCGGAATGCTCATACTTTGTCTCTACTCTATAATGTATTATTTAACCCCTCATCACCACGTTATTTGAAGGATGTATTTAATTTCTGGAGCGATGCTCACTCTTTACCTCTCCGATCTAAAAACAATTTGGTACTCCAAATGCCTTCAGCACGCCGCGAAAATTTCTACGGCAACTCTTTTGCTTTTCGAGCTGCTGAACTATGGAACGCTTTACCTGTATCTACAAGAGAAGCACCATCGCTTGCTGTTTTTAAAAAATTGGTGAATCAGATCTATTTGTCTATATGATCATTTTTTTTTAAAAGTCGTCACTCTTATTTAAATCGTTTATAATTTATATTTATCTCCATTTGTAAAAATGATATTGTTTATGTATTAGTATATACATATATTCGTATATATGTATTAGAATGTACAGTTATTAATTTGTAGGTTTATCTAATATATTTTTAAAGTATTGTAGGTTATTTATATTATTATTATTGTTAACTTTTAAATTATAGAACTATATGTTTCTTCCACTCATTATTTGTACTTCCCCGTCTTATTAATTTTTCAATTCCCCTTTTCCATCCTGCGGTTGCCTGGAAGAGATCGCTCTTAGCGATAAGGTCGCCAATTGCTACTTTGTTTTTTAAGTTTTGTATATTTTTTTTGTTGTTTATGTTCTAACTAAGTGCAATAAAGAGTTTATCTATCTATCTATCTATTTATGTAGTTAGCTCAAACATGTTGTGGAACTAATAAAATATTTTTAGGACTAAGCATGGGACAATCATGAAATCACGAAAGCGAAATAAGTCCTACAATTAAGAAATCACCAAATGACATTAAATACTGAACTTTTTACTACCGATTTCTAAGCCATTAATTAGACAAAGTTTATTTTAGTAAAAATGTAACACAATATTTTTTAATATATGTAATATATTAAATAAATGTTGGTAAAAGTGATTTGGTTGTTACTGAAATAAAAAGACGAGGCAAATTAAATACTTACTTTTGAATCTACAAGTGTATTCATTCTATCAATACGCATTATTTAGGTAACGTTATGTGACAATGACGTGGATGCATTGTGACTTCTAAATTGTGACGTAGAAGCACCTAAAAATGAACATGAACCAACGAAAACGGGAAAAAACGCTTAGTTCTCACCAGACTCAAGCACCGAAAGTTCAAAGTGAGGTTCTGCCATTTTTTGCGTCACTGTTATTAGACAAATATTATAATTGTGTAGGTAAAAACTCTACCTGCATGCATTCTGTATTATTGATCGAGTAATAAGTGGATGGGTTTATAGTTAAATAACATCTTCACTAGAACTATCAATATGAACATTATATTTTGTTATGTGAAAAGTATCAGTCAACTTCAAAGTTATTTTCAATGAGTTTCCAATTTTAGAGTAGAATATATTACTTTCGAAAACGTAGAAAATGGGATAATTATTATTTTGACAGGTACGCTCAACTCTTTTGCTCTTTCATAAAGTATATACATGGCTAAATTAGCTGCTAAAAAACTAACTGTCCTCCCTCCCAAAAGTCCGAAGGTACATCTAGTCTGACCCGTCTTTAATGGGACATATGTACTTAGCCCATGTAATACTTTAACATTTCCATGGCCATATTTCTTTCTTTAATTTTATTAATTATTCAAAAAATTCTCATATGTATAACATTGTAAATTAAAAATGTATAAATATGTATATTTATACATTTATATGTATATTTTCCCGATCCACAGTCTCAGACTAGTTCGGGAGCCTTTGGATCACCATTTATGTAAACTTGTTGTTTTGGTCAAAATAAAGTATTATTATTATTATTTGTAATATTATGCTTAGAGTGGTATTTTAATAAATTACTTACATTAAATTCAGTCTTTCAGAGGTATTCCGGATCTGTGGGATCACTGATTGTATCAAATAACAGCTTCCTTTCACAGATCCAGAAGCTTATTAGTTTTATAACAATAACATGAATATAAGGAACTTTGTAAGACATTTCAGAATAAATAAAAGATTTAAAAAAGTCTGACCTCAGTCTGGCTCATGTATTACCAAACACTGGTTCGCTCTTGTTTGGAGTACTGTTTGCACCTTTGGGATGGATCAGCCGATTTCCAGATGGAAGCTCAGGAATCGGCCGGAAGACGTGTCAAAAGGCTCATAGGCAACAACAAAGTCTTCAACATCGCTGCAAAATTGCTAGTCTATCTGTATTTTATCGGATACATTTCAGATACTCACTGTTCAACTGATCTTCATGATCTAATAACATTTTGTATTTTTTTCTATCGGACTGCTCGTACTTCGACAAAGCGACATCGTTTCAAGGTTGACGTTCCAAAGACTCGAACGAGGTTTGACTCCACGTTTGTACTTCGGAATGGTTTGCCTAAGTGCCTTAGTTGATTATTTTCTGTTATGTGAATGTAGTTTGTAGGGCCGGATTTTTTCCATAAAGCGTTGCGACTTTAAGAACGTGACCTACAGATTTAAACACACAACTCTAGCATCAATTACTTCTAGCTTGTTCGTAAGATAATTGCATTTTTTTCTAATCAGCTCAAAAACAAAATGTTTTATGAACTGTCTTCCGGGTCGTTGTATCTGTAAACTAACCAGAATAAATTATAGACTACACTACTACTACTACTTTCTTATATATATTTTTTAATTCTGTTAGATTAGGTGTTAGGGTAGGTTAGGTAAGATAGGCTGATGATGATGATGATAAGGTGTGTTGACATCATATGGGCACCTACGGAACGCTAAAAACGTTTTACCTTGACAGTTACAAAGTGTTTCGCCTCGAGTTGCGTGCGCTATGCATAATACAACGGTTCGGCATATTTTAGTATAATCATGTCATCAAGTTTTTGTACTGAATGGATTTGACTAATGTCATAGTTTATTGAACTCTTGAACTCAGTGGGGCGGCTTAGAAGCTCATAACGGAGCGTCTATGCTATCCTAGGTGACTAGGGTTGCTGCCCGTCTTTTTTTTATCGTTGAGGCCAACGAACAAGTATATACCTACCACTCAATCTAATTACGTGTATTATTAACTAACTCCAACCCACAGTATAATAACTTTAACGGGATAAAAAATAACATAATTTCAACACTTAAAATGTTCCCACCGATGATTCAACTAACGAACATAAGCATTGATCAAGTAGTAGTAAAGTCCAACAATTGTTCCACCTCACTTACCTTGTGTCGTTTAAAATAATAAGTTAGTAGCACAGTCGTTTTCGTGTGTTAACCATACTCGTTTTTATCCAACGATTTAAGTGTACGCACTCCGGTGTGTTAGCCCTACTCCAAGCCGGTCCTGCATTAGGCGCACTGACCAACGGTCCGCCGCTAACAACACGAAGCTCTTTGTTCCACTCATCATATCCTTACTAGAAAGTTATTTATTGTGTCTTGGATCGCTTCCAACCATTGTACGTATCGAAAGCGTAACCTTCAATGTGCAATGGAAAGTTTAAACTACAAAAGTAAGAGTAAAACCTTAATTCACCTTGACTGAAGCCTAGTTTGACTCTCATTATGGGCTTGGTTTGTTGACCTTTGTTGGAGACAATGAACTTGGATTATCGAAACCGGTATTCAGGTGACAGAAAAAATGATAGTACTTGAGATTGTTACGTAAGTATTGTGCTGTACTGAGATGAAGTGCCGGTACTGAGTTATTGTGTCACCACTGCGTTCAAGAGTGGTTAGAGCATAAGCTACGTACGTACGTAACGGGTAGTTTTTCATCGGAGCTTGAATTGTTGCAGTTAAACAATATTTTTTTCTTGCCATCCTTTAAATAGAAACAAGTAGGTACAGTTTAAACAAAGGATTTAAGTATATATGAATAAAAAAGCAAAGGCGCCGACGTAATTGCTGCCTTTGTAAGTAATTGTTTAAGTTTAATACGCGCGATTAGCGCTTATCCTAACCTATGTACAGGGTTATTGGAAATCAGCCTGCATCCTTTTAAGGGGATGGTAAGTACATTAAATACGACTACTTTCGTTCTACTTTTTTTTAAATTCGTATCTTTTTCCCGTACATAATAAAAAAGTGTATTTGCCCGGTCTAAAAGCCGATTCTTTTACGAAACTACTAACTCTCGAAACAAGAGCGTGCGCCGTCTTTAACGCACGATAAATGATGTGGCGAAGTGAATATACACCAAACAGCCGCTAAGCAGTACTCGAGAGGACATTCTTTAATTGGAATATGTATTGAGTTTTAACAAAAGTTGTAGAACAAAAGTGGTTTGTTTAAATATACAGAACATGTCCTTAAAAGCATGCAGGCTGATTACTAGCCCTGTACATTTATTTCAAATAAATACTATTCTATTGTTATATTTAAAAGACGAATAGAAAAAAACAGCTATAGAAAGAGTTATCTCGTAAGAGGAGGGGGCTTGTAGCCTCTAGCCTTCTAGCCTTTTGTTATGCTACCGTTACAAGGTTACAACAGGGAGACTGGGAAACTAACTGGTGGCCGTGACGCAATTAACTAGCACTTAGGACATTAGTGCTAACATCTGGCCAGGACACCTAATTGTTTTAATTCCGGAAAGTCTCGTTCCTCAAGGTTGTTTTTAAATCTACATAAGTTTTACGTAGTGAGGTTCTGAGATTCTGGTTTGGTTTGAACTTTGAACACCACGTTCGAATATAGGAGTGTTGGTATGATAATATCTTCTATGGTAAACTAGATCTTTAAATTTCAAACGAAACAGCACTTTTCAAATATAATTTTTTATCGTGTAATATCGAGATACCGTGATTATTATACGTTTACAGTTGACTGCCATCTCGCCTTATGTTAAGCGACGATGCGGTCAACGATGGAGCGTGCTTACCCAGACGAAACCGATTCACTCTCGATTTGAAGATACCAAGATTGTAACTTGTAACCATTGAGGAAACCCCATTTAGGCAATGCATTCTACATCCTAGATCCTATACGTTCTTATTTCTTATCACAAACGTAGAGTCAAACGAAGAGGTCGTTCGGATCTTTGGAATATCAACTACGAAGCGATGTCGTTTTTTCGAGGTACGAATAAAGGTAATTTTCTATTAGAAGTTTTATTATTTCATACCTCAGCAAAGTCTTAAATAGGCAAATTTAAACAGAATGAAGTGAGAATGAGAAACGAGAGCGTATATCTCCTATCTCATAGGAAAAAAATGTTACTGGGTTTGTCTGGCTACAAGTACTTACCAACCATTTTTTAACCCCCGACCAAAAAAAGGGGTGTTATAAGTTTGACGTCGATGTCTGTCTGTCTCTCTGTCTGTGTGTGTGTCTGTCTGTGGCACCGTAGAGCTCAAACGGATGGGCCGATTTCAATGCGGTTTTTTTATTTGAAGGTTTATGTTGTTAGCTATGTTTGGTTAATACCGATTTAAGATAGCCGCCTCCACAATATGGCGGACAAAATATTTCTTCACAACCTACATCAATATGGGTGTCAAATGAAAAGGCTTGACTAGTAAAATACTATATATACACTATAAAAAAATCAAATCCATGATGGCCGCCACCACAAAATGGCGAATTATATTATTTTTTACACTACTACCTCAATTTTTTTTTTTTTTTTTTTAAATAAAGAGTGACGAGATGTTGGTTGAGTGACAGGCATGTTGCTTACCATCAGGACATGTGCCTGATGGTAAGCAACATGCCTGACACATAACAGCACAGTGACACGCAGCTATTGGAACATGAAGAGTCCAAATCATTACCTAGCACTGCACTGCGCTCGTCACCCAGAGATCTAAGATCTTATATCTCTAAGCCCTGTAATTTCTCTGGAAACATTATGGGTTTCAAACGAACGGGCTTGACTAGTAGAATACTTTGCACTATGACTAATTTCAAATCGAAGATGGCCGCTACCACAACATGGCGAAATACATTTCTTTTTTCACAACTCCCTTAATATGGGTATAAAATGAACTAGTAGAATGTTGTGCAGATATATATCCGAAGCAGTCGGGGTTAATTAAAATTTTTAATTTTGTTCTTGTTTCCAACGTGTTCGGTTTTCCATACAAACTGGAACTCTTACTGGTACGTATACGGATACTAGGGGTCCGCCCCGGCTTCGCTCATGGTAGGTACATAATATTTTATTTATGACCTACCTATAGCACTCAGGGATCACTTATATATACAATAGTGATTTTTTTTTAATCGGACCCTTTGTGCTTGAGATTAGCGCGTTCAAACAAAATACCTCGTCAGCTTTATAATATTTTACCTATTGGTACAGATGTTTCCTAGTCTGCTTTAATTGACAATCACGGAGTAAAGCTAACAAATTTAATTCCTGGTTAAGATCTCAAGTGATTTCGTCTCAATTAGCCACGGCTCCTTCTAAGCCGAGGACCGGCGGGGCGTGGCAGCGACGAGCGCGAATTAAGAGCGGAAGAGGCGAACGCTACGGCAGCTAGCTATAGGAATAGAATATTCAAAACAAGTTTTCAAAACAGATAGGCATTCGTTGGGCATTCGAAACATCGAAACAGTATACTTAAGATTCTACAATATAGGGCTATTTATACTAGTAGGACTTTTAGCAGACTTTGCTTTGAGAAGTACCGGAAGTACCACATATTATTCTACCTATTATTCTATTCTATTTACACAATACTGCCTAGTATTGTGTAAACGATACTAAGTTCCGGTTTGAATAGTAATGTTTTATAGAAATGACAGACCAAAGAGACAAATTATTTTATATCTCTAGGGTCCTTTATAGCTCTGTGGTCAGCCCTGAGTGTGGCTTCTTCATACTCGGCCTGCGCTCTACTACGAAGGTCGCCGACTCGCTTCGCTCGCTACGTTAGGTCTCGCATGGCTCGCTACACTCGGGACCTCCCTTTGAGCTTCTGGCTCCCGCATTTTTAGATACACTATAGGGGTAGTATCGACTAGATTAGGTGGTGTCGGGGTGTTCTGAGTCGGATCTGGGTCCGTGCCACATATTGAACACGTATTTTGAAGAACAGCTTGCGCTGCAACCCCGTGCGCGATTGGAGGACGCGTGATTCGTATTGGACACAGGTTTGGAAAAAAAATAGCTTAACAAACCCGTGTGCGTTTCGAGGAAGAAGGAGGCAGCCTACTGTACACGGGAAAGGAAATACGCTTCCAGGCAACCGTAGGATGGTCAAGAAGAAATTAATAATGGAAGAACTCAACCCACAAATCCAGAGGGTCTCATAATGCTGGTTGAGTTACCACTCACACTACAATCACTAAAAAAGTAAATTAAAGTAAATACACTTACAATCGTTAAAATGATTACAGCACTTTTTTCGAATCTTAATTAGCGATCTTTGTTAGATCAAGATTTAGATAGAATAATAATTATTGTCTCTCATATCTGACATTCTCAAGAAACATCAATATTCCTTATTATTATAAAGATCGACATGATATTTTTATTAACTGTTTAATGTGTAGATGAGATGATGGTATGAAAAAATTCACCATGCTTCACCAACTAGCGTTCACCGTGAAATTAAATATAGAGAAAAAGTAATATGCGTAAATAGTCAATTTGAAGTTTGAATTAAGTGG
The DNA here is from genome assembly GCA_017562165.1 of Ectropis grisescens. NCBI lineage: Eukaryota > Metazoa > Arthropoda > Insecta > Lepidoptera > Geometridae > Ectropis > Ectropis grisescens. The sequence continues at coordinate 10,781,307 of CM029767.1, read as the reverse complement.
CAATGGCCGTGGAATCCAAGTCGTAAAATAAAACAACCGATACCGCATTCGGGAACTGAAGGTGGCAAAAAGGCCATGTCATACAATGCAACCTGCGTCAGACTGCTCTCCACTGACGCGGACAATGCGTTAAGGTACAAGTTCGCCCGGAGACCGCGACACGAGACCGCGACGCGAGACCGCGACCGGAGACCGCGACAGGTACTTGACTCTATGGAATTGTATGGACGCCAGTTCGCGCCGACACCGCGACAGGAGACCGAGACACGTGTCGCGAGACATGTGTCGCGGTCTCGGCGCGAACTGGCGTTCATACAATTCCATAGAGTCAAGTGCCTGTCGCGGTCTCCGGTCGCGGTCTCGTGTCGCGGTCTCCGGGCGAATTTGTACATTTAGGTGCGTAATCTGTGGTGGTAACGAACGACAAAAACGACGTAGTATTACGAGTATGACGTGTCTATGTCTGTGAGTGTGTTTGTGTGTAGCATCATAGCTCCCGAGCGTATGAACTGATTTTGTTTTTGTTGTGTCAAATGTGTATTAGTCGGGAGTGTACTTAACAATTTTTCATCAAAATTGATTCAGTCGTTTGAAAATGATCATAAGTTTTGTAAGCTGTGGTGGAATTCGTAGACATTTCAAACGCGTAATCGCCTATTGCTTGACAGCAAACGTGAGACCTCTAATGTGATACTATTGTGTAGGGGTTTACAATTATTAATGAAACTAGCTGTACCCTGCCACGCTTTGCTGTGGCACATTGTGATGCAAAAATTAGATATAAACAATCTTTGATGCGGATTATATTATATCATTGTAAAATTTCAGCTCGATCATTGCAGAATTTTTTGAGTTTTTGAAGCGTACACAAACCAACATAACGTTTTTATATATAGATATGTATACGTGTTTTTATTTTCGTGAAGGATTTAGGTATATAATTTCAGTTTAAGAATAAAACTGTTAAAAAAAAATATAAAGTACCGGCAGCGGGGCAAGACCCAAGTTGCATGTGATAGGGTTAGGCTCTTCAAAATCAAACTTCTCATTTACTTTACTGAAATTAAACATGGTAATGTTTAAAAACATGTATTTTTCTTAAGTATTTCTAAAGAACTCCCGTGTTGACGCGCGGGGTACTAAATCAAACAAAATTGTACAATAATAAGATTATACTTTGAAGCATCAGATATGAGTCTAGTGTGACTGGGTCTTGTTGTTGGGTTCGGAAGTTTCTTGAGGTCAACTTTTTTACGGCTGACCTCAAGGATGTACTAACGTACAAAAAGTTAAGTTTTTCATCATGAATTCGATAACAAAATATTTATAGCCTACCTTTGAAGAACGTGTCTTGATGATTTGCTATACATTGAAACTTTGGAGAGGAATTTAAATAGAAGCACATTAAACCCGGATATTTGTTAGTTAGTAATAGTTTTTACGTTGCAAAGTAAGAAGGTACCTATTTAAGTATTCCTTGTTCGTTAGTGCTCAATGGTTGATAGAATTTAATTTTATTGATATAAATTAAATTCTACATAGCTGCAACAAAGTTTAAAAAAAATATAATTCTTAAAAAATGAAAGTCGCATTTTTTTATTTGAGATAAATCTTTGGATATAACTTGGAACGAAACTAAAAGAAATTATAATTAATTACGTAAAAGTTTAAAACAATACATTTGCATACATTTCTTTTGCGTGTTAAAACGACTAAGTATTACGAAGTAGTAGTACTAAGTATGGATGGATGGATTTTTGTTACTCTTTGACGATGAACGGATGTTGTGTTTGTTGATGAACGGATCGGGCTGAAATTTGGAACATATATGTATATATTATAGTCAGGAAGACATACGCTACTTTTTGAAGTGAAAACTTCTTTTGATGCACCACAGATAGATTTTTCGTAGACTGTGATTTGAATTCTAGCATCACGCTCGGGAATGATAAGAAATTTTCGGGTGAACTCGGAGCCATGGCCATTGGCCATCTAGAAATTCATCTGCATTTCAACAGAAATCCGAAAACTTGTATGTTCGTAAGTGTGTGTGTGCTTGTTCTCACGTACCTGTGTAATACCTGAACGGAAAGAAATTTAAGGAAATTAAACATGTGGCAACTACATTCATTAGCTGGATTATTATGTAAGTAACTTCTTATCCCGACAGTTAGTGGTAAAGCCGCGGGCTACAACGCAGGATTCCGCTAGTGTAATTATTATCTATTAATATTATGCCATCATCCAAATACAGCAACTTGATTGTGACACTGACAGTAAATAGGTAGGATTTTATTTGCTTTCTACAAAAGTACCCAAGCCTTGAAGTGGTCTTAATGATTTTCTTGTCTTTAGAAAGTTACATCTTTCAGAAAAACCCTTGTTTTTTAACGCCTACGAAAATACATATAGAAAATACCGATAAATGCTAATAAGTAATAACTTTTGGCCATACTCATAGGTATTGTGATAAACGTCTAGTAAAAGCCAACATTGCTCAAGCATTGGCGAAAATGTTGAACTATACACATTTATAAACAAAACCCGAAAACATTGGTCGCGATTCATGACTGTTTGTCTAGTTAATGTCTTTTCTTATTTTTACTTGAATACAAATAATCAAAATCGTCGTCGCTAACATCGCAAACAATACTAAAAATGCAGAGAAGTAAACAGGCCAGTCAGTCTTCGACAGCTTGTTTTGCGGTTGGTGACATAATAAGGTATATTGGTATTTGCAGTTGTTACGTGACTACAGATTAAAAATAAGTATAGCATTTAAAACAATTTCTAATAAAGTTACTATAGTCCGTTCCACGAAGAGGTGTAGAAAATGTAAACAAAGGTGCTACCATAACATAAAAATCGTTTAACCTTAGTATTTTTCTAAAACTGTCTTAAAACATTTTTCACAAATATGATTCGACTTTACTGTGATCTTAAATACAACATACTTGGATTTGTATTGATCAAATAACGATTTATTAACTTATCTTGAAAGTTATAAATAGTAATAGTAGAATGTGGTAGATACTGTTTTAAACATTGGCAATTTGATCTATGTTTCTCAAACTGCGATTCCCATCAAAATAAATGTGAAGTGAAAGACAAGTTCAATATTATGATATTAAAACCAGCCAAGTTAGACTGCTTTTAATAATTATCAATAATTATAAAAAAAAATCATATTTTAAGTATTTAAAACTAGTCTATGTTATTATAAATAGATTTTAGAACTGACCATTTAAGACCATTTAGATCTCTATTCTTTAGTCGTTGAAGTCAACAAACAAGGCATATAATATCATAATACTGAACTTTGATCTCACTTCACTTAAGTATACGCATGTTTCTGATATATCATACCATTACTTGTTGCACGTAAATTATAAGACGTTTACCTAATGAACCACTAAATAATGTATATTTATTCGCAAGAAAATCTACTAATCCTTATTATAAGTGCAAAAGTTTAGATGTACGTTGCTCTATCAAGATGGAACAGCTAAACGGCTCAGGTTTAAACGCGGAACACGGTTAGATTATGATCTGGAAAGCATAGGTATAAGTTTATTTTATGGAGGAAAATTACGGAAAAGGGATCTAAGCGGGTAAATTTGCGGGACGCTGCTCACATAAACGACCCACTAAAAGTTCTTTGCTGGGGCTATAATTCTTCCGTGTTGGTGGTGGATGACAAACCTCTCTGACCTCGAAAATTTTTAGGAGCATGCCAGTTTGCTTAAGGTGTTTTCTTTCATGAGCGTAATGCTGCTAAAGCATTACGCTCATGAATTCGAAAAAGCAGAGGTGCGCGTGAGATTAGAACCAGGCACTGCATCTGCGTATTGGCGTGACAAAACCACCTAAGCCGAGCAATAACTTAATGTTAAAATAATAAATGTAAAAAAACTTAATGTAAAACAGAACGCTCATTAACAAATTTGTTTGGATGTAAAAATCTTATATTAGGATAGATGAAAGCACTACTCAGTATTCGATACGTTTTAAAATTAATTGCAACAGCATCTAACGCAGTAGAAATTGATTGCATTTTTGAATGAATTACACCTACCACTCTTATTAAAAAATACCCAATGGGGCACTTAAATATTAAAACTATTTGAATCTTCTCAGAACGGGTAGAAATAGTGCCACCAATATATTTTGTGTGCCACCATTTGTTTTGTCATTTTACTTACCTTATTTGTTTGTTACAGAATCAAGTTTAAGGGCCACGTTAGCTATATATTCAGACTTGATTGTTTTTTTTAGTTCAAATATAAAACGTAGATCAATAATTATAGCAAGGAATAGTATATAGGTTACCACTTATATAGGTACACTACTTTTTATTAAGACAAAATAATAGCAATGGTAGCTACACAGGTAGTAAGAACTACACTAGTGATGTGCTGTATTGTGAAAAAAGTACATCCACGGATACGGATCTGAATGTGGATATATATACGAGTATCTAAAGCTGCGCTAGTAGGTTCATATCAGATTTGGCTGGGCAGGGAGAGAAAAACGAGTAGTGAAGGTGAGTGTTGATGTACGTCAGAAAGGGGCCCCTTAAACGTACGCCCGAGTCACAAGTCTCGGGATCTACTCGGGATTTCTCTCTCTCTGTCGCACGATGGACCCGGCACCAGCACGGTGAATCCATGTAATGCTAAGAAGATCGTCTCATATATATATATATATACTTAAATATTTACATCCCACCCCTTATGTAAATATGTATTAAATTTAAGTTTACTAAAAAGTCAGTAATTTCACATACATAATGAAAAAGGAATTTAAGTGCTACATAACAAAACAAAGCTGTACTTAATAATTCATATTAATAAAAACTGTTTATATGTTACTATTGTGTTCCATGAACCAACCACCCAAGTTATTTTTGTATTAATGTTTTAAACTTAGGTGCACCACATATTTAATAAACGTATAATTATAAAATACTAGAAATATGACAAAAGGTTGGAAACGGACTTATTGGAATATATTTAACCTTGTTATGTGACGAAAATCTAAAAGGGCAAACAGAGACGCTTACAACGAACTATCTTCTAAAACAAAGGTTGAGAAATGCTGGTCTGTCATATTGAGAGTGACATTGATTTGTTTACATTTTCTTCACCTCTTCGTGGAACGGACTATAAGTAATATTACCTCTACACACAGATTTCTAAAACAAAAGGCAGATGGAACGTTCAGAACACAGATCCTTAGGTCCGGAAAGCAAATATTAAACGCCAAAGCAAATACAAACTCCAGTCAGTACGAAACTGACTTCCGTCTCGTACGGGAGTCCCGTGTGATTTTATGTTTTGTTTAAGATTATGCCGTCTTGTGTCATCAAACATTGCAAACATTGTTCCCAAAAATAAAAAAAAAGAAATTTCATAGGAAAGTTTGAATATTTTTTTTCTGGTATTTATATAATTTAGACGATTTTATTTCGATTGATGAATAGAAACACAACACCTCAACGAAAATAGGTCAGTGTTGCTATACTACATTGAAATTATTTTCCCTGAAGTTAAGGTAAAATATAGATTCTAATTTTGTTTTGAAGATACTCGTAGACCAAATTGTTGATGAACATTGTATAATTAAATTTTAAGCCCTACTTTTTTAATCGTTATTTTTTTTATTTCATGTGAATCGATGCCAAGAACAAATCCTCGCCGTTACTAGGGTTAATAAAATACTAATAGTGTTGATGAAAACTATAGTTATGAAACGAATAGATAAGAATAAATCCTCGCCGTTATAAAACGTCTCGTCTATGACTTGTGGATTCTAACTTGATCTGTGCAGTGCTGTTAGCTTATATATTTTAATAATACGAACATATTTCTTTCTTACTCCTTGTTGAATTAGAGCCTCCCAGAGCAGATTGTGTTTGATTGAGTCGAAAGCTTTATTGTAGTCGACAAATGCAATGTATAGGTCTTTCCCATACTCTTGAGACTTTTCTATTAACTGTTTTAATACATGCATATGATCAATAGTTGAAAACCCTGCTCTAAAACTAGCTTGTTCAATAGGCTGTTCTTAATCTATAGTCCTTGATATTTTATTTAGGATCAGCTTTGAAAAAAATTTGTAAATGTTTGACATGAGGCTAATAGGTCTATAATATATTTTTGTGGAGCAAGTTATTAACAAGAAATCCTTGCATTATATATTATCGGTGTAATAATAAATTATTTAAAAATAATGTTTTATGCGTTTATTATACGTGAAAATTTCCAAAGCTTAACAACACATATTAAGGCACATATTGGTGGGATGCAAGGTGCTCCTTAATGGGGGTCATTACTCACGGCGCTATGACAGAGTACTTGAAATCATACGTGAAGCCATGAGCCTTTCAGTAGCTAGAGCCCAAAAGGGATTGACGACAATCAAAAGACAAATTAACTTTGTAAAGAAGGCTCAACATCAAACTCCAGGAACAAGCCTTACTCAATCCTGGGTACAGCACCTGATTGGACTATTTTAATGGACACGTATGAAAAGCACTACAAAATCCCAGAGGATGTGGGTGTTTCGTCATCCAGACCGGACATTTTCCTTTTTTCTAGAGCTACAAAACGCATAGTCCTTGTAGAACTTACCGTACCGTGGGAAACTAATATAACTAAAGACCACGCGATGAAACAAAATAAGTATTACGACCTCCTAAACGAATTAACAAAAAACGGCTATGTAGTTAGTTTATACGCTGTAGAAGTGGGAGCGAGAGGTATACCAGCAAAATCTCTCTATAACCTGCTGAAAGACCTTGGCTTATCCAGAAGTGCAGTAAGTTCTATACTAGAAAGAGTATCTATAGCTGCACTAGTAGGCTCATATCAGATTTGGCTGGGCAGGGAAAGAAAGACGAGTAGTGAAGGTGAGTGTTGATGTACGTCAGAAAGGGGCCCCTTAAACCTACGCCCGAGTCACAAGTCTCGGGGTCTACTCGGGTTTTCTCTCTCTGCCACACGATGGACCCGCACGGTGAATCCATGGAATGCTAAGAAAATCGTCTCAACAATAGTGGGACTTTTTTCTTAAGACTGGGAACATTACACGCACACCAACGTGAGTAATTTGACAACGTCTGTGAGAGCTGTCACGCATACATAACTAATGACTGGCCTCACAGTGTTGTTCACGAAGGTTTCATCTGTTTAGAAATCTGTGCCTCTACATTATAGAAATGTGATTTTCGATATTCTATTAATACAAATCAGCATAAAATTAACGCTAAACATTAATTTGTGATTAGTGTTAACATCCCTATTGACATTTTTAGAATAAACCGACTCTAGACTTTTAATGCACTCAAGGATTTTTTTAAAACTTTTATATCGGTTTACACTTGACCGCCATCTCGCCCGATGTTAAGCGACGATGTGGTCTACGATAGAGCGTGTTTACCTAGAAGACACCGATTCACTCTCGATTTGAAGACACAAAGATTGTGTAACCATCGGGGAAAAACCACTCAGGCAACGTATTCCACAACCTAGACGTTCTTACCACAAAAGTGCATTTGTAGTCTTTTTCGCAGAAGAGTGTCATTGCCTATGAGCCTTTTGGCACGTCTCTCGATCGATTCCATGGCCTCCAGCTGATACTTAGCCGATCCATCCCAAAGGAGTACCCATAATATAGGGATAAATCGCTAGTAGCGCTACACGGAAACGCCCAAGAATGCTGGCGAATACTATGATAATTTTGTGAGGCCATCAAGTAGAGAACAATGCGTTTTGACGTTATTCTGTAAATTTGTCATTGCAGACAATTTTTCGAATATGCCATTGTTATTTAAAGAAACATATTGGAATGACGATGGATGTAAACTGGCAGTGGCACTGGCTCAATTTGAATAGTGTACAGTTTCTGTCTCATTAGTCGCACAGAAAATATCATCGGATATTGAGCGTGGGAAAGCAGCCACCGTCTTAGGTGCTGCGCAAACGTAAACACTTTTAGTTTCCGGCTACCGATACCTAACATTTTTTGATCGTCAACTACTATTTTTGTGTCCAGTACTTAAACAAAAAAATGTTTACGTTTGCGCAGGAAGTGAATGATTTCATACTGTTATTTTTTTTAAATAAAGAGTAACGAGACGAGCAGGACATGTGCCTGATGATAAGCAACATGCCTGCCACATAACAGCACAGAAAAGATGTAATTGTAATCATCGGTAGCTTGTATCCGACACCGGACACAAAAAATGTCCACATTTGCGCCCTGCCTTAGCGACAGCGCCAAACGAGTACTAAAAGTCAGATTTTAAATTAAAGTATGAAATATGTGTCATAAGTCAATGTTTTAACTAAAACATAATTAATTGTAATTATTACACGTTTTAATGTAATACGTTTACAACTAATATAACTACGCTACTCGTACAACAGAAATCTAAATAATAAGGTTGGTATTTATTTAGATTTCTGTGATTCGGACGCATCAGCCGAAGTGCAAAAGAGATAGATGCGTTGGCGCCACAAGCCGAATTTATCCAGCCGAAGTTCATCTATGATGATTTAAATTTAAATTTCATGGCAATCTTCATTATAGCAGAACTTGCCATTGTCTAAGCATAAGTTATTCAATAATTCAATAATTTATTTCAATAAAAACTGTACATTCTACAACAATTACATTTCTAATTTCCCAAACTAGGTGTATAGAACACCTGTATTTTGGGTATTAGTTCTATTCGTTCTTATATCAATTTATGTACATAAGTTAAAGAAAAATACACATGGGAAAATTAATCATTGCATTATGTGAGCCAGTTGAGAAAAACAATATTAATAGGAGCTCAAAATTACAATCAAAATCTAAATCTAAAGCAGGAACCAAAAGTCATACATAATAAAATCAAAATGGAATTAAAAATTTAGATCAAAACTAATATAAAAAGTTATCTGCGTGGTCCTGTAAATTTGATTATCTAAATTAAATGAGTTCCCATATTTTTTAATAAAATTATATCTAAAATGTACGCTACACTACCTCTAAAAAGAGGTGGAAATAAAGATCAGCGGAAAATTGATTTTGGAAACGGTCCAAGACTGACACTAATCTCAGTTGAGTACCCCGCAAACATCGGTAACAAATTTATACAATTTGATTTGGCTGCCTGCGTTCATTGTCAAGGACGCAGCAGAGTAGGTGTACTCGTATCTAGGTCGGTCGTACTTCAAAATCTTTGCTAAACAATATGAGAGACTGTTTGCAAGCTAAGTGCAAGCATTTTATTTTGATAAATAGATGTTTAGATATACTTGTACATATATTACTGATTGATATACGTAAGGAGCAATAGATTGTAATGGTTTGGGCATACCATGAGAAGAGATGACCACCACCTCCCAAAAAATACGATGAATGTGAGACCGAATGGGTACAGTGTAGTGATAGAGGATTACCGAAGACAGCGCAGATGTTCTGTATGAATGAAAATGTGAACGTAAAGGGTCAGAGTGTGGAGATGACGAGTCGTGACAAGTGGAAAAAAGTGTGTATGCATTTAATGTCCTAGACGCTAGACGTTAAATCTTTTTTTTTTTTAACTATAGGTTTACACTTGAAAGCTATCTCGCCTGATGGTTAGCTATAATACGGTATATGATGGAGCGTATTTATTTAGAAAAAAACGATTCACTTTCGTTTTCAAGACTCCAAAAAGAACATTTCTCGTGCTACGAACTCTAAGTTCAAAAACAGAATAGATACCGTCTACAACGCCAGAAATATAACCTGAAGTTAGCTAATATTACAATATTAATAATGTTGACCAGTTAACTTCAGGGTGTCGGTTTTTCGAGACGGTATGCGCGCGCATCGTATAAAAATTACAACCAAACTATTTTTCCTACCGCGCTAAAAAAAATACATAAATAATATTCATGTAAAATTATAATAATGATTTTCGTATTTATCTCACAAATCTTGAGTGGGAATCGATTCCGCGGCCCGCGTCCTAATGATCAATGAACAGATTACCCACTGAGGCAAGGCGCGCTCAAAATGAAATCGCTCAAAACGTCAAATTGAAAAATAAAAATGAGCAATTTTTTCCCCTAGCCGAGACGCATTTTATGGTTTGCCGACACCTAACGGTCCTTTTATGTTACACTAGTAGATCCTGAGATTAGTGCGTTCAAACAAAGAAACAAACATACCTACTCTTCAGCTTTATAATAGTATTATTAATACACATTTGTTAAATAATAAACCGTTTGAGAAAAAATATGAATCCCGCAACAAAGTCTAACATGTTGTATTATTATTAATGACTGCGACCGGGCCTGAATGAGCTACGTGGTTTGTCAATTCGACCACTTTTTTTTTTTTTTTTTTTTAAATAAAGAGTGACGAAACGACCAGGACATGTGCCTGATGGTAAGCAACATGCCTGACACATAACAGCACAGTGACACGCAGCTATTGGAACATGAAGAGTCCAAATCATTACCTAGCACTGCACTGCGCTCGTCACCCAGAGATCTAAGATCTTATATCTCTAAGCCCTGTAATTTCTCTGGAAACATTGCCCTTCAAACCGGAACACAGTAATGTTTGCACATTACTGCTTGGCGGTAGAATAACTGGCAAAGGCGTGGTACTTCCCCAGGCGGACTCTGCCAAGAGTCCTACATACTTTTGTTTATACGAAGTATGTTCGATTCCAGACATGTTACTGATCCTTTTGTTTTGATTTGCTACACGGTAGTAATAGTTCAAATAGACAGTTTTACAAAACAAGCGTTTTCCTACACACGCGTCACGTCGGTTCGTTTCGCTTGGCTTCATGCTCTAATGGCTTAATGTGTGCATAGGTAACTAACGATCACGTGGCTTTTCTAAGGAGATTCAAAGCCAACTAGCACAACTGAACTTCTAACAAAAAAATATCCAACACTGTGTTATAATGAAAAAATATATTTTAAAAGTTAGTTAAATAAACACGCAAATAAAAAAGTATACAAGCAAAGAGTATAAAAAAAATAGTTTTATACTCTTAAAATTTATCTTATATCGTAAAATATGTATATCGTATAATTGTGGGTGGCACAACATCATGGCATATACTGCAGTTCCCACACCAGGCTATGTCTGTGACGCGGGATCCAAACACGAATTTCCATTTAAGTTGACACACATCCAATTGTACAGAACTTAAAATAAGTGGCGCTATTATCTAAAATCTAAATGATAATTTAAAAGAATACTAGCGGCCCGTTCGAACTTCACTTGGATAATGAATGATAAATAAATAATAGGTTTACACTTGATCGCCATCTCGTCTGATGTTAAAGTGACGATGGAGCATGCTTACCTAGAAGAACCCGATTCATTCTCAACTAGAAGACTCCGAGGTTGTTTTATCTGTAAAAATCTGTTAAATTTAAATAAATTTAAGTTAAGTAAATTTCACATGCTACACATTATCATCCAAGGTGGTATTCGATCATGCAGATCAACTGCACACTCTTCGAGAGAGAAACGATCTTCTTAGCGTTCCATGGATTCAACGTGCGGGTGCCGATCCATTGTGTGGCAGAGAGAGAAATCTCGAGTAGACCCCGAGACTTGTGACAAGGTTTAAGGGGTTCTTTCCTACGTACATCAACACTCACCTTCACTATTCGTGTTTCTCTCCCTGCCCAGCCAAATCTGATATAAGCCTACTGGCGCAGCTTTAGATACTCGTTCTAGTATATAACTTACACTACTTCCTATGTATACCTCTCGCTCCCACTTATACAGCGTATAAATTAACTACATAGCCGTTTTTTGTTAATTCGTTAGAAGGTCGTAATACTTATTTTGTTTCATCGCGTGGTCTTTAGGTATATTGCAACTTCGAGGCAATGTTAAAGATTTTGAAGTCTTTTGGATATGAGCTTCCTTGCACGTCTCGCGATCGAATAGAGACCCTACTCGTACAGCTGGGAATTAGCCGACCAATCCTAAACTTGCGGACAGTACACTATACAAAAGCGACTGTCTGTGCTTAGTACTGAGCATCTTTTTCTATCTATGACAGCATTGTGTCCCGCGAAAACCTTATGTAAATATTTTGAATACTGCGGATAAACTACTCAGACATTTATAATTTTAGATATTAGAACAGCTCCTTTTGCGGATGTACACAAAATCATATTTTCCAAACATTGGTATCATAGCATTTACGCTACCACTTCGCCTACTTTATGTACCCAAATACTCATAGTTGGTAGACGCCGTCAATAGACAGATATTCAGTTTACATCGCGCATAGGCCCCAAGAAAATGTTTTACGCTAAATAAAGTACCCAGATGACTGAAGAAAACCTATAAATAGGGTTATCACCTGTGAATATTACAGATTTTTTTTGTATAGTGGTCGCCATGAAACCACTACCTATATAATAAAAAGTCACGACCATGAAACGAAATTGACTTTTAAGCATGTCATAAAATAAAGTATTGAAGAATGAATGATACGACGCTACACCATACCTACATAGTCCGCGTATATATCAAAACAGTATTTCAACCTCTACCGATCGATCAAATTATGGTAAGTCAACTACCTGAAGCCAAAGTCATCGACAATACCTATACCTTTTCGTGAATATCGTTCGAGTGGCAAAAAATTGTTGTTTGCGTTTACCCTTGTTTTCGACATGCTTAAGTTAAATGTTACTAAACATTTGTATGGCAAAAACTTATTTGTTACCGATAAGATTAGTAGGATACTAGGTATTAGTGTACAGTGGTTTCACCGTGTAGATCCAGAATAAAAATTAGCCAATGCGTTATTCCAGATTACTTTTCTTTGTACTTCTAATCTATGTACTCGTATTAACCAAATGTTAGACAGATCCCTTGAATAGTTTTTGCGTGAAACAATAACAAAGTTCCATACACGCAAACATTCGCATTTAAAATATAGTAGTAGGATTGGTGTGATGAAGTTATGATACTGCCACTTCCTACATCGAGAGTATAACTTTCGTCAGCGGTGATAAAAGTATGATAAAATAAATGGAATCGCGGCACCTGTTGTCCGCCGCGGTTTATTTCAGCAATCGTATATTAGAATTATAAATAACATTTTGTCTCGAAACCATGGAGATATTCTATTGATGAACTCTGTTCGTCGATGTATATCAGTGAATGGCGCTTCAGTCGTCGTGCCAAGACAAGGTCGTTTTATTGAAAATCACATGGTACTCTGAAATCGCGTGTTCCTAACGCATCATCATCACTGGTCTTTTTTCATACTGACCGATGTTTTAAGTATATCCATAGGTATTATAAAGATACACGTCTGATGAACAAGGGAAGGAATACGAGATAACAAACAAATTACTCGCGATTTTATTTGATTGAAAAATACTTTATTAACAGAATAGTCGTGCCCTGCGGTTTCACTCGCGGTTTCCCCCGACTACCTCGAATTTATAATTTGTCAAACACTCTAATAGTCAAGCCCTTTCATTTGATACGTATATCGAGGGGAGAAGTGAAAAAAGAAATGTAATTCGCCATTTTGTGGTGGCGGTCATGTTGGATTTGAAATTTGTCATAGTGTATAGTATTTTACTAGCCAAGCCCTTTCAATTGATACCCATTGAGGAATGTTGTGAAGAACTATTTTGCTCGCCATTTTGTGGAGGATAGGAATCGATATTAACTAAACATAGCTAAGAACCACCGTACGGAAACTAACCTTCAAATAAGAAAACCGCATCGAAATCCGTCCATCTGTTTGAGCTCTACGGTGCCACAGTCACAGAAAGACAGACATCGACGTCAATCTTATAACACCCATTTTTTGTTGGGGGTTTAAAAAATAGCGTGCTATATTATTTATACATCTAACGGTGTTCCAAATTCAATTCGATTCGTTCCCAAATGTGTATAAATATTAATAAATATGGGTGGACACTTCACACACAACACCATCTGACCCCAAACTAAGCAAAGATTGAGCGCCAAACATTCAAATTTTCGTATTAATAATATTGGTAGTTTACCTACAAAGTTATTATAGGTAGGTACTTATCACAAGACTTACTAAGTACATCTAAATTTCTCAAACACCAAGACACAGAAACATCAAATTTACAAGAATTTTATGGAATGTAGTTACAGATTTAGTGCAGAGAAAGACTATTTCACGTTGTTTTGAGCTATCACAGTTGTTTACTACACTAAAATCATTAATTACGGAATGTTTACCGTGATTTTATGGTGGTTCCTCTTTTTAACTAACGTACATATCCCGTAACTAGTGATACTAGTGTGAACAAATTTAGAGTCAACATACAAAGGCTCGAAATTGGAGTAAATTAATTTCCATGTTAGGACAGACGTGTTTAATATAAGTAGTAGTTAGGTGCGTAGTGTAGAGAAGTTTTGTAATTTAATTTATGTTATTATATACATTAGCACAAGCCGTGGCAGCTTAGAGGCTAGAATATCCAATTCACAATCGTGGACGTCGTTGGTTCGAATCCTGTCTGCAATTCTGAGTATATATATATAGTTTTTAAGCGCAGATGTATAAGGATTAGGTACAAGTTTGTCAAAACATTGTGAGATAACCGACAGGTTCCAAAAAGTAAATATTTTTATAACGTGCGTCATCTGCCAACCCGCGTTTGGCTAGTGTACTTATTTCTTATAATGTAGAGTGTGCGGACGCAGACGAAGTGTCTCTCTAATGGTAAATAAACACGACTGCTCCTAACAGTACGTATGTATATATACGTATATAATATATTATTATATAGGTTTGACGACTTACAGCCACCCGAACAAGCCGGTTTCCGAAAAGGCTATAGTACCATAGACCACATCCATGCGCTTCGGCAGATTATACAGAAAACTGAGGAGTATAATCGGCCACTATGTATAGCGTATGTGGACTACGAGTATGAGAAAGCCTTCGATTCCATCGAGACCTGGGCAGTGCTTCAGTCTCTCCAGCGATGCCGCATCGACTATCGCTATATCGAAGTGTTGAAGTGTATTTACAGCAAAGCCACAATGTCTGTCCGATTACAGGACCAGTGCACAAAACATTTCCAGCTACAGAAAGGCGTGAGACAGGGAGATGTTATATCTCCGAAACTGTTCACTGCCGCGCTGGAAGATGTTTTCAAGCTACTGGACTGGAACGGATATGGCATCAATATCAACGGCGAATGCAACTCGGATGGGTAGCGTTTGGGAAACTTCGGCACATCTTTGAGTCCAAAATACCCCAATGCCTAAAGACGAAAGTCTTTAACCAGTGCGTGTTGCCAGTGATGTCTTATGGAACTGAGACGTGGTCCTTCACTGTGGGCCTCATAACGAAGCTCAGAGTCACACAGCGAACTATGGAGAGAGCTATGCTCGGAGTCTCTTTGCGCGACAGAATCCGTAATGAGGATATTCGCAAAAGAACGAAAGTGGCCGACATAGCTCAAAGAGTAAGCAAGCTGAAGTGGCAATGGGCAGGCCACATCGCTCGAAGAACTGACAACCGATGGGGAAGAAAGGTTCTCGAGTGGCGACCATGAACCGGAAGACGCAGTGTTGGACGGCCTCCCACTAGATGAACAGATGACCTCACAAAGGTCGCTGGAAACCGCTGGTTGCAGGTTGCGCAGGACCGTTCGTTGTGGAAATCTAGGGGGGAGGCCTATGTTCAGCAGTGGACGTCTTGCGGCTGATGATGATGATGATGATGAATATATTATATTATAATATATTATAAATTGTATAGTGCATCATTTATTAAGCATGATATGTTGTAAATTCTTAAATAAGTAATATATTGATTGATCAATAACAGCATAGTGCCACATATCTATTTGAACATGAAGAAACTGCTGCTCTCCGTATCCAAACATACGAGTAGGTATAAGGATATTTATTTCTTTGGCCTTTAATTTGAGTAGACGGTAATGTTGTAGTAGGAACACAATAATGTTTGCTATTTGACGATATATAACTGGTAAAAGGTGTGTTACACTCCGCGAGGCATAAGCTGAGCTTTGCATTTGTGTGAGTGTACATGGATAGTGTAGGTGTGACAACCGGCCTTAGGCGCGGCGCCATTCTGTCTCGCCGCGCTCCTGCCTGATTGGTGATCACTCACACTAATGCAAAGCTCAGCTTATACCTCGCGGAGTGTACTTCTTTAGACGGACTCTGCCAAGAGGCCTGTGCGCTGTGGTGGATTATGACCTTGACTTTTTTCTTATCAAAAGACCCCGAGCCCCAACAGTAACATAAAAAAGGGATTCTGCTAATAAATACATAGACTCGTTACGATAATTGTATACACAAGCTTAAAATTGAAATTCATTTAAATAGTACCCGTAAAATGTGAAATATTTAAACAAATCCATTAAGTAAAATGTTTAAGAATCCCTCGTGATTTCTCTTCGCTAGTACGAAGGAAAGATTACGTGTACAGAAAATTGGGTTACCAAAGCAAATTGAAAATTTCGAGGTAATTTTCTACGTCAAGGCTTAACAACTAAATTTCAAAGTTACATTTTTAAAGCATTGGTTTATCTGGGTTAAATATCGTGGTTATCTCTGATACTTACGTATTTCTCCTAATATTATCAAACGCTATTTACTTATCTGTCATTTGGAATTTTAAAAAGCACTATATTTTTTTATACTGTAAGTAGGTACTCTTTTTATTAGTTGTATTAATTACTTGCTATTATTCTATTTGCTGTTTTCCATTTAACTAATTTGAAATGCTAAATATCATGTTACTGTGTGTATCTAGTTTCCTACCCGCACATCGTTGCCTGGAAGAAATCGCTCTGAGCTGGCAATTAAAATGCCTAGCCCATACATTCATTTTTAAGTGTGCCTGTATCATCCCAATACGATAAAGGTATAAAAATATTTTGTTTGGTGGCGAGATACAAAATAAAAATAGTATTATAAATCTACACAAACACAGATTTTATTTACCAAACTATAATAATATCTGTTGTTAGTTTCATTTGGATACAAACGTACATATTTGTTGTTTATCACACAAACATAATTTAACTATGAGGAAATGGTTGAGCTATTCTATTGTCTTTCAACAGATGACTTTGTAAACAGATCTGCAGAATCGAGCTACGCAGAAATGATGTAAGAAAGCATTGACACAACTATTGCCTCCATAAAATGCTTATCGTTTAAAAATGTTCAGACAATTTGTCATTTCCACAAGATCATCGCCAATGTTCAATAACACTAAAATTCGAGACTAAACAGGATAAAGACTGATCCGACTAAGAATTTGCAAACAAAATAAATTTAGAAAACATTCGTTTAGATAACAATTTGTATTGCAATACATATTGTTATTTAATTATAAAAAGGGAAGATTTGTGTTTTATTTGTGATAAATAAATACACATCTGTGTGTCGAAAGGACCAAATTTTTAATTCCTTCACTAATCGAACATAAACCGTATAATTTCTAAATTTTGACAGGGTTCAGCTTATTTTGTCCGCTTTGTATTTATGATATAAATGATTAATTGATGTGAACCTATTTAAATACAGGAAGTTCTTAGCATGATTGTATAATCAAATTTACCAATATTTGCGCCATCTGTAAATTGATTGCTGTTTTTTATCAATTGTAGTTTTTGTTTGAGATAATATAAAATCAAAAAAATCTCATAAATCTAAAATAGCTGTTGATTTATTTCGGAACTTAAGTGGCTAATTAATGTAAATGGTTTGTAGGCAGCTTAATTTACGAGTAGGCATATATAGAATAAATTATAATATCAATTATTCTAATAATATTAGTATAACCTTCAAATAAATATTACATCACCATTGTAATGATAGGTAAAGCTAAGCCCTAAAAGAACGTGATTAATTTTAAAGTTGTGCGACGTTTTGTACAAAACGAAGAGAGAAGTTTACTCAAGCTATGTTTTACTCTATTACAGGCCAACGTTTTGGAGTCGGAGGACGAAACTCGAGAAGAAGCTGCTCCTCATTTCAGGAGTGGCGTCGATCCTCGCAGTCGCATTCCTTGTGGCATTCTGCGCCAGTCTGATGATGAAGAACTCCGCCGACATCAATGGTATGATGCACAGTCTTTGGAAACGTAAAGTTTGTGTTCATTCAAGTTAAGCTTAATTCAAACCCAGACAGATGAAACGCATCACAGCATGTCTTGCGTGGAAAGTAGACTCACCGTTTTTGATCATGATTTGAATGTTAGTTTGTGTGTGTGCGTTTATAATTCCACTACTAACTTCCGAGTTCTTCGATTTCAAAGGCGCGTTAATATGTTGACTTTCGTATCAATTTCTAATTTATTAATGCCCGCGGTAGCCCTAGTCTTGTGAGTGACCATAGCATTAGATTAAATGCATTAGGGATTGTATACTTACACGTCACATAATATTATGAGTGAGTTGCCTTAAATATTTTGACTTAAATGTTAATACTTAATTATTAATAAATAAATTTAAATGGTTTGTCTAACCTCCATGCCAGACCTGTGAGATAAGTAGTAATTTGCAGTTATGCCATTAAAGATTTGACTATTATTTGCGTATTACTCAAAGTAATGAAATGCTGCCATCAGCGTTAAGTAGTACGTTAGAATCAAAATGATGAGAGTCAATTCCATATTTCAAACTTTAACTTTCTGTCTCTTTTGACTGCAAAAATATCGAAAATTTCTAAAGCGATTTGGCTTTACTAAAAAAAAGGTTTTAGCTCGCTTAAGCTTTGTGTTTGAAATAGCGTGGCAAATTCTGTATGCTCAATGTTTATCCGTCGTAGTTAGATCGCACATTTACACCAGCTGAGGCTAAGAACTCATGGAGAGATTTTCAGTCACGCCCGCCGCGTACGCCGCGGTTTCGGGCCTGCAGCTTCTGTAGAATGCAAATAAATATATATTATGAAACAATTGAAAGCACAACTCACAACGCATTTTAAACCCGCGGCGCTCGCCATGTTCGCGGCGATAATCTCACCCGCGGCGGCTGCGAAACCGCGAAAATCGGCGGTCTCGTGACTTTTGAAATAAAAGCCGCGCGGTTGCTGAACCGATGCGGGCGCGGACTAAAATAGTTCCATGAGTTCTTAGCCTTAAACTCTGTCATATTTTTTAATGAAGTCAAGTCGATAGGGAAAATCTCGACATTTTTGACGTCATACAAACTTGGGCGCAAAATTGCGCATGAATTAAGTTTTGTTAAATAATACGTTGATAAGTTTCTTTGTGTATTAATTTGTAAAGCTCTTATTTATATATTATTTTAAATACTCTTGTAGCCGGTTTTTTATTTATATCGGCAACGAAAACGATGTTTTTTTTATCTCAGTATAAGAAAAAGAGAAAATGGGAAAAAAGTATTTCTTCTTTTCTTCTACATTTTATTTAATTTGGATTGCACATCCGAAATCCAGAACGTATTTGTTTATTGGGTAGCGCATAGAGATTGAAATTACGAAATGTAAGGTATCATAAGTTGTATGATTATTGTCATTAGACATTATAAAGAAGCTTCATGTACCTAAAAGTAGAAAATAATATTTCCCTATAACAAAGATCTTTTCTCTTCTTTCTCTATCCTCTATTTCTATTGTATTAACTATCGAAATTTTGTATTACACGGACATTTCTTTATTTACTGGTAATGTATTACTGTGCCTTATATTTTTTGGAATTATTATTAGATACATTCAGGTACATTCAATTTGCGCTGCCCAATAAAAGTAAAATACCAAAATGAGAGTTAACCACAATTATGACGATTGAATTGATTTGAACCGTTTGCGTAGACCGTTAAATCAATGTGAATGGTATTGTATAGACCAAAATGAATAGTAAATGTTACTTTTTCTTACCTTAGTATTTTTTTATTAATATAGAGTCACCGTCTGCTATCTCGCTCACCCGTCATGTTATTTTAAGGTATTGAATGTTTTTGCAATTTTCGTTTCAAGTATAATGCGTCAGTTGTGAAATTGAGGTTTTGTTTAGTTTTTCAAAATTTTATTTCTGCGACCAGTAGGTAATATTTAGTTCCTAATATTTATCTTTAAATGATAACAAGGAACGCATCTTAATTACTAAATTAAATTTTTAATTTTATCCATTAACATCAATATCGTCGATAACATTTGTGGGAAAGAGATGGTGAACAGTGAATAAAACGTGTCTGAAAAAATGTTTGTCCGCATCATTGTGGTTGAACCCTAGTTTCAGAGTGATTTAATCGTAAAGTGTCAAGTATACGTTCAGGAGCTATAGCGGCCTAGTTGCGACACGTAACGCGCACAATAATCACGCACAATTTAACATTGAAGCCACGTTTTGCCAGTCTGTTTCACGAGGCTGATATACTGTGACCTTGACAAATCACCAATATGTCGTGGTAGCCCCCCAACAACGAATTCAATTATCGTAAAACACGACCAACTTTTGATGAATACAGATCAACATTTTAAAAAAATATAAGCGACAAGCGAGCTACACGTCGAATGGAATGTACTCACACATGCTCTATAGGAATTACTGTGAAAAATATGTTTAACCCAGTTATTTAATTGGAAAGTCCATTCTCGCAATAAACATATTAAACGCACTTACCGAGAATAAATCGCTTTTCTCTTACTTTGAAAACAATCAGATTGGATTTTATTGAATAAAAACTAGCATTTGACCGCAAAGTGCCTGATGTTAAACAGTACCCAGGATGCGTATTCTAGGATAAAACTCGCTTGCTGAGAAGATATCTATTTACGAGTACTACTTATTACTTATGTTTAATAAAATATAATATTTATTACTGATATAGTCAAACTAAAATTACAAAGTCATAAAAAAAGTACTTATAATTTTTACTGTAAATTTAAAAAAAAACAACTAGTTAGTACCAATTGTATCTACATACATTGGGAAAACCCTAATCGGTGACTGTAGCATTTTTGTGAACGATTGTGTAAATTTAGTACCTACATTATACAATCACCTATTGACACTACTTAATTTTAAATTTTATAGGACTTACTTACTCTCTACATAAGTACACATTCCTTTATCTTTATGTTTCTCTCTAAAAAGAATCATTAAAATTAGTACCCAAATCACGTAACAATTGCGTGACATCACAAAAACAAACACTGATTGAGCCCATCTGACTCGAGTTACCGGTTTTGAATATAGGTAACCAATAAGTAGACGTTGTCTTGAGATAATAAGTAAACTAAATAGAAAAAGAAAGGCTAATAATGTAATCGAAGAATATGTCATGAACGCGTCTATGTCATGAATCCTAAACGGATTTTGGATGCCAATTGAATGTACAATGAGAGAAAATTTCCCCATTGAACCACATTACGCTGTTTGTACAGCCGCTGAGAATACGCTACCTATTTAATAACGCAGCCTATTCATGTTAGCTATGCCTATATAGTCATGAGCTCCCATTTAAACTTCACCATCATTTTAAACCTTCGCTATCTTATTACTAGGAATATAGTAGGCATCTTTCTTTTACTTTGTCATCTGTTTCGGTCCAGTATAAATAGATTACCATTTACAATTGACTTAGCTTGTGGCTTAGTGGGTAGTAACTCTGCCTGCGAAGCCGAGGGTGGGTTCGTGGGTTCGATTCCCACAAAGTGCAAATATTTGTATGACGAATTCAAATATTTGTACTGTGTCTGGGTGTTTCTATGTAAAATACGGATGTATTTAAAACTATCTTAGTATTATTATCAGCTATCTGGCCGCCATAGCAAAAGTTTTGCTTAGTTTGGGGTCAGATGGTGTTGTGTGTGAATTGTCCAACAATATTTATTTATTTCAATAAATGAAGACAGCATTTGCTCCGAGCCGGTCAACCAAAAATTGGAATTCAAAATATTACATGAAATCAAAGTAAAAGTCAAAGTAATTTATTCGCCAACAAACACATCGCCGTTGAGCTTCAGTTTGCCGTTTCAAAATCAATACTCAATAATTTTATTGCTCATATTATGATACATTAATAGTTACCCACAATGACCCTGATTGGGTAGGGCAATATACTCGTACTTACAAACATGTCATGCGGAGCGGATCGACTCAAGCGCTAATTGATTTGTCGGCAAGGTATTGTACAGTAAGCTTTTACAAACAATATGTTTTTATGTTTTGGAATTCACCGCGAATTTAGATGAATATCAACTTCACTTGTTTTTACTTTTCTTACTTGTGAAATGTGTTGCCTGAGTAGGATTTTCCCAATGTTTCCAATCTTGGTGTCTTCAAATCGAGAGAGAATCGGTTTCTTCTAGGTAAGCTCGCTCCATTACATTACAATGAATTAAATCGTGATTAAGTCTTGTAGATACATTATAAACATTATGTGTTCAAATCGCGAAAGTTTAAAAACAATATAAGCTCGCTCCGTCGTAGACCGCATCGTCACCTAAAATCAGGCAAGATGGCGGTCAAGTGTAAACCTTTTAAACTTAAAAAATATAGATCAGTGAGATTCCGAGATACAGAGAGTAGCGTACTATGTTCATATAAATTATTTTTATGAATCATAAAAACAAATTGAAACATAAAATTATCATAATTGTTTCTCGTTTTAAACCTTTGTTGTGGATATGACTGGTAACGTACAACGAACTTGAGACTGTTTATATTTAAACAACAGTAAATATAATGTTTTATTTGTATATTTATCTGCTTCGTGATAGTGAACATTAATAATTACCTTTATTTATTGAAATATCTTATTAAATTTTTAAGAGATAAGTATAAGTTATTACATACTAGCCTTGACTCCTTTCTTATGAGATAAAGGCCCGAGACCCAACAGTGGGAACAAATTTATAATGGGCTGCTTACGCTTTATGCTAACCATTCGTGTTCGTCGTAGTACATGATCAAAGAAAATTAGTAGCAACGCGTAAACTAATCATAACTTCATATCTATTAGCGTTCGATTCACTGACAATAACCGGTCATGTGACGTACTTGTAAAGTGAATACTGAACAAAAAAACGTTAACGTACATAAAAAAATATAATTTTAAAATATTTTTTAACCCCTGACCAATAAAAAGGGGTGTTATAAGTTTGACGTCGATGTCTGTCTGTCTATCTGTCTGTCTATCTGTCTGTCTGTCTGTCTGTCTGTCTGTCTGTCTGTCTGTGTGTGTGTGTCTGTCTGTGGCACCGTAGAGCTCAAACAGATAGGCCCATTTCAATGCGGTTTTTTTATTTGAAAGTTAATATCCGTGCAGATGTTCTTAGCTATGTTTGGTTAATATCGATTCAAGATGGCCGCCTCCACAAAATGGCGGACAAAATATTTCTTTACAACCTACCTCAATATGGGTATCAAATGAAAGGGCTTGACTAGTAGAACACTATACACTATAAAAAAAAAAAACCAAAATGGCCGCCACTACAAAATGGCGAATTATATTATTTTTTTCACTACTACTTCAATATGGGTATCAAATGAAAAGGTTTGACTAGTAGAATACATTACAATATAACAAATTTCAAATCCAAGATGGCCGCTTCCACAAAATGGTGAAAACATTTCTTTTTTCACAACTCCTTTAATATGAGTATCAAATGAAAGAGCTTGACTAGTAGAATGTTGTTCTGATTACAAATCTGAGGTAGTCGGGGGTTAATTAAAATTTTTAATTTTGTTCTTGTTTTTAAGTATTATTAGTGGTCGAAATTCTACAAACCAATATTAATCTATTGTCAATTTGACCACAGACTTTAACATTAAACAAAATAGGACTTTTGCGTGTGTGTCAAATAAATGGTATTTACTTTTTAGTGATGTAATGTTTTTTATGCATAATTTTACAATAATATTAGCATTCCTTCATACTCCTTACACTACTTCTCTATATAAAATATGTATGCTACATTTCATACTCCTTCGTCCGCGTCAATGTTTGTAATAATGGGTAGGTACAAAGTTTTTGCTTCACGTATTAATTTATAGACATCAAATACCTATTATAAAGTCTCTGTCAGGCGGTAACAAAGCGCGAGCCTTCAACGGTTCGGTAATGCCTCTGCTGATATACTCCTTTGGCATACTGAGATGGACTCAGACTGAACTCGACCCCCTGGACAGAAAGGTCCGTCAACTGCTCACAACTCATCGCATGCTACACCCGCGCTCGTCTGTTATGAGACTGTATATTCCGCGGAAGTGGGGGGGGGGGGGGTCGAAGCTTTATAAATGCCAAGAACCTACACAACCGCGAGATATGCAGTCTCAGGGATTATTTTCGCAACAGCGAGTCCGGGATGCATCGCGATGTTGTGGCAGTTGACAGAAGCTTCACGCGTCTTTCATTGGCAAATGAGAACTGGCGCAAACCATTGGTGCTCAGCACTGATGATCGCAAGGAAGTGTAGAAGAGAAAGGAGCTGCACGGGAGATTCTATCGGGCCTTGGCGGGACCCGATGTGAATCTGCTCGCGTTGGTGAACTGGCTTCGCTTCGGGGACCTCTTCGCAGAAACCGAAGGTTTTACCTGTGCAATTGCAGACGAGGTTATCAAGACGAACAATTACCGGAAATACATAATGGAGGACGGTACGATCGACATTTGTCGAGCATGCCGCCGTCCAGGCGAATCTCATCGTCATGTTATTTCCGGTTGTTCGCATTTTGCTAACGGCGAGTACTTGCACAGACATAACCTAGTAGCCAGGATCATCCACCAGCAACTTGCTCTTGACATGGCCTTGTCGAGTCCGAGGTGCCGTACTATAAGTACGCACCTCTACCAGTTCTCGAGAATGGTCGTGCGTTGCTCTACTGGGACCGCTCTATCATCACGGACAGGACTATTGTCGCCAATAAGCCTGATATCGTGCTGATAGACCGGTCTCAGCGTCGGGCTGTGATCGTCGATATCACCATACCACATGTCGAGAACCTCGTGAAAGCTGAGAAGGACAAGCTTAGCAAGTACCTTGACTTGGCTCACGAGGTTACCGCCATGTGGTAGGTATGTTGATTCGACGATCATAGTCCCCATAGTCGTGTCGGCAAACGGCTTTATAGCTAAAAGTCTCGACCAACATCTCAAGAGACTTTCGCTAGATGTTTGGATTAAGTGTCAGATGCAGAAGGCGGTCATCCTTGACACAGCACGCATCGTCAGGAGGTTCCTCAGTCTGCAGCCCTAACCACCGGTAGCTTGGGCCCTGCCCCGCTGCTGGCGGCACCCTAGTTTTTAAGTTTTTTATAATGTTTATATTTTTATTGGAGGACACAAAACACAACTCTATCTGACCCCAAACTAAGCAAAGCTTGTAATATGGCGGCTGATATAATACTTATATAGTTTTAAATACATACTTATTATATATACATAAAAACACCCACAAACACAATACACAATACACAAACGAAACCTAATATAGAACAAAACAGATTTTTGAAACCCTTTTTGAACATCTAAGAACGCTATGAGTTTGCTCAAAAGACTCTAACCAGATATTCGAAGTTGTCATACATGTGTGAATTATGAGATAACAGATAACCGAGGCTAAATCCTTAGATGAGAGATTAATGTAAGAACTTTCAATTTATGATGTCCAAAAATTTGTAGATAAACTATATAGTAGTATCAGATTTTTTTAAATGCGTAATTTACTGTTACTAGCTTATATTATACGAGTAATTAACTTGCTGCACCTCACAGTGTAATCCTAATTGAGGCTTATAGATTTTCACCATACTATATTTCTACGCGAAACAGTGGGCGATATCAGGCTAATAACGACGATAATGTGACTGGCAGTGTCTAGTTTGTTATGAGCCCCTCTCTTGTTTTAGTTTCAATAGATATATGGAAGCGATATGGAGAAAATAGCCCAGGTTTTCCAATAACAGAAGTTTATTTCTATTAACTAGCCACCCTTCCCCCCTTTCCGTTTCTGACAGTGGCTGTCATCCATGCGGAAAGAGCTGATGTACGCGGAAGCGCATTCGCGCCTCGCCGTGATTGAAATTTGCACATCACTGGGCAAGATTGCTCAGAAAACCACTTAATGTGTCCATACCATGAGTATAGTCTGTATTACGATACATTTTCGTGTTCTTCATCCAGTTTTCGTATTACCTATTTACATATATCTTTTCCATCTTACGGTTGTATGGAAGAGGTAGTAGTTCAAAACAATAAGATCGCTGGTGACTTTTTGTAATGTACCTACATTTGTTTGCTTTGAACCTAATTGAGTTTTAAAGTGTATCTATCAATTCAAGAACGAATCATCTTTTATACTGTAAATCGTATCGTTCAAATTTATAGTATTTCATTCTTACGAAAGAGATGATGGGGGGCTTCTACTAGATCTCAATATAACGAAAAATAAGATTTGAACAAAAGAGTTTACATACACTACGTATAGAGTTGGCACACGCTTTACACCGAAAGCACTTATAGCATTTCTTGCCTTGTCGTTCTTGTGGAAGTATCATACTTTTGTCGTGGCACATCACTCTGTTGCCATTGAAAGTATGCACGTCATCTGCTTACGATTAACACAAAGGAAACGTGCGGAAAATCTAACTCTATAATATAAGTACGTAGTATTTATAAACTCTTCGGTTTGAACTGGATTTAAAAGTAAAAACTGTTTTGTAATTATTGTTTCACTAAAACCTGTTATGGGCTTTGAGTGAACGGTTTACTCAAAAGTTGAGTTCAAAAGGTGGTTATAACCGACACCGCATATCATTAAGAGGTTAATCACTTTGCGGGCGCACCTACATACTTACTGTCAATAGCTTGTCAATGCCATGCTGTAATGGTGCTCCGTAGTTAAGTTTGTCAAATTGTAGATTTGTCAATCGTAATTGAAACCATATATCAAATAAAAATAAACAAACTTCGAAGAAAAATCAAACTAACAATTTTAAGTGCAATCAAATCGGTGTAGAAAATGTTCTACTTGTTCGACGTCAAAGGAATTCAAAGAGATAATAAGCTTGAGGTTGAATGTGAATATAATGAGGTGATTATCAATCATGGTTACTGTGCTCACTGTGCTCAGACCAACTTGCTATTCTATCATCAAAGTTAAAACTGTATAAACAAACAGTGATCGTTGCAATTTTTCAGTCTCGTTATTTGGTCTCATTTTTATTTGCGTTAGAAAAGAGTATATCTTTCTTTTTTTAGCACAAAAAGATATAATAGTACGGGTTTTTATGAAAAATTCAATTGGACAAAAATACGCTTATCGCAATTGACTGAGTAATGCACGTTACCGTATTACAAAACGTTAGATCACGTTATGTTTTGCAAGTTACGGGCTAAAAGACACGCTCGATTGATCTTTCTCTCGTGTCAAATAGTCCAATCTATTACAATCACAATATGCAGAGGTCAATTTAAATCACATTTCGCAAGAATGAAATATCCAATTTCGTCGAAATAACCTAGGTAATGCTAGTTTTTTTAATGTGCTATTGATCTTAGATGACTACAGAGCTTTAATCAGGCGCGGAGGGCGCAAGGCCTTGCTAAGTTTTAAGTCATGCTTATTTTAACACATAACATTAACATAGTTAAAATATATTCAACCAATCTGCAATAGGTACCTACAATGGCTGTTCTAATATCTAAAAACGCGTGTTTGCTACCTCCTCTTAATTTCACCGTGTACTCTTCATACTTCAAGTACTAGAAAAAACTTTAAACAGATAAACTTGGTCCCTAAATTTATTTCACTAATTTGGTTACTTTAATAGCCTTCGCGGAGGTCATAAAAATAAATATTGGTGGACATTCCTTTTTTACGCGGAGGACATGCATCACAGACATTCCTCTTCCTCTGCAGCCCTAAGCTTACGTCATCTCATGATGGCGACCCTGTCAAGACCCCGGCGGATGGTAAAAGCGGTGCACCATAACGGCGCAGCGGTCTTCTTCCACCTTCGCCCCACAGCCGCGATGCCTACCCCCCAACATCGCGGCCCGCCTCAGTTGCGCCGGTGCCCATGATCAACCTACATGTCCGCATCGACATCGACCATTTGGCTCCGCAATAAAATAAGTCATACCTTTGCCTCAAAATGTAGTACGGAGTCGTCAAACACATAAATTCCACAAACAATGTGTCGCCTAATATTTGCTTTTGTATTGAAGCAAAGGCTTAATTGAGTAGTTCAGTTCAGTCATTCACCTAATTCACAAACAGAACGATGGTTTAGCGGCCGCTTTGAAGTATTAACTTGTATACTTATATGCATGTATGTAGCAATTTTCATCATTGCTCTATGCAACAATTTACCATACTTGGAAATATCTGTTTTCAATTAGGTGCCAATTGCTTTATTGGAAATTATTATCCGTAAAACAAAGGGATTTTGTCGATAGATTGCAATTAAATTATAGTAGGTATGCATTTGTCAGTGGGTACAAGTCAAAAGCAATAGTGGTTTTGTAGTTTTTGGAATAAATTAATTTTGTGTAGAGATTATGTTAAGCTGTCCCATCTTCCCATCATATTCATGTATATTTTTTAAGCTATTGCATAGCTTTTAGCGCGGGCTTTGAGCGCGGTGACCGAGTCAAGAAATTCCGTAACGAAATTAAAAAACCTAACACCCCTACTCCAAATTTGGTCACTCGGTCATTTGACTTTAAATCTTATTTTTGCAATTACTTTTTTTTTACTTTTACAAATTTACACTTGAACGCCATCTCGCCTGATGTTAAGCGACGATGCGGTCTACGATGGAGCGTGTTTACCTAGAAGAAACCGATTCACTCTCGATTTGAAGACACCAAGATTATAACTATCGGGAAAAACCCACTCGGGCAACTCATTCCACAGCCTAGACGTTCTTATCACAAACGTAGAGTCAAACCTCTTTGTCCATGTCTTTGGAATATCCACCATGAAACGGTGCTACAGACTATATTTGTATAAGAAGCTATGTTACATACGTTCTTATAGATATTACTTAATATTTGAAGGGATATATAGACAATATGGAATAATTCAAATTTGGAATTACGATTTCGGAATTCGGTTGTTGCGATAGGGCTCTCCCTATCGCAACAACCGAATTCTGACATACCTCTGTAAATGTCGATAGTGCTGTAGCTGGATATGTTTTGTGCACTGGTTTTGTTATAGGACAGACATTGTGGCTTTGCCACAGGACATATATCAAGGGTTTTGCTGTAAATAGGTACACTTCAACACTTCGATATAGCGATAGTCCGATGCGGGATCTATATGTGGTAGCATAACAATTTTTGTACTAATTTAAGTAGGCATAACGTTTTTAGGACTAATGATAATTTACCAAAAGAACTAAACGCATAACTGTGTTCGCATATTTTTTACTAGCATAACCATCTATAGAATAGAAATAACGTGCTGTACGATAAAATTATGTTATTTTATTTTAATTCTGTTATTGTCGATTGATTCATTTAATTCATAGTGAACTTGAATTAATATCAAACAAAAAATACTGCATAAGTAAAAAATAAATCAATAATTATAATAGCATAAGTTGATGAGTGCCACGCGTTTTTTTTAATATTTTACAGAGACAAGATCTGCAATACATGCACTTGATAGTAAGCAACACGTCTGCCTATAACAGCACAGTCTCACACAGCTACTCGTATTTGAATATTAAGTGTCCAAGTCATTACCTATCCCTGAACTACAAGATTATTTGTCTTAGTCATGTAATAGGCATGGTGATAAAAAAACAATTAGTCTGTCAGTAAGATTATTATATTATTGTCGATTTTTAATAATTTGATAACACAAATATAAGTGGTCAAGTGCGAGTCGGATTCGCACGTGAAGGCTTCCGTAGCAGCAAGTAACAATGTAAAAGTTGTTGTAGTTCGTTGTTACTTTAATCAGTGTTTTAACAATGGGGCGTTTTCAAGAGGCAAAAATACCTTCCCTACTCTTTAAGTTCCCAATTTCGCCGTAGGTGACGCTACTGTTTTATTTTGTTAGAGAAATTTCACAAAGACCAACACACCTGGCAATATTGGTGCCACACTTGGCAATATTTAGAACTATCTTTAACAAGTCTCTTTGCTTCTGGAATACGCCTCATTGTCAATTTATGACAAATTATTATAAATAAAACTACTTACTAGATCTCATTCAAACCAATTTTCATTGATAGTTTACAGGGTAATGTACATCATATACTTTTTTATTTTTGTAATTATCTTATTGTAGAATTTACAGTTACACACTTTTTACCACTTTGGAAGAGTCCCTCGCGTAAACTATTCAGTTTAGAAAAAAGTATGTTTGGAACCTCAATATAATTTTTGATGACCTATTCATAGACAGCCCACACGAATGGTTTTGATAAAAAAAAAATTGAGATTCAGTTCTAAGTATGGGACACCGCAATTTTTTTTTTTTTTGTTTTTTTTTCTATTTTTTGTCTCAAAATATTAATGCGGTTTACAGATTACATCTACTTACCAAGTTTCAATAGTATAGATTCTTATAGTTTCGGAGAAAAGTGGCTGTGACATACGGACGGACAGACAGACAGACAAACAGAAAAATGCGTGTCGAACGTTTTTAGAGTTCCGTAGCCAAATGGCAAAATACGGGACCCTTATAGATTCGTCATGTCTGTCTGTCTGTCTGTCCACATTTATTTAATCTCCCTGACGGACTAATTAGAATGGTATATTTTTTTAACCTATTCATCCCTATTGTACGTCACTGTGTAAAAAATATGTTGAACAAAAGTTAAAACAATTTCGAAACTAAAATTAATGAAATAACCTGTAGATACGTAGATTCCATTGTCTGCAAGCATTTACGACATTGGTCTCTTTTGGACGAAGGGTTTTAAACGAATACTGATTTTGGAATAAAGGTCAAGTGCAATATGTGAATCTCGGTCAATAACACCCAGTTTTGAGTTCGAACCGCGATAATAAGTAATGTCTGTAGGTAGTGAAGTTACCTTTATTCGGTTTTCTCTTGATTTTTGGCAGATAGATTTAGTAATAAATAAAATGTATTAAGTAAGGGCAGAAGTATTTTTCACATAGGCTTCGATATTTAATCTTTTAACTTTTTCATTTATATTAACCGACTTTAAAAAATTAGGAGGCTCTCTATTCAATTGAATGTTTTTTATGTTACGCGATAGCTCCGCCAATTGTGAATTTGTAAAGGTTATTTTTTTGGTAGAACATAGTTCAGAGGTGGTCAATTATAAATATAAATTTTAGCGAAATCGGTGTAGTGGAAATCTGAATAAAAAACAACTAAAATTTACTTTCGTTACCTCGATGACTTAGTGATTGCTTTCTATTGAATTTGGTGGTAGGTATGCCTGAATTTAATTTTAAATTGAAGTTGTTTTTTTTTTTTTTTTGAGAATAGTTATTCGTTATACAAGAGTGTAAAGTTGATTTTTAACCGCGTGCTCAATTTTGATGACCGAGCAAGCGAAAGATTCTAAAATTAAATCACGAGCGCAGCGAGTGATTCAAAATTAGAATCCTGAGCGTAGCAAGGGAATCAAAAGATCACAAGGTGAAAAATCTTTGCACTCGAGTGCAACACGTAACTTTTCATTCCACCTCAGCGAGGAAATAACTAAATGCAAAATTTTAAATGTTTTCGCGCTAAGCAAATTAAAAAAAAGTAAGTATACCAAGGAGGTTCCGAGTCTGAGTTATTAACATATTAAAAAAATGTATGTTGCATTCGGCACCAAGGAGGTAGAAATAAATAGGTTGAATTATGTTTTGAATTCAAAACCTCAGTACACACGATGTTCTAAATTCAAATTTACTTTGACCTCTAGAGGGTAAAAAAGACTTTTGCTCCCTGATATCGAGTAGCAAAAGTACTCTTTCCGAGCTGGTGGGATGAAAAAATAGATTATTATTCTAGTGGGAGGACTCTTTCAAATGATCCTACATCTCTCGAGCAAACACCATAGCACTGTTAGGCTGTGATTTGGTCTCTTCAAATTGCAATAGCTGCGTGGCAATGTGCTGTTACGAAGAGGATTTTGCTTACCATTAAGTGTAGGGCTTGCTCATCTGGTTTTTTACTGTAATAGCCACTCGTAGAACAAACCGATTCACTCTCGATTTGAAGGTAGGAAGGTAGGTAGATATACACTTCATTGACACACCAAAAGAAAATGATACATAATTTACAATAAACCTTTAAAACTAGTGTGACAAATCGGCGACCTTAACGCTACAAGCTATCTCTTCCAGATAACCTTAGGATACAAAATAATGTGAGGACAAGTCAAAAAACGACCTCGTTTTAAAATAAGCAAATAAGATGTAAAATAATCGAAAGAAGATTGAATTACATTATCAAAACATAATAGTAGTTATACCTTAGATGAAATACTAGTACTAAGATATTCAAATATACCTACTCTTTACACAACTACGCAGATGTCGTTCGTACACACGCGTGAATGTGTGCGTTAGAGCTAGGGTTACTGAATTGTTTTATTGAATAGTTGTGCCCCTTGAGTTCATCTGGTGACTTAAAGTAGTCTATAAACTGGCTATAATGTTGAGTTACATAAATAGAACGGAGCCAAATTATACTATTCTAATTAAAAGGACGTTTGCACAGATATCTAAATTGTTTCAGAAATCTGTGGGTGTTTGTGTTGCCGCGTAATGAAACGAAACCGATGATAGATTAGATATCTATTTCTGTTAGTAGGTACACATTCGCATTTTATTTTACACTTACCCATAAAGGATACTTTATTCTGTCACTATAATTATTCCTCCAGGCATTATCAATCCGTGCTTGGGCACGTAAGTTACTGGCTGTGTAAGTTACGAACTTTGAGTTAAAAGTTTATTCGTTATTATAAATAAATAAATATTGGTAGACAATTCACACACAACACCATCTGACCCCAAACTAAGCAAAGCTTGTAATATTATAAAGCATATAAACGATATTGAAAAGTTTCTAATCTTACGTTATTTTATAATTAGGATATTAAATAAAGCTTTTAATCTTGTCTCGTTTAGTTGACGGACAGCCGTAAACAGCACAACAACCCACCATGATGATATTTCGTTAGGAATTAGATGTTCGATACCAGCCCTTCGTTGAGTGCTCCTAGCGTATCCGAAACGGCCTGAGGGGTGAGGAAGCTTGAAATTGGCAGAGGGTGGGGAGTGTCCGTTCTGTCTATATTATCTATTCTATGCCAGAACTTCGACCTGTTGTTTCTATAAATTGATGTGGAAACAACAGCATGTCATTCCGGAAATCGTAGAGGTCTAGTTACGCTGGCTGGTCTTCTGACCGGCTACTAGCTGCTTCTCATTCGCACTCGCCGTCTTGACTTTCTTTTTTCCTTGTCTTTACTATATTCTAAAGTTGGTTGGATGGTCAAAGTTCACGTCACGCGCGGCAGAACTAATCAGTGCGAGTCAGATGGGTCAGAGCTCGCGAAGACTTGAAATGGAACAATTATAGCCATATACATACTCCCGTATATTTTCTCTATGGTTTTATCGAATCTTCTGAAGATATATATATAATAAATCATCATCAACAGCCCACTAAATGTTCCCACTGCTGGGACTCAGGCCTTCTCTTCCAAGGAGAGAGTTAAGGCCATATTCCACCACGCTGGCCCAGTGCGGGATGGTGGATGACACATGACTTCGAAAGATTCTAGGTACATGTCGGTTTCCTCACGATGTTTTCCTTCGCCGTTTTAAGTTAGCGGCATAAATATAGCTAATATAATATAAATATAGTTAGCAAATAATAAATACTGTTGGACAATTCACACACAACACAATCTGACCCCAAACTAAGCAACGCTTGTGATATGGTGGCCAGATAGCTGATATAATACTTATATAGTTGCAAATTCATACTTATTATACATAGAAACACCCAGACACAGTACAAATATTTGAATTCAGCACAGGGTGGGAATCGTTCCCACGACTCTCGGCTTCGCAGGCAGAGTTACTACCCACTAAGCCACAAGGCCAGTCATTTATATTTTTGTCAGATATAGGCATACATTATTTGATGTACATTGCAACAAGTTACAGATTATTTGATATTAAGTTTAGGTAAGTGTAAACTTATTGTGACATTGTGCTATGTTGTGAACATAGCATAATAAAATTGTGTTAAAGTAAAAAAACGTTGTGGTGTAGTGTATATATATATAAATATATGCGCAATGTTACGTAATATTTTGAAGACTGATAAAATTCCAACACTGTTTTTTACAAGATACCCGTGTATATGGTGCATGATACTGCACCATAACATCGGGGAGGGTAACTATGCTTTAATTAATAATAACTATGTGACTGGGGCACTTACAACATCGTACAGGTATAAATATAACGTCATCTGTACAATTATTAATTAATTGTAACAAACCCCGACATGCTTCACCATTTATGTGACCGCCAATTATGAGTACCGCAATAGCTTAAAATTATCCTCCTATACGTCCGCAAACACGCAAGTGGTTATTTTCATATTATATCACTGGGTCTAAGCTTTTACAGTGAACGAAGCTTACCAAGTCAGACTTGTCGTCGCCTAAAAGTTGTTAAACTGTGATGGCATTACCCACCCTTCGTGAGGAGGATCAAAATTAGTGGCTTGGCAACTGTTTTGTTTTGTCGTAACTAAGCGCTCGGCTTCATGCTTCTGATTACATAATTATACTCTCATCCGAGCCTGATTTATGTAAGGGAATGGGCAGTTTAAGAGCAAAATAATGAATTATTTCGATGTTTATGAAAAATAATTTAAATAGTATATTAATATCATACAATGATATTATACAATAATATTATCTGATCTTATACCTTTAAACGACCAATTCTTGTAGGTATATATATATATATATATATATAGAATCTGAATCTCGGAAACTGTTTTCACTCGTTCTCGAACGATTTTCATGAAATTATGTATACAGGGGGTTTCGGGGACGATAAATCGATCTAGCTAGGTTTTTTTTTTTTTGAACATCATTTTATGCGCGTTTTTAGACAATGAAAAACTCCTACAATGTCATTAGAATACGATAACTTATTTCGCCACTGTTCTTTAAGTCTAAATGACTCAGACAGAATATGCTCGCCCTCGGAGTCATCAGGTCTCGGTTCGAATTCTGATGGTTACACTCTGGACTTTTCTTTTTGTTCTTTTTTTCTGAGAAAATCATATACTTAGAGCCTTTTATAAACGCATTTAATTCGTATCTAAGTAGGTCTAAGTAAGTCATCACTACGTAATTCGTACCTGCCTAAATATCATTTAAAAAACCGAGCAAATCTCGGTCAACCAGGTACTATTATATTAATATTCCAAGGTGCGTAACCTAGCACCGTACCAACGTTGAATCATTTTATCACTAGCAGTATTTGAACGAAAATAATACGATAACCGTTCTTCTTCATCGCAATTCTTTGATTTTAATAGTAGATGCCAAAATACTACTTTCAAGAAAAATCACGGAATCTCAAAACGAACGCTAACAAAAATATATACAGCGCGCATAAAGCTCGTCAAATATGGACCATTCATGCATCGCACCAACTGGCAAAACGTGGCATTATTATCAACCCACTGCTTCTTCACGGCTGAACCGATGAGGCTTTTGGGTCATTGGCTTTGATTATTCAAACTCACTGATTTTCATTGCATGCTCCATTCATGCACTGAAAGTGTCATCTGTAACACCAATCACAAATTCAGTGTTTTGCCCTTTGTTTTGAGTATGGTGTGAGCCACAATCACGCATTCAGCATGTATTTGTATCTGCATTTTAGACATGCCACTGACTAGTGAACTGAGACTTTCTTCATCCATGCCTCCAGCCGTGGTGGCTAAAGGGTCCGAAGCTACCATCTGCAATTACCCGGGATGCATCCATACAGGTAACATAGCTTATTACATATTTAGCTTTTACTGATAATTAATTTCTATAATATCTACTTTACACTCGCATATTTCAAGTATTTTGGAGATATTGAAGTTATGACATAATTTAAGTAAACACATTTTATTATCACACCGAAAATCGCGTAGCATATATTTTGTCGAGTTAAAAAGCCATTTTTGATTAAAAAACACTTCTTTTGAAGGCGGTGTGTTGGTCGCCCTCTTCCCTAAAACGTGATGGAGCAGAGCGATGGCACATGCATCATACTTGGGTGCTGTGCTGCTTATAGAAGTTGGATTGCTCGCGGCATAAACACTACATTATTTTAAGTTGGATAAGGATTGGAAAAATCAGAATATTCCTGATGTATAATCGTAAGGCACTGGCTACTCTGACTTAGTTATTGGAAGCACTGGCTACCCTGTTTACCATATTTTATGTATGTTGGAAACCCTAATGCCGAATACATAATAATGCATTTTTTATTATTATTTATTATTATTTATACGTAAGAAAGATGACTTTAAGAAGCTGGAAAACTACATACCCATAAGTCTACTGTATGTCTCATCTGTGTAAGCTGTCACTAGAGTCATAGTCTACAGACTAGACAAAAAACTAGAATTCTTTCAACCACGCGATCAAGCTGGCTTTCGGTCAGGTTTCAGCACAAATGACTATCTTAAAACAGTTATCGAAAAGCGCAATGAATGCAGGAAGCCTTTTGTTCTTAACTTTGTGGACTATGAAAAGCCTTTCGATTCTTTGGGTCGTAGAGCGTGCCCTAGCCAAATACAGAACATACAACTAGCCAAGTACATTCAAATCCTCAACAACGTTTACGCAATGCTACATGTGTTGCACAGCACAAAAAACGCAGAAACCCTTTAGGAAGAAATGTACGACAGGGATCTTTGGATCTATACCTTTAGAATATATATTTCAACAGCTGGACTGGAGCGACAAAAGCTTAATTTTAAAGTTATTTAGGTTGATGGGGAAAGGCTTTCAAATTTAAGATTTACTTACGATTTGGTGTTTATATCCGACAACATTGAGGATATGATCGCTGTGGTAGATCTAAGGAGAGACTCTCTTAAGGCAGGTCTCAAAATGAATTCCGGCAAAACTAAAGTAATGGCCAAAATTCCCTCACATATCCGGATAGCCGTGGAGAGTGTAATTGAATTGATTGGCTACGAGAACCAAACAGCCGAAGTAGACTGAAGAATTAAAAAGAAGTAGAAAGAAGAAGAAAAGAAGAACAAAGACCTGGGCCGCTTTTGGAGCCAATAATCTTCCACTCCGCCTGAAAGCCAAAATGAAACCTTCGAGCAGTGTATCACGTGCGTCATTCACGTACAGGATGGAAACCACGTCACTCACTAAAAGATCTACCGAGAAGTTCTGAGTCGTGCAGAAAAGAATGGAAAGAGCAATACTTGGTAATACATTCAAGGCCCGTAAACAAAATAAGCGAATACGTAGCAAAACTAAGCTGAGACGTGATGACCATAGTCGCTAAGAATAAATGAACCTGGGTAGGGAACATTGGCAGAATAGATGCAAGCCGATGGCCGAAACGAGTCCTCGAGCGGAGACCCAGGGCTGACATGAGAGGAAACGGGGCCACAACAAGGCTGGGTGGACAACAGCAGACGACACGGAGGTCGAGACTGGATGAGTCCTGCACAAGGCCGCCAGAAGTGGAGGAAAAAAAGAAGAGCCTTACGCTACGTTCAAAAATGGACTACTATAAGGCTATGACGATGATGGTGATAATCGTAAGCGTTGTTACAAATGGTTGGATTCTGTTAATAAAAAGCTCGGTCACAAGTGATTTAGAGTGCGATTTCCCATACTAAAGTAGATAGCATTTTTTGTTGGACCAAAATATTTTTATATGGATAAAAAATAAGCCCTTTGGAGTGCTAACAGAAACAAAGAGAAATGGGATAGGGAAAACGGGCAATCCTACTCTACGGTCCTGTGTTTGTACGATTTAATCATGAAATGTGTAAAACAAAAAAGCTGGAATATGCGAGTGAAGCAAAAAGATCAAACAGCAGCTGCGCAGTACATCTATCAATGATCTGATATCGTAATATCAGAGCATTTATATATTATGTCTAGCAAAAGGGAGGGATGAATTGTAATTGTAATGTATTTCCTTTCATTTTCCTTTGATAGTAGAAGACTGGTTGGCATAACTAAAAGAGTCACACATCAATGATACTCAATGAGTTTTCTCGTTCTTATCATGTCATAAACTTCATTCTAAAACTCAGTAGTCTACTTAATTTAGTCCAATCGGGTGACAATAATTGATAAGGTTGATGAATATAGATAGAGCGAGATTTATGGTTTCTAAAATTATTGTTTTATTTGGGATACCGTTTCTTATTAAGTGTTTCAGTTTTTTTAATAATTCTGACTAGACACGTTAAAATTATTTTGTGTTTGGAATTTTGTGTTGCTATGTACAAATTCAAACGTTCCAGAGTCACACTAAATCATAGAAATTTGACCGTCGTATTATAAGCATTATTTGATACTAACTAGATTACGGTGAACAGGATTTAAGATATATATACTCATGGCTTACGCGAATCGAAAGATAGACCATTTCTGACCACATTCAAATCAAAATTTTCGACGTTTATGACGTCAACCGAACTCAAAGAAACAAAATAGAGTTGAAACAAAATCTTGTAATACGACGGCAATTTCATTTTGTTGTATAAAATATTAACACTTTATTTTTGTTTAGCGTCAAAGTTGCTGCTAAACATGGACGACAAAGTGGATCCTTGCGACGACTTCTACGACTTCGCATGTGGCTCGTTCGTGAGCAGCACCCGTATCCCTGATGACAAGACCTCCGTCAATACCTTCTCCATCATCACCGATCAGCTCCAGGAGCAAATCCGAGCTCTGCTGGACGAACCCACGACTCCAGATGAGCCCAGACCGTTCAGATTGGCTAAAACGTTGTACCAAGCCTGCATGAACAGAAGTAAGTACCTACTTTTAAGCGTACGAGGAATCTTCTTTTGAAATATTGACTAAGATCTTTACTATAGTGGCATTTAATAAAATACGCACCTTTATAATTGTTTGGGGTACTATTCGTTGTCTGGAGTATACAAAACTTTGATGTAGACTTAGTACATCATATTCTGAAAAAAAAGAAACGCTTGCCTCACAATGTTTTCCGTCACCATTAAAGGAGTGACAAACTCGTACATCTGTATCTATTTTGACATATACTCAGAGATGCAGGTTACCATCTTCAAGTACTCCTAATATAGGTATATATATTTAGCAAAAATATTATAACGAGCTGAAAAAAATTAAAGCTGAAAACCTTCTCCACTTCCAAACTCAGTAAAAGATAACAAACAACTAGGAACAGAGAGTGTTATCGTAGAAAGATAAATGATCCGCTCGCGACGCGCAGATTTTATCTATCTGTCCATATTTCCCCTTCTCTCGTATTAATTACTTCAAAAGTTATTACGAAACACAATCATATTTACGAGTAAAATAAACAAATCCATCACAACGTTAACGAGTAAAACAAAGTTTTATTAATCCGTGAAACTAGTTTATAACTTTGACGTCTATTATTACACATGTGGAAATAATATTTTGCTATCATGATTTTGCTTCTCGTAAAAACCTATGTAATTTAAAGTATTTTGTAATTTATCTTATAAAAATTGCGCGTCACATTGTTGTTTGTCCGCGAAGGACTCCTAAACTACTGAACTGATTTTAATCAAATTTGCACACCGTGTGTAATTTGATCCTACTTGAAAAATGGGAAAGTTTTTGTTTCGATTAATAGCATATTCTTTACATGACAATAACCGAGTGAAGCCGGAACGGGCTCCGCGTAGTATAATATATATATATAATTTATGGATAATCGTATAATAGTATCTACCTTAATTGCTATGTTATTGTTTGTTTGCATGTTGTAATTGTAATAATTTGGCTTATTCCGCAAATCCCTTTAGGTTTCCCCTTTCAGGGGATTATGGGACTATATATCTACAATAAATACCCCTACTAATCCCAAGAAATATTATTGGACTAAAAGACTACAAACCAATACCTATTTGCTCTTTTAAAGTAAAATGCCAACAGCTTGATAGGTAATCAATAGAGTTAGTTTTAAACGACTTCAAATAAAATTGGTAAAGTGCGGGTTGGACTCGCCCATGAAGGCTTCCGTAGCAGCAAGTAACATAACATAAAAGTTCTTGTAGTTCGTTGTTACTTTAATCAGTGTTTTAAGAATAGTGAATTTATTACGTATTAAAAACGTATTAAAACTACTTACTAGATCTCATTCAAACCAATTTTCGTTAATAGCTTACATGGTAATATACAACATACACTTTTTTGTATTTTTGTCATTCTCTTATTTTAGAAGTTACAGGAAGGGGGACACATTTTACCACTTTGGAAGAGTCTCTCGCGCAAACTATTCAGTTTAGAAAAAATATATATTAGAAACCTCAATATCATTTTTAAATACCTATCCATAGAAAACCCACACACCCGGTTTTGATGGAAATATTTTTTTTGAAGTTCAGTTCCAAGTATGAGACACCCCCAAAATGTGTGGTTTTTTTTCTATTTTTTGTTTGAAAAACTTAATGCGGTTCACAGAATACATCTACTTACCTAGTCTCAATAGTATAGCTCTTATAGTTTCGGAGAAAAGTGGCTGTGACATACGGACGGACAGACAGACAGACATGACGAATCTATAAGGGTCCCGTATTTTGCCATTTGGCTACGGAGCCCTAAAAAGGAAGTTATCAATTCAGTTGTATGCTTTTTAATGTATGTTACGCTTTTTAATAATACATGTGAATCGATTTTGATTGTTCTTTTATTGTTAGGTACATCATAGTTCAGGTCTCATGTAAATTTTACCAAAGTCGGTGAGACTGTTTTCGAAGTATGAACAAAAACTAAAATTTACTTTCATTTATCTAGAGGACTTAGTAAAAGCTTTTTGTGAAATTTGGTCGAGTATCTGGATTTAATATTAAATTGAAGTCGGCTTTTGTTTTTTCGGAGAAAACTAATTATTACTTAAGCAATCCAGCGCTGGATTCGATCGCTGGACTGGAATAATGTAAACTTAAAATGGGCATAAAGATACGAATAGTTTAGACGTGCTTAGTGTTTGGTTTTAGTCA
The DNA here is from genome assembly GCA_017562165.1 of Ectropis grisescens. NCBI lineage: Eukaryota > Metazoa > Arthropoda > Insecta > Lepidoptera > Geometridae > Ectropis > Ectropis grisescens. The sequence goes on along the minus strand of CM029767.1, from coordinate 10,740,081 downwards.
AACATGAATGATGTAGTTTTCGATTATTTTAAATTTTATTGTATTTTAGAATTTGTAATAATCGATCGAATATCCAAAAACGTAATACGAACTATAATAATGTGTAATATAGCCCTTCAAACTGGAACGTTGACAGTTGTTGACACAGTGATGCTTGCACATTACTACTTTAGGATAGGTTAACTGGAAAAGCTGTGGTGTGTAGTCCAGGTGGACTCTGAAAAGAGTCCTACCGCTGAAACCGTCGGTAAACCTAAAGTTTGGTAAAAAATATTGCACAGTACATTTGTTATTTTTCGGTTATTTGACGGAAGAACTGAAAAAACTGAGATTTAGAACTCAGGTATTAAGGCGATATTTCACTTAGATAGAGGTATCCTAGAATAAAGTATAAATTAACCTGACTATAAAGGTTCAGTTCTAAAACGGACCGCGGTTACAAACTACAGCTGCAAGATGCGACACTACTTGTTCCCATGCATCTATATGAAATTGATACCAAGCGCGACAGCATTGCGGCGTGCGGTCACGATGTTGTTACCGCAGAAAGTTCCGAAAGAAAAACAAAAGAAATATAAGTAAACGTCATAGATGTAGTACAAATAAGGTAAACGTGGTCCGATATTCTGTCTCACACAAATATACTGGAGTAACTGTGAGACATGCAACCGCGCTTGAAAATAGAAGTAGCCGCGACCGCAGTAGTCAACCGCAATGTCGCCTGTGGTTGCAGTCTGCAGTCCATCTTGGACTTATACCTTTACTCAATTTTATATCGTTGATTTTTTTACGAAGAAAATCGTCAATAATCTTTGTTACTCATTGAACTTTACTCCACATTTGATAGGTATTTGGGGTAAATGTATAAATACGACCTTAAATCGTAAAACAAAATAACTCCAAATAACAAGACGTTAATGATGAAATTAATGTTATTCTTTTGTAACATTTTCATTCTTACCCTCCTTCCAGCAAAGTACGTCCTGTTAGATAATTGTTATGCATCACAGAAGCTTCCGCTTAAAGTTATCTTGTGATTATTCGGAATAACTTTTGGGAACTCTCGCAAGACAACAAAGTTTATGTAGCGACCGCGCCACCCCTCATAGCCTGCGCCGAACGACAGGAACTACACATTTTTTATAGAACAGCTTTCGTGTAACATAAGATATGCGACTGTGGTGCCTCGCGTCCATCAGCCTTGAGTTCCGGCGTCGGCTATAAAGCGACCCGCGACTTCGCGACCGCGGCACGCAAATTTGATAAGTCTTGGATAAATAGTCAAACTTCAGTCATTCTCGGTAAACAGTTGCCTAAATAGTCACCGGCTACATTATGTGCCTTATATATTATCAAGCTTCATTGAATATTTCAGAACTTGGAGAACTTTGAGGCCTCTTGCGTGAGTTTGACACCTGAGAGCATAAATATTTTGTGAATACTGCAGTTTTTCAGAACGTAAGATGGTTTCATGTTTTAAAAGTTCAATTTTGGTTCTAGTTTCTTGATGTATAACAATGTAGGTAAAACAAATAACTAATTTTCTTATTTGTTGTTATTATGATGACGAGTTTCACTCGTCAATCTTTGTAGAAATTTCGATTAAGATAGAACAACGCAAATATATATGCAAAAGCGATTGAATAAACAAACTACAGTAGTCTCAAAGGTGTCAGGGTGGTATAACGTTTTAAAAGCGAATAAATAATGTGTAAATATTGGTGGGCGTACTCTTAGCACATACAGAACTACCTAGTAGCCCCAAAGTCTCAAACTAAGCAAATCTTGGGGTGTGAGAACCTGATATAATATTATCGTAAAAATAAAGAAACACACCAGATATAATAAATATCTGAATATATCACACAAATATTCGTCCAAAGTGGGAATGGAACACGTGATTTACAGCTTACACTTACTACCAACCGATGGTCAGCCAAAGAAAAGAAATAAAACATTTAAAAGGAACAACATCGAAACTGGAGATTAGCGTAATCTTTTCTCTTATAAAATGTTACCTATTTCACGTTCTTATTGTGTAGTACAAAATTAACCAATGATAAATGTTTGTCAACACTTTTCATACACCACTACCACTATGTATCACCAAACTTAGTAAAGCTTGTACCTGCTGTGGAAGCCAGATAGCTAACAGTAGAGGTATAATACATCAATCATTTTAAATATGTACCTACCTACTTATGATGCATAGAAAAAACAAGACAGTGCAAACATCCGTAATCATCATACAAATGTGAGTTCTGGGTGGGAATCAAACCCATGACCTACATACAGCTCAATGAGCAGACTCACCAACGACTGAGCCACGCGGTCAGTCGTATAGAAATTTATACATACTTGAAATTTCATACAGAAGTTCCTTTTGCAATAAGAGACTAAGAGCACTAAGAGAGGATTTTAGGATTTTTTTAAATGACCCTTTGAGGAGGTGAAACGGAGATGCAAAGTTAGTATGAAACTTTGCTGTTTTTGAAATTAATCGAATGAAATTCAGTATGAAGGTTTTTCATTAAAAGTCATGAAAAACGTTTTTTTTTTCGAAAATCTACCCTTAAGGGGATTAGAAGGGGGTGCAAATTTTATATGAAAGTATGTTTAGATGTTTATTGCTCTATCACGTCAGACTGTCTAAACAGGTCATGTTGAAATTTGTAACACAGTTCGATTACTTATTTTAGTCTGGACTAGTAAATAAACTACTTTTCATCCCGGAAAAGTAATGGAAACTACGCTGGTAAAACCGTGGGGTGCTGCTAGTCTATACTAATATTATAAAGAGGAAAGATTTGTTTGTTTGTTTATTTGTAATGAATAGGCTCCGAAACTACTGGACCGATTTCAAAAATTCTTTCACCTTTGAAAGCTACATTATCCCCGAGTAACATAGGCTATATTATATTTTAAAAAAATTAGGAATCCTTACTAAAACTCCAATAATGTAACATAAGGTGTAAAAAGACATGAAAATTCCTTACGTCGCGTGCGCTGCGAAAACTATTGATGATAGAACAAAATCATTTACTACGACTTTGCAGAACTCATCATTATCTACAAAAAGTGTCGCGACAGCATATGTCTAAATATTATAGTTAATACCTTTTTATAATTTTTTACATTTCATTCGGAAGATATCACGAGTTTAAAAATGCAAGTATTAGAAAAAAGTCGCGGCGTGGTTGTCGCTCACCGCGCTCAGCTAGCCAGCTATCGATGTAGGCTCCATGTAAGCTTCACTGGGGTACGGGGAGTCAATGTGATAAAATAAAGTGCCGCGCGGCTCACTCGCGCGATCGGCTCCCTATGCAGCGGTCGTGTGCGTGATCGTATGATTTTAGCTTGAAAAAATGTTGAATTCGTTTCGTAGGTAAATAAGTATATGATAATAAATATTATATTTTAATGTAACCATTCAAACTGCTTATAGTAGTATTTTATGGGTATTCCTGTTAAAAATTTCAGCAAAAATTTAGTAAAAGGTAGTTTTCTAAGCCCATATTTTCAAATTTTTTTCAATAAGTAAGTACCTACTACTTACCTGATAATAAATATTATATTTTAATTATTCAAACAGCTTAGTACTTCATATAGTTCAATAAGCAAAAATTTAGTAAAAGCCTGTTTAATTATTTATTTCCTTCTATTTTTCATTTTATAATGCCCAAAAATGCCAAAAAGATCAAGATCTCAACTTTCTAAACATAGTTCCCAGGCGAGGGCAATAAAATACGGCGTAATGAGGAATCTTCATCAGAAACTGAAAATCACCTTGCAAGTCGGAGAGATACGCGTCGCAATCGCGTGCTAGAGAGTCAAGTATCGAGCGTTCGCAGCGGCTTGCTGAACAAAATTTTATCACTGGCCCAGCAGCTGGTCAACTAGCTCATATACCGAGGATACCGATGATTCCAACTGATCTGCCAATCCCTTTTAAACGACTTCAGTTTCCGGTGAAATCATCTTTCGCTTTAACTATTAACAAGTCCCAGAGCCAAACCTTCGAATTATTAGGGATCGACCTACGAAAATAATGTTTCACTCATGGCCAACTGTATGTTGGCCTATCACGTGTCGGAGCTCCTGAAAATCAATTTATTTTGCTGCCACACAATAAAACTACTTCAAATATCGTTGACAGGGAAGCTCTGACTCACTAAAACTAATGGCTTTTGTTTTGTAAATAATATTATATATGTATAAAATTTTAAAATAAAAAAAAAATACAAAAAAACATTAACAAAAAAAATTCATAAAAAAATTCAAACTTCCTTTATAATTTACTTTTTTTTTTTTGAAACCCGATACAAAAAAAGGGTGTATGTGTGTGTGTATGTACCCGTGCGAAGCCGGGGCGGGCCACTAGTATATTATAATAAGGAACAATTCGTGTATACACTTTTGTGTATATAATCTGAGTCTCGGTAATGACCACGGATATTCGGGGGATATGCCTTTTGCGAATTTAGTGCGAAACCTAGTGTCTCCAGTCTCCTCCCACCTAAATAATTACTACATAAACAAAAGTAATAATTACGACACACAACCGCATATTTTAACACGCACACTAAGAATTATGATTGCGCTCTTTATAACAACATACATAAAATAGGCGGAACATTTCCGTATAAACAAATAATTTTGTATATGTAGAAAGAGTCACTCGACGCTCACACACGTAACTAGGGATTGAAATGAGTGATTGTAAAATTTATTCGACATTTTATTTTGGGCTGTATTATTATATTTACATTTATTAAGTTTTACTAATATACAAATACGTAAACATATTTATATATACAAATTGATACCCTGTACGACATGTATTATACTATAAAGAAATGTATAAAGTTGGAGTAGGAATCAGTTTGCATTTTTCAAATTAATATTTTTACGTCAAATGTATACGAAAGTACTAGCAGTGCACCGCGGGTTTACCCGCGTAGTTCTCGTTCCCGTTCTTTTATCGCGATAAAAGTAGCCTAAGCCAATGTGTTCTTCCAAATTATAATCTTACTGTATTTACAACTCGATCCGTTCATACGTTTCAACGGGATTGAGCAACAAACATCCAAATACCCAAACGTCCAAACATTGCCTTTTGTAATATTAGGTAGGATTTACGATACCAATGACAAAAAGCATCATTATTTTTTTGCTTTCCTGCTTGTACTAGGTAATCTCTGAAACGGCTGGACTAATTTTAAGGGACTTTTAATGAAAGATAGCTGATGCCTTAGCTATAGGCTTAAATAAACATCACTTTATTCCGGTTTGAAGGACTATGTTTACAGAGAAATTACAGGGCATGGAGGCAAAACATTATAAGTATCTCAGACTGTCGAACGCCGTAAATCCTAATGCCGTGAATTGGGCTATCTGCAAGGAAGGAAGAGAGGCCTTTGTCCAGCAGTGAGACAATCTAGTCCAGTAATAATATTAACATACTATTTTCAACAAGCAAGAGAAAAGTACACGTTAAAAAAACGTAAAAAGTTATGCCTTAGACGATCACCTGTCTGGTAGTGAAAGTCCCGTCATAATTGGTCCAGCTGTTTGGTAGATTAGCGGAACAAACAAGATAGATAAAAAGTTTTAAAATAGTTTTTTAGGTATAGGTACGGTACATACTTTCATTTGAACTTAGTAAACAGTTGTTAATTTGATATTCCATACAAACGCTCCAATTTTATTTCTTTGTAAAAAACATGGAAAAATAGGTAAACAAGTAAAAAAACATGGAAAAATAGGTAGTTAATTAAAAATGAAAAAACGAACTTGTAAATTACCGAATAATGTTCGAAGAAATTTCACATCGGCAAACTTCATTAACCCATCACTAACGCGCCAACGTACTCTCTAGGCGCTTCAGAGCGACTGAACGAATGTCAGAGTTATGCGGTCATATTAACCGTATCGAGAAGACACTGCCACGCCCTCAAGGCATATCCCCCGATATCCGTGGTAATGACTCAGACGATTTTCATGAAATTTAGTAGTTAGGTAGGCCATTTTGCTTGTATAATTTAGGTTACGGAGGCGATTAAATCAATGTACGTACCAAGGTTTAATTTTAAGAGTGTTGAGTTGAGTTACCTTCGTTTTGTGCATATTTTCAGGCAATGAAACAGTAACGCATTAATACTTTAATACGGGGACAGACCGTGATGAAAAACATATTATGTGTCTTACAAAATTACAAAACGCACGTGACTACATTTACCCAAGATGTTTCGCTCGGTTGAAGATTTTGCCCTATCAGTAAAATTGTTCGTGATGACATTTGCAGCACCTCGTATCTCTTTTATTAACACTATATGGTTTAAGCAGAATGAGTAATGGAGAGAACTGTAGGTAGGTAATAATAACAAAGAATAAATTTAATATTGGTATATGAACATTCCTTGCATAACACCATCTAGTTTCTAACTAAGCAAAACTTGCACTAAAAGAGCTGAAGTAATATTTACACGTATGTAATAATATGATACCTACATAAAAAGAAAAACACCCAGACATAGGACTACCATTAAAATTCATTCACAAACAAATAACGGGAATTTTCTTAGGAGGTAACAGAAATTATTTTGTAATTATAGTACTAAGTGGAATTGAAAATGTAACTCGAAAATGTGACGAAATTAGAGACAGAGCACGAGATAGTAGTACAATTGTATTAAGCAAGAGTCTTAGGTAATTGGGGTTATCAACCACGCCAGTTGGGCAAGTGGACATTAGAGGTGGACAGAAGTACGAGTAGGTACGTCTAGGTAATCGGAGCTAATTACCTCAATTGCAGTGTTATATTTAAACGTGTTTATAGAGTGAAAGTAAGCTGGATAACGCCGCTTCCGCAATTTGCACAACCAATGACGCAAGGTGATGGATGAATAATTTGAATAATAACTGAAGCAGTATCATTTTACAAGTTTGCATGTTTACGAACAGTATATAAATCAATATGTGAAGCAAACCTTGGTATTAATTTTTAAGATTACTGCCCGCACGAAGGACTCTGATTTGCATAGTTAAGTTTATAAAGAATAGTGCAGACATTAGGTATTTTATATCGACCAGTATTAGACAATGTCGAAGTTACTTTTTTTTTACCCGACTGCGCGACGCAAAGGAGTGGCAATGTGTTTATCAGTCTATGTATGTATGTATGATCCTTTGAAGCACTACACAGACCAAACGCCTGGGCCAATTTTTATGATTCACACACCACTAGATTCCTCTTAGTCTCGCGAGTGACACTAAATACATGACATTATTAGACCCATAACCACAGAACGCCGTCTTTGTTACAAGTACCTACATACGAAATAACGACAAAGCAAATAAAAAATAATGAATAGTACATAGACAGGTTCTATACATAGATTTCGATAAATATATAAACTATTTTCGTACAAAAAATTAAACCGACTTCAAAACCACAAATAGGCACTCAAAAGCGAAAAATAAACTAAAATCATTATTATAAGCGCTACTCACTCATCTATTTGAAGTCAGTTTTTGGTTCATATTTCAAAAACTACTTCACCGATTTCGAAAAGATTTATATGGGACCATTCGGGAAGCATACCCATCCGAACACAAAAAGAAATTTTAAAATCGGTGTAGAGGTTCTCGAGAAATCAGGTAAGATACATAAAAAAAAAAAAAGAACATAGGGGTCGAATTGATAACTTTTTTTTGGAAGTCGGTTCAAAATAACACAACGTCATTGACAAGAAGATGAAGAAGACAAACAAACAAATAAACACAGTTTCTGATGTACAACGTACCTGAGTAAGAATGAATACTTGATTATTGTTTTCTTGTCGTATAAAATGATGCTAAAAAACATGAATGCGATTCTTAAAGCTCATGCTTCCTGGGGAGCAGGTGGAAGCACCTTAATGTTCCCACGAGGTTAGTGACCACTCAGACAAGTGACCGTATGGTGGTCGATAGTGGCGATATGCCTTCGTTCTCTTGATATCTGGATGTTGTGTTTAAAACGGGTAACGAGATGTTCTAACTTATTTTATTACCATCCAATATTATTATGAAGGCAATTTCGAAATAATATCAATGTTATAAAAAGTAACATAGATTTTCATAAATTAACGATAGAATCGCTTTTTGGTGTATGCATAAAAGCGTATTGTCAATTATATGAGTCTTAAATATAATATGTATGTACTCGTAAGTACCTATAGCTAGCCTGATGGTGCGGTACGGTGTAGCTGAAAGGTATTATACAATTTCATATAGCTATTGAATATAAATAATACTAGGATACTAAGGATACATTGCCATTTTATATAGTTTCAGTGGCACAGTCAAAATTTCAATTTCAGTGGCAAATTTGCTGTCTGTAGTCTGTATAGGCTATTAAAACTTTTATCGACTCTACAGAACTCAGATTCTCAGAGATTATTGGTAAATGTTTTTAAGTATTTTATCAGCTAACAGGTTCCATAGTATTACATTTTGTTTAGAAGAAGCTAAGAAGCTTCGTTTAATTTAGAGCCAAATCGTGTTGTGTGAAAAAATCTTTGATTGAAACTTGGTAAGTAGGTGTAATCTGTGAACTGCATTAAGATTTTGATACAAAAAATAGAAAAAAAACGAAATTTTTTAGGTGTCCCATTAGAACAGAAATTCAAAAAAAAAATTTTAATCAATGCCTATCTATGGAAAGGTCATCAAAAATCATATTGAGGTTTCTAACATTTTTTTTTTTCTAAACTGAATTGTTTGCGCGAGGTACTCTTCCAAAGTGGTAAAAAGTGTCCATAAGAGAATGACAAAAATAAAAAAGTGTATGATGTACGTTACCATGTAAACTATCAACGAAAATTGGTTTGAATGATATCTAGTAAGTAGTTTTATTTTAATACGTCATAAATTGACTATTGTTAAAACACTGAAGTACAAGAACTTTTGCATTATGTTACTTGCTGCTACGGAAGCCTTCATGGGCGAGCCCGACTCGCACTTGACCACTTTTATTATATATAGAGATATCTGGATTACATAATAAAGTACAACTTCTAGATATATTCTTTAATAAATATTGCCTCCCTAAGTAATATGATATTACAATTGTAGATGTACTATGTATGTATTTTTATGTCTTTAGAATTATTCATTACATACGTGAACTCAGTTTTGTCTATTAGACTTTAGAATTGTCTTTTAGACAATTTTGACCGACAAAGTCTTTTTACAGCTGCATCTATAGCTCTTACTCCATTTTTTTTAACTTTATTATGTGCACAGATACTTTGCCTTTAATCGTAAATAATGTGACCAAGTGGTCTTCTGAATTAATGGTTTGAATAAAATTATTAATTGAAAAAAAGTGATATTAATAATAAATATATGGATAGAATTATTAATTTATAGCCATTAATCCGATTTTTTCTTATGCTACTGATCTACTGATGGGTATAAAGCTCTTTCTTGTTATTGTGTTGTCTTGTTATGTATAGAATTACTTATTCGTCTAGTATGTCATCATTATGTAAAAAATAATAATGATGGCCTGTGTTTCAGCGGCGATCGAAGACCGCGGAGTGAAACCTCTCTTGGAGATGATGAAGCGTCTGGGCGGCTGGCCTGTGCTGGATGGTGAAAACTGGGACGAAGCGGGCTTCTCCTGGGAACAGTCCGTTTACAATTTCCGCCAGGCTGGGTACTCGGTGGACTACTTCTTGGATTTCTCCATCAGCGTTGATGTCAAAAACTCAACCAAGAGAGTGATTGATGTAAGAGCGAGCGAACTTTTTATTTTGCTGCCGTGATCTAGGGTTTATGGTTAAACTAGGTATAACCATGTATTTACGAAAAAGTTTTTCTTAATGGACGTGCAATATATTTTATTTATTTTCATCTTTATGTTAATACTTGAAGAAATAACTATGTTAGGTACATAGTTTACGAATTTTACGAAAATTGCGACGTAACGAAGGAGTATGAAATTTCGCACACTTTTCTATACTAACTAATATTATAGAGCTAAAATGTAAAATTAAAATTATAAACAGGGTTATTATTTGAACGCTTTAACCTCAAGAACTAATGGATCGATTTCAAAAATTCTTCCACCGTTAGATATGTACATGTTTTTTTAGAGCTAGGGCTACATATTATGTACCACGCGTGAAACCGGAGCGGACCGCTAGTCTTAATATCTTAATATATATATAAATCTCCTGTCACGATGTTTGTCCGCGATGGACTCCTAAACTACTTAACCGATTTTAATCAAATTTAGACACCGTGTGCTGTTTTATCCAACTTGAAAGATAGGGTAGTTTTTATGTCGATTAATGGTCTTTATGTGACTATATCCGAGCGAAGTCGGAACGGGCCGCTAGTAGATCATATAGAAAAGGTTGTTGTAATTGTTCATAAAAAATAGATCAATAAATAAAGTAAAAAAACATTACACACACACATGTATTTGACACGCACGCATAAGACTATTTTGTTTATTGTAAAAGTCTGTAATTAAATTGAAAATAGATCAATATTGCATTACTATCGAATTTCGACCACTTAGCGAACACTTTTGTAATTATTTTGAATAATTAAAATGGATTTTTGTCATTATAATCGTGGTGATTTAAGTAGAAGCTTGAAACTTGAAGAAACCATTAGTTATAAATTTGAACTATAATACCTTAAAACTAAATACTGCAACAACTTAAATTTAGAATTAAATTTATGTTAAGGGATAGTGTCACTCAACAGGCCTGTTAGATTTTACTCAGAAATACTAAAAGGCTCATCGTTAATTCTTTATCCATCAAAGACTACAATTTAAATAACTAATATTTTACAATGTGTCTTGAAAATCTATAATACTATCTAAGTGAGGTCAAGTATTTTGCTAAGCCAATAAATACTGTCTTGCAGTATTTTTTTTAAATTTTGCGTTGGCGCTTACCTAAACTATTCATGTTATTTATTGATAAAATATTATAGAATGCTATATTTATTTTATTATTTTCTCGAGGTGGAGCATTTTTTCTAAAATGGGAAGTAAAAATACAAGTATTTAGTATACCCTATAATAATATCAAAGGATAGAAACCTACTGTTAAATGTTTCATCAAAAATTCACACAATTGGAAATTTTTAAAATGATTTATTCGCGTCAAAGGTTGGTCTGAGAAGTTAATCTTTGATTTGTCTACTTCGAATCTGCTTCATATTATTATTATTAGTGATCCTTTTTTTCGTGTACATTTTTCTTATGTACAGCTACATTTCTATAATTGATATATACATATTGCTAATATACAAAATAAATTAAGAGTATTAAAACTATAAAATAATAAAAATATGTAAATTTACAAAACAAACACACCATTGAGATCGCTACATGTGCCAAGAGCGTAGCCAACACGCACATACGGCCATAATTGTAATAACAAATGAAACCCGAAACAAGAAAAAGAACAGAAATGTGTCACAGCACAATAGCGATAAAGAATTAATGTAGACCGACGGCTAACATCAGGTGAGATGGCGGTCAAGTGTAAACCTATAATAATATACAAAAACTATAATAATATATAACATATTATATCTAAAATATCAAAGTAAAGTGCTTAAAAGTAAATAAACTTGTTTTCCACAGCTGGACCAAGCCTCGCTGGGCCTGAGCCGCGAATACCTTAACCGTGGGCCTACAGACAAGCTAGTGAAGGCCTACTATGACTACATGGTAGACATCGCCACGCTTTTGGGTGCCGACAGAACCCGGGCTCAGAATGAACTCAAAGAGTCTCTCGACTTTGAAATAGCTCTTGCCAACGTGAGTACCATATTCTATTTATTTACTAACAGAGTTAATTTCTCCGTTACATAAATTAGCCTGTATGCAATTCCTGGTTATTATATAACTGTGTTCTATAAATTACCACCCCAATCCGTTCAGTCGTTCCGACGTAATAGTGCAAGAAACGTCAAAACTTTCACACTGCTATCATCATTTCGTATGGTAACATCGACTTATTCCACAAATCCCCTTAGATTTTCCCCTGGCACGGGATTTGTGGAATATGTGGACAAAAATTCCACAAATCCCTTGTCAGAGGAAAATCTAAGGGGATTTGTGGAATAAGCCGTAACATCTGCGTAACATGTTTCCCCAGACGAATCATGATAGGATGATTATTCTATTACCAACGCTGTTTCTCAAAGCTTTCTCTCGCAAGGAGAGAGCCAGGGTCCTCATCGACCACGTTGACCACAGTAGCCCTGGCAGGTTGGCGGATGATTGGAGCATGCCGGTTTTCTCACGATGTTTTATTGTTTTGAATTATCATCGTTAAAGTCAACGGTGAAACGTGTATATCAGCACTCGGAAAAATACTTAGAGGAACAGGAGACATTCGAATCTACGACTTCACGGTTGTAAACGGTATGTAGGTAAATGGGAGTCCTATACTCATCTACCACGGCTAGATGAGTACCTCCATAATTTCGACCATTATCGATTTTTGTTCAAAATTTCAACCCGATCCGTTCTCCTGTTCCGTCATGATTGAGCAACAAGCATTCAAACTTAGATATTTATAATAGTAGAATTTTGTACGTGAGCCAGAGCACAACCAGTGATGGGACTTTTTAGGATTGATGACGTTTTTTAAAGCAATAATTCAAACTCCACTTTTTTCCCTATAAAATACGGTGTTAAATGGTGGCACACGTTACAGTTTCAAAGCTAAAGTCACCTCGCCTGGGCCTCTTGTTACGACAACGGCTTTATGAGCCCACAAAGAATTCCTTTTTACGACCATTCGTCGACTTTGATGTTACATAAATCACCCTAAAAGCTATGAACAATTTTACGGTCACTATGCAGTTGACCATAACGAGATCTCGTTCAAGGCTCGGGATAAAAATATCGAGAAAAAAATTAAAATATTAAACCGTTACTTGTATAATTTTTAAATATGTTAATATAATCCTGTTATTTTGAAGTTCCGCTTGTCTGTTTCGACAATTTTTTTTATTTACTTGTTGCGCCCCGCGGCTTACCAAAGCTATTGAATATTATATTTATATATTTTGTTTTCGCGGAAATATAAGAAAAGCATTTAGAAAAAAACTCTTTATTTGGAATTAGCTTCAATTTTATGTTTAGATTTTATCTTTTTTATTTAGATTTTGTCTTTTTCCATTATTCCGATTGCGCTATGGCACTAATATTTATTCTGTGCTATGGCTTATAATTTTAACAATTGATCAAAAATACATTTAGCAATTGGCTAAATATATGTAAGTATTTTTGCAAAGCATGCGTTTTTATGTTAACATCAGAGTTTATCTATCGAAGCTTCGGTTGCACGGAATTAATTTTGATGTGAATGGATGCAAGGTTTTATCGATAGCTATTTATAAACCGCGTTTAACTACGTACTCTTCTGTTAGTAAACGATAGTGTGGTCAAAGTTGACGAAATAAATTTCTGTCCTTATCGATTGTATTGTTGTTGTTAGAATTCGACACGCACTTGACTGTTTCATTCGCTTGATATGTTGTTGTTCGTCACACTACGACTCCAGGCGTTTATGAAGCTGTTATTGTCACTATTTTGTAACATTTCGTAAATGTGGTAACGGTCATGTGCTCATGTGTAAAAGGTACGGTAATCCATCATTCATTGATGTTGAACGGTGGTCCATTGTTAAATATTCTAGGTTTCCAGTGTAAAACGTTATTTTTATTCGAATAACAGACTCTTCGTTTTATTTTCCAGATATCCTTGCCATTGGAGAAACGTCGTAACGCGACGAGCCTTTACAACCCTATGACTATTGGCCAGCTACAACAGAAGTTCCCTAAGTACTTAATCGATTGTTAACTCTCAGCTAGCCTAAGTTTTAAGTCAAAATAGCGTAGATCATTTTTGAAATACTTCTTTAGCCGTGTTGAGCACTTTTTGAGGGGGACAATGTTACGAGTTTGTCATCGACATGCTAATATGCAAAGACGGTGGTGGTACCGGGGCATAGCACTAGAGCGGTCAGTGCCGGTTTTAGCAGTACCGGTCACTACCGGTTGAGATTCCGATAGTAATCGACTCGCCATCGTCTTTTGCCTAAGCGGCCTCCTCCCGGCCCAGAGTCTCTGCCACGGCCGCATTTCTGTCCTTGATGACCATCTGTAAGTGGAATTCTCGGATGATCTTCGGTGAGGCAGCCTGTCCCCGTATTTATTATTTCTCATATTGAAATTCTAAATGATACATTTTCACTTCTACCTGGCAGGTATAGGCAAAAACTGCGAATGTTTTTTTCTACGACGGCAAAAGATATTGAGTAATTAGTTCAGCTGAACGATCATTACAACAACATCCTCAACTTATTCTAAAATAGATAGTCACTCTTATATTTATCATTCGTAATTGTAGACCCTTAAAAGTAAAGAACAGGATCAAACACTGTCTATCCATATTAGATTAGACCTGCGCATAGTAATGGCAATTGGGCGTATTTTTTTAAAGACTCTCTGTTCATAGTAAGTAAGTAAGTAAGTTATAGTTATTTTAACAATATTTTTTTGAAAAATGTACTAAACCGTTGTATTTTTCAAGGATCCCTTGGCTGAGGTACATCAACCGTCTCCTGGCGCCTCATGTGGTGGTGGATCTGGATGAAACAACCATCGTCAGTGTACCCAACTACATTACCGAACTTGAGGTTTGTCTTACAGATACAAAATCCTTTATTTGATATAATAACATGAATAAACACATAACAATTTGTGAACCTATCAGATCCTAATTAGTTCCTTAATGTAAAGGCGCGGTCCGAACGGGGCATGATCCACCGAAAATCATACATGTTCACGTCGAAACGGCTGAAACGATTTTAATAAAATTTAGTATGGAGATAGCTGACACCCTGGGATATTTTTAAAAATTTAAATAACGGAAACAACGCGGGTAAAACCGAGTTAAAACCTTAGTTCGATTTTTCTTACAGGTTAGATTCGTAAGTATGATAGAATGTCAGGTTAGGTTATTTTGGATCCTCAATAGTCAGATAGGCAGTAGGGGCCTCCGGGCCAGCAGCCATAGGTCAGTTAGAAAAAAAAACGGGTAAAACCGCGTAGTTCGTAGCTAATATAAGAATAAATACCTTATTACACAGTTGACACCGGAATTTAATCTTTTTCAGATGCTCCCAGTCTAATTTTCTTTATTTATGTATTATCTCTAATTTAATATTATTATTATCAAACCACTGTATTTAAACAAATGTTGTTTCTAGGCCCACATAGTTTGGAATGTAATACAGTTCTGTACAGTATACTCTTATGTTATAGTTTGTGTTTATTACATTCTGTTTTTTTATGCTCATTGAATGTATAAATAAATAAATAAATATTATTAAATTAGAGATAAAATTAGGCCAACAGATCTGAACTCAAAACTAACATTAAACCAGTAGTTAAATAAGATATAAACATATATAAATATTTGAAATATTTATAAATGAAAGTCGAGGTTTCGCCCTAAGCCTTAATACATTTTCTGGTTTATTGACCTAAGGCTAAGAACTAACAGCTAAGAACTAATGACCTCATGGAGCGATTTTCACCTGCGCCCGTCGCGGTTGCGGAACTACGGTTTTATTTCACTACTTTTTGCGGTTTTGCAGCCGACGCGAAAATTTGCGGTCTGATTTTATCGCCCCCGAACGTGGCGGTCGACGGGCGGTTAACGATTAGTTGAAGTCTAACCAACGCCAACCGACCGCAGAGCGTGCGGGCGCCACCCGCCGAGGCTGCGGGCAAACACCCGGGAGCCGCGCGTAAACCGCGTCACGAATTGTGCTTGAAATTTTTACATAATTATTAAATATCCGCACTCTACAGAAGCTGCGGGCCCGCAACCGCGGCGGGCGAGTTGTGCTCCTGCTTTTTATTTGAAAAACAGAAAACATATTGTTTTTTTATATATAAAGTGACGAGACGAGCAGGTCATGTGCCTGGTGGTAAAGCAACATGCCTGTCCATAGCAGCACAGTGACAAGCAGCTGTTGGAACATGAAGAGTCCAAATCATTACTTGCGCTGTGCTCTTTGGCCAGATTCATAAGATATTTTATCTCTATGCCGTGTAATTTCACTGGAAACATTACCCTTCAAACCGGAATATAGTGATGTTTTGACATAACTGCTTGGCGGTAGAATAAATGTATATTGGTAGACAATTCACACACAACACCATCTGACCCTAAGCAAAGCTTGTACTATGGCCAGATAGCTGATATAATACCTGCTATATGGTTTTAAATATACTTATTATCACTATGTTGCATAGAAACACCCATATATTGCATACCAGACACAATACAAATATTTGAATTCATCAATTCACAAAAATATTTGTGTTGGGTGGGAAACGAAAATAACAAGCAAAGGTATGATAATTCCCTAAGGAAGACTCTGCAATGAGTCCTAGCAAAAAAAATTGGGGTACCCCAAATATTTACAATAATTTCCAAAATTTCAGGCTGCGACCGGACCTAGTATCCAATCTCTATCGAAGTATCTTGTTAATGTAAATGTAAATATACTAAATAGTAATTTCAAGACATTTCTTATTTAATTTCTTTTAATTGTATTTGTGTGAAGGTATCGTTTCATAGATAATATTGTATTTTATAACGGAAAATACTCGCTGAATGCCAAGCATGAACGTATAAGCTAGTATTTTTAAATGTTTTGCACGCCGAAAGGTAGATTATGGCGGTCTTAATGTTCTACTTACATCTATTTTATGTACCCATAAACGCAAATAAAGATTATGATTATGATTATGTTCTACTCCGTTCCTAACATTATCTTTGCATAGAATGTAAATATCTTAGTACATTTTTGGTAGTGGTAGGAAGGACTCTTTGCAGAGTTCGCCTGGGGCATTGCCACACCTATTATATTGTTATTATATCGCCAGCAATGGGCAAACATCACTATGTTCCTGTTTAAAAAGCAATGTTTCTAGATAAATTATACGGCATATTGGTAAAGCATGCTACCTGCATCCTATATTATAATACACTAGCGGCCCGTCCCATAGTAACCCATAGTAAGCTTCGCTCGGATAGTAACCAAGATACCAACTGCAGTGCCATCTGCCGGGCTGATTTGTGAATCTAAACCTTCCAGGGCCCTACCCAAGCGTATACAAAAAAAAATCATTTAAATCTGTAGAGCCATTTAGAAGGAGTTCAATTACAACGAAAAGTGGCATTGATTTATATATATATATATATGTATATTTCTATATTTTAAACTAGCTGAACCCGCTACTTCGTTCGCGTAAGCAGATGTTACTAACGTATACATTAGTTGGAAGTATCGTCCGTCAAATATTTGGATAAGTAGTCATTGAAAACCCTTTGAGTTTGAGTGAATTTCTATTTCCACACAAAAATTTATTTAATTTTATCATCTTTATTTTTCTTTTTTTAAACAAAATCAAACATACTTATTAAGGTTTCGTAGTATCGAACATAGCCGCAAGTGTTCAGTTTGTAGGATTTTTATAGGATACATTACGAAAAGTCTGAAGCTGATGTGCACGATCTGATTACCTAATTATCTCTTTTTTATCCGCAAGCTGTTTTCTAACTGTTACCCGCGACTTCGCCCGCGTAAAATTTTGAACGAAGCCTGTGTGGAATCAAAATGATTAAAATTTTGAGTTTTAATGATAGGTTCTCAAGCAAGTTGAACCCGTAAATCTAAGCCAAGTCTTAGTGAAATGTTAATGTATGAATTTAATTGTAACACAGAAAAAAAATCCAAGAACGAAAGAATCCAAATTCGGCATCAAAATTCTTTTAGCAGCAAAAACTTATTAGTACAATTTTGAATACCAGTAACGCCACCTAGTGATGAAAGAAAAAATACATACCACAATAACAAAACATTGATTTAAATGGCCTTTAGTGCTTTTAGATTTAAACTGGCATTAGCGCCATCTAATGAGAATATAATGTTGCTTGTTATTTTGATTGTGAACGCAAATCACCTGTATTATCTACGCCAAAACGAGTGCATATATTTTACATTTTTGGCTCTTACCTTACCATCACATCAAGTTCCTTACGAAAATATATACTTATTATCTCTCTATAACCTACTGAAAGACCTTGGCTTATCCAGAAGTGCTGTAAGTTCTATACTAGAACGTGTATCTAAAGCTGCACTAGTAGGCTCATATCAGATTTGGCTGGGCAGGGAGAGAAAACGAGTGGTGAAGGTGAGTGTTGATGTACGTCAGAAAGGGCCCCTTAAACCTACGCCCGAGTCACAAGTCTCGGGAACTACTCAGTTTTTCTCTCTGCCACACGATGGACCCGGCACCCGCACGGTGAATCCATGGAATGCTAAGAAGATCGTCTCAAACAAAATGACAGCCCGGAGAGACGGGATGACGCTGGAAAGACAGATGGCTGGTGGAAAAGACATCTGACGGATGGAAAGACATCTGACTGTTGGAAAGACAGCCGAGGGTGAAGGCCTAGCAAGCCAAGCCCGGGAATTAAATCGCTAAAAGTCCAAATAAGAATAATACCCTGGGACAGTCCGAGAGGCGGGGCGGAAGATCTGTCCACCGTGTGATAGTAATGACGACCCTGGCGCGAATACGGACTTGAGATGCCCTGTGTGCGGGAAAATTTACAAGAGACGAGCCTGGTACCAAAAGCATTTAAAGACACATGATGGTGTTGAAGCACGACAGCCGTCGGTCAGTACTTCGACAAACACTATGGATAGAGTTGACCTCATATATCCCAAGGTGAACCATCGAGTGAAAACTACCAGGAGTCCATTGTCATCAGGACACGTCTTGGCATTCCCAGTTTAAAAACTCTACCTGGAAAGTTCATGACGAAAACTTGGCGATCTTATTAGAACATCCTGGGCCAAAACAAGACCTAAACAGCCAAGTAGAAACTTTCCAGGACACCATATATACATACTTCTCGGAACATTACCCACCATCAACTTGTTATGCTCAAAATAGCAAGGAAAATATGTTCAAAATGAAATTGCGGAGGAAGAAAAGAGAGTTAATAAAACGTCTTCGTGTAGCTAAAACCATGGGCGATAACCATCTAAGTCACCAACTGTCCAGGGCTCTAAGATCAATCCTTAAATTAATACAAGGAATATCGCTTCAAATTAGTAAAAATCGTGATAATTTTAACAGAGCTAAACACGAAGTAGACTTTGATAAAACCCTTTTCAATACTCCAAAAATATTTTCAGGGAGCAAAATGGAAAGCTTATCTTGACTAACGCGCAAATTTACGATCACTTTAAAAGCACATACGAAGTGCCTAAACGCGGGAGCTCGTACGTAGAACCAAACATCCAAAGACCTAATGATCCTCTGACAGGCTTTCAAGGCACCCCACCTAGTGAAGAGGAAGTAAACTATCAAATTAAAAAGAAAACTACTAAATCAGCTCCTGGCCCAGATGGCATTCCTTACATAGTGTATAAAAAGTGTCCATCAGTTCGTAAACATATCTTGAATATATTCATTAAGATCTGGTCAAGAAAGCAAGTCCCAGTAGCATTTGGAAGAGCAATTTTGTCCTCATCCCTAAAAAGCAGGAAGTAACTCATCCCAAAGACACCAGACCGATAGCCCTAACCAATACAATTTCTAAAATCTTTTCAGTATTTTGCAAACAAAATGACCACATTTATAACTAGCAATAGGTATTTCAGGCCCAATCACCAGAAAGGGTTCTTGCCTGGTATTTCTGGATGCCTGGAACACAATACATTACTAGCAGAAAGTTTGAAAGATGCCAGAACACATGAGAGGCAAATTACAGTCTGCTGGATAGACCTAGAGAACGCGTTTGGTTCTGTCCAGCATGAACTTATGATATTTGCCCTAAAATGGTATAACTTTCCTGCTGAAATTATTGACATAATTAATTCTTATTATTGCCACTTAAAATTCGTCATAGCAGTAAACAAGGAATACACAAAACCACTTGAATACAATGTAGGACTATTCCAAGGGTGCTGCTTATCACCAATAGCATTTAATATAGTTATAAATATTTTAGTAGACAAATTAATATCCCGTGAAAAGAAATGGGGCTACCGGTTTAAAATCAACAATAAGTACACTGAGTCAATCTTGGCCTTTGCGGACGACCTTGCAATACTTACACGTAATCCCAAACAGTGTCAAGAATTGTTGAACGAAGTCGATGAGTTCTGTACATGGACGGAGGAATGAGGACAAAACCATCTAAATGTCATTGTCTTTGTCTGGGTAGAAGAAATACCAAATATACGTCTTACGATCCGGGACTCTCCATAAGTGGCCAAGGAGTTGCCACAATTGCAGAGGCAGTGCCTTTCAAATTTCTTGGTAGAAAGATAGATCACAAAGGACGTACACCATCATTAGAGGTGGTTGTTGAAAATTTCATGAACAACCTCAATAAGGTAGACCAGCAGCCTATCAGCAATATCAAAAAGCATGGATATATGACAACTACCTCACATCACGTCTCACTTGGCCTTTCCTAGTATATGACATCGGTAAAACTCTCTGGCAAAGCTAGATGCCAATGTCATAAAGATATTGAAGTCATGGTTCGGATTGGCACATCCGGCTGATCCTCTACTCTTTTAGGGATCACAATAGTTTTGGGCTGAAACTAAAGAAACCGTCTGAACTTTACAAACACCTAAGAGTTACAAAAACGCATGTTTTGGGAAAGTCGCAAGACGAATTAATTACATCTCTCCCAAAAGACAAAACTGCTTCAGACCTGGAATCTAGACTTCAATTCCATAAACAATTTATGGCAGGTGCACAAGTAAATACTGCTGGATTGGGTGCGAGAAAAAAAAGGAAGACCGAGACATGGTAAAACCTTTCTACAACAAGACGAAAATGACGGTTACAAAGTGCACGCTATGAATTTAGAAATGCAAAGTGAGTGGTTAACCATAGGTGAGTTCTGTATCCCATTAGCTCTAAAATGGCGCACCTTGATCTATGACTGGTCCCCTGCCTTATTAAAATTTTATCTAAATGCATTCCAAATGACCCTCCTGACCAGAGTAACTTGGTAAGGTGGGGAAAAGCCTCTGAAAAATGTTGCTATACTTGTGGAGAGGCGATATGTACAGCAAGGCACATATTGGTGGGATGCAAGGTGCTCCTTGATGGGGGTCATTACTCACGGCGTCATGACAGAGTACTTGAAATCATACGTGAAGCCATGAGCCTTTCGGTAGCTAGAGCCCAAAAGGGATTGACGACAAACAACAGACAAATTAACTTTGTAAAAGAAGGCTCAACTTCAAACTCCAGGAACAAGCCTTACTCAATCCTGGGTACAGCACCTGATTGGACTATTTTAATGGACACGTATGAAAAGCACTACAAAATCCCAGAGGATGTGGGTGTTTCGTCATCCAGACCGGACATTTTCCTTTTTCTAGAGCTACGAAACGCATAGTCCTTGTAGAACTTACCGTACCGTGGGAAACTAATATACCTAAAGACCACGCGATGAAACAAAATAAGTATTACGACCTCCTAAACGAATTAACAAAAACGGCTATGTAGTTAGTTTATACGCTGTAGAAGTGGGCGAGAGGTATACCAGCAAAATCTCTCTATAACCTACTGAAAGACCTTGGCTTATCCAGAAGTGCTGTAAGTTCTATACTAGAACGTGTATCTAAAGCTGCACTAGTAGGCTCATATCAGATTTGGCTGGGCAGGGAGAGAAAACGAGTGGTGAAGGTGAGTGTTGATGTACGTCAGAAAGGGGCCCCTTAAACCTACGCCCGAGTCACAAGTCTCGGGAACTACTCGAGTTTTTCTCTCTCTGCCACACGATGGACCCGGCTCCCGCACGGTGAATCCATGGAATGCTAAGAAGATCGTCTCTAATATGGAGTTAAACGAAAATATAGACTTAGACCCCATGCGAAATTTTAGACTCAAAACTATCTGTGTTTCGTATGCCAACCCAATTCGTTGTGCCGTTTTGACGTGATAGTTAATATTTGTTTCCTTAGGACCCATGCTTCTTTTTAGGTTGATAGGTAGTACATATATGTGGTATTTCAGACTATAAGTTATCTGTTTCAATTTTCAGCCGTTTCAATATGTTCAGCCGTTCCAACGTTGTCCTGTAACTAACGTTGTCCTGTAAATATTATGAATGTCAATGTTTGGATGTTTGTTACTTAATCATGGCGGAACGTATCAAGTGATCGGGCTGAAATTTGAAATACAATTAGATTATAGTCTGGAAGAACACATAGGCCAAACATTGCCTATGTATAGTTACTTATCTATAAGTCCCTATGTGTGTTACTTAAGCTAAGCCAAGAATATGTTTCAAATTTTAACTCGATACATTCAGCCATTCCAACGTAATTGAGCAGCAAAAATTTAAATATTGACATATTTATATAATATTAGGAAAGGATAGGATATTACAAAATTTTTGAAAAAATAAAACCGGTCAAATGCCAGTAGAACTCGCGCGCGAAGGGTTCTGAACCATTAGCAAATTAAATGATTTTATTGTATGGGAGCCCCCTTAAACATTTATTTTATTTTAATTAATTACATTTAAAGAGAACATAAAACTTAACATTATGTGAATAGTGAAAGCGTCAACCTGTGACAGGTACGTTATTAGTATCGAGCAAGAAACGGTAAAAAGTCAAGTTTGTTGTATGGAAATAAGCCCTCTTAAATATTTATTTTAGTTTTAGTATTTTTTTTGTTAAAGCGGCAATAGAAATACATCGTCTGTGAAAATTTCAACTGTCTAGCTATCACCGTTCTTGAGATACAGTCTGGTGACAGACGGAAGAATGGACGGACAGCGAAGTCAGGTACGGAATCCTAACAACGGTCTGCTTCGGTTACCGAAGCTTGTTGAACACTACCTTTAAATTTTAAACAGTATTTGGATTGAAACAATACGTTAAGTTACGGCTGGTCTAGCAAGCTACAGCTGACTCAGTCGGGAGAACGCCGACTGTCGATCCGGCGACCCAGGGTTCAAAACCACGCGCACCACTATCTTTTCTGAGTCATGTTCTTAATGCCGGTAATTAAACGGTGAAGGAAAATATCGTGAGAAACCGAAATGTACCTAGAATCTAAGTTCTAAGTCATATGTCATATGTCATCCACCAACCGACACTGGGCCAGCGTGGTGGATTATAGCCTTGTCTCTCCTTGCGAGAGAAGGCCCCGACGTCCAGCAGTGGGAACATTTAATGGGTTGTTTATGCTGCTACTTATTATGCTGATATGTTTTCTCCAAAAGAACAAAAATTTACTTCAATGACAGGTAATTTAATTCTGTCATTCGACTAACTAAATACAGATAAATCTAAGCTGATATTTGTTTTTTGTTGATATTTGAAAAACTACCTCCCTGTTTTCGATATATAAGATCACCTCTGAAGTATTTTCTACCAAACAAAAAAAGAATTATCAAAATCAACTCACAATTAGCGGAGTTGTCGTGTAAAATAAAACCAAATAAAAAAACATGCAACCCGATTGAGAACATCCTCCTTGTTTGAAGGAGGATGTTCTCATCCTCCTCCTTTTTCCACAGAAAAATATAATTTTGACAATTATTTTGTCATTCAAGACGACGCGACGCGATCACGTGGGCACTTCTTGAATCTAGAATCTAGATATTCTGTGGATCGTCTGTGATACACAGAATATTTAGAAGTTAGTATGTACCGAACGCGCCGTGCGTGTCGTTATTATTTAATGTTTGTGTAATTTCCGAACCACCAAACCGATAATGTTCAAATTTTGATGGGACAATATAAAAATTGTGTTCTTTCTAACAAAAAAAGAATTAATGAAATTAAACAACGCAAACATGATTTACAACCAAATACACATTCTGACTTTCACCCCCTCCTGCAAGAAAACCGATCAGAATTTGGAGATCAAAAGTAGCCTACAGCAATCTCCTTAGTTTAAACTAAAATCATGCCAAGTTTCAGCTGAATTGAATCAGTAGTTTCGGCGTGATGCGTGATCCCTATACAGAAAGACAGACAGACAGACAGACATGAAAGAAAAAAAATGCAGATTCGCCATCAGTATCGACTATGGAGTGCTCCAAAAAAAATCAAAATTTTTCAAAATATCTTTTATGTACAGAATTCGACCCGTTACAGTTTTATTATAAGTATAGATTGGATATTAGCATGTATAAAAATATAGATGCATCTCCACGAAAATAATTCTTGCTCATGTTTGTTTAATTCTTGGAACAGTTCCATCATAAAAATATATCTACGTATTTTTATTAAAAAAACATGAAAGTAATAAAGTCATTAATATTGTCCAGAACCTCTTAGAGAATACTCGGAAGCGTGTGCAAGCCAACTACGTGATGTGGCGAGTGGCGGGTGCGTCGGTGTCTTACCTGACCGAGGAGTTGCGCCGTAGACAGCTGGCCTACGTCACCACTCTTTCGGGGAAGACCGAACGGGAGAGCAGGTGGAAGGAGTGTACTGACACCACCAGCGTCAGGTATTTTCGACAAGAAAAATCTTAACTTCTAAGTTGCCGCGGACCCATATGGGTTCGGCCACGTTATGATACATCATATAAGAAAAAAAATTATAAAAAAAATTTGACCTACTCCCAAAAAATCTAACAAAATAAATCAACTAAACGTATCGTTGCAACAGAAAAAAAAACTATAAACTAGTGATTAGTGGCCGGCAAACAAGTTGACCCAAAAGTGACGTGGAAGGGGAAAGTCCGCGCAATTGTGCACTTCCACCAAAAAGGCCTTAAAAACTTTTCTGCGCAGCCATACGCAGCTAACTTCATTGGGTCAACTTGTTTGCCGGCAACCATACTCAATGAATGAATAGAATTTACCTTAAAAAGTCACCACCCAAAAGTTAAAATCTTTTATCAGTTTGACATGTCTGTGTATGTAACGCGGCCCGCATGGGCCGCAACCCGAATGGCCCAAGTGGCACCCGGGCGCCTCCCTGTGACTACGTGTTCCATGCGAATCATCGGTTGACGTTCATACTAACGTATAGTCCAAGATCCCAGAGCCGCCAGACGTCACGTATTTTCTGATGAACGAAATGTGGACGATTGAGTAGAGTTAATACGTACCTACTAAAAAACACATGCTTAGCGCTAACTTGCTTAGACGGCCAATTTTGAGATATGGGGTCCAGAAGATACATAACTTACTTCACGTAATTTCTAATAACTGATTTTAACGTATGTTATAGGCAATATCATTAAAAATAAGGCCCCTATACTCCCAGACACTCTCAACTATTTTAAAGCCTTTTCCGAAAACACAGACCGATCTAAGGGGCCAGTCATCCCCTAAACTCATAATCTCGTACACAAATGTTTTATGTACCTTCTGGACCCCATATCTCAAATTGGCCGTCTAAGCAAGTTAGCGGGTAAGCATGTGTTCTTTGTACGTACTAACTCTCTATGGTACACATTTCGTTCATCAGAAAATACGTGACGTCTGGCGGCCCTGGGATCTTACTCCAGTAGTTCATAAGTATCTGAAAATAAGATCTAAAGTCAAACGCGCCTGGACGCTGCTTTGTGTGGTCTCCGTGGGCAGCTTGTAGTTTTACGTGATAAAATTGTTGTTTAATTTGCCACTGTTAAACGATCGCACTGATTTTATGCATTTTGAATTGAAAACTCCTTTACCCGCGTTAGGTACTTTTGGTTGTGGAAACCTAATAAGTTCGCGTCTCATGCGTAGCGTGGCTTCGGAGCAACGTAATGGGATGTCCGCGTTAGAAGCTTATAGGTGAAATATGTACATTTGTACATACATACATACATGCATAATAGCAGTACACGTTTCAGTAGTTATACGAATCACGTATTGTGCAATATTAGTGATGTTCAAAATTAACATTCTAAGTTACTATTCTGTTATAAGACTTTTATCAGCTGTCCTTATCCCTTTACTGACTGACAATCATTTTTTTTTTGAATACTGACGTGTAACAGACCTGATTTTTTAATGATGCCGGATACGCTAGGCTTAGCAGAAGGAGCGTCAGATTTCAAAATTGGGAAATCGCAGGTTCGAACCCCCGCTTACATCTCCAATTATTTTGTACAAGTAAAAAATAATGCCAGATATTCTTCTTCTAATTCTTATCATGCTAATATAACAAAGGTGAAAGTTTGTGTCTTTGTAAGTCTCAGGTATATTTAGAACATGTAGCCCTGGTGTGGAACATATATCGGCGTCATAGCACTGGTTCATTGAAAATCCTAACACCGCTGCGCTCTTGGTTAAAACCGCTTTTGCCATGTGAGGCACTGGTGTGAGCCTGGTGTTTGTTCCCCGGGACTTTGTAAGGACTGAATGAATGTGAATGAAATACGTAGTAAATAATTACTTGGACACTTTTTATCCCGATAAAGTTAGTAGTTGTTAGACTGCGGGTTACATTGGGCTGCGTAGCTTCATAAATGTGGTAATAAATAAATCCTTATCCATTCACAGTATGTCAATAGCAGTGGGCGCTCTCTACATCCGGAAATATTTCAATGAAAACTCCAAAGCTAACGCTCTTGAAATGGTTAATGACATCAGGTGCGTATTTTGTAATACTTTACTTTGATAGAAAAAAAATGCTATAACTGAGAGATCAGGATTCTTACTTCTTGACTTCTTATAGTATATATCAACTATAATCAAATTTTTGCCAATAACTAATTCTGTAGAGGATATATTTTTAATATATTTCTAGGGATTTCTTGGAATACTCAAAGAAATCCCAAGCCAAAAATTTAATGAATCTAGGTGACGAAAGCAGTGCACTACTAGGCAGTCGTTTGTAAGCTTCATGTTCATATAAATGTTGCTTACCATCAAACGCATGTTTCGGTCGTTTTGTCGACAACGTATTAATAAATCATGTTTTGGAGACGGATTGAGAGGTTTAAGTTTTTGTAATTGTTTTTACACTAAAATATTGTAAAAACTAAGGCTTAAGAACAGAAATGTTAACTGAATAATAATTTATCACCCCTTAGACAACAGTTCCGCAAGACCTTGAACGAAGTCGACTGGATGGACGACATGACTCGTAACGCTGCCTTGGAGAAAGCTGACGCCATGGCCTCACACATCGCGTACCCCAATGAAATGCTCGACAATGACAAGCTCACCAAGTTCTATGAAGGAGTAAGCTAAGAACAATTATTACATCTGGATCTATTATCGCAAACTCGTATGTTGCTGCACTTGTAGGACATAAACATAAACTCATGACATGGTTCTGAAGTACATTTCACTTAAGATACAAGTAGATTTCACTTAAGATTTTGTTAAAGATAAAAATATATTAATCAGAATAACAACAATAACATACATTTTTAACGATCCGGCACATCTCTAATAGGTATTCTTTTTTGATATGTCACGTAGATAGTACCTACCTATATAGGTAAGTAGGTATAAATATATCTGGTATTGCATGCCCGAAATAGGCAAACTGTTATGTATATATTTACAAAAACTAATACCATCTTTTGTACACAGCTATATTAATAAATGACTCTGATTAATATTCACACAATAGTATTGTTACAAAAAAGCACGATGGTGCGCCTGATATTAAGCTACAAGCATGATCTATTAAAGTAAATGTATGTGGTTTAAACTAGCATTAGCACTACACGCCGTTCTTTGCTCAAACGAAAATAAAAGGATATCCCGGTAATAAAATTCTTTTCACAGACATTTCACCAGTACCTACTACTCTTCGTAGACCAGTAGGTAACTCATAGGTTACCAAACACGTGCGATACATATTTCTTTTGAATAACCTTCTCCAACCATCACTAATTCAATTTTCATTTGTGAGATAAGACCAAAATGGGCAATGAATTAACTATCTTTTACAGTTGGAGATGTCCTCGGACAAGTTGATGGAATCAGTTCTAAATCTCACGCTCTTCGGTACGGAGTATCTATTCGGAAAACTCCGCGAACCAGTCAACAAGACCGACTGGGTGTCCCACGGCAGACCAGCTGTTGTCAACGCGTTCTATTCCTCGATTGAAAACAGCATCCGTAAGTAGCTGCTCACAATTTTCTAGTGGTAGGATTCTTGGCGGAGTCCACCTGGGCAAGTACCACATGTTTGCCAGTTATTCTACCGCCAAGAAGTGATGTGCAAAATGTGTTCCGTTTTAAAGGGCAATGTTTCCAAAGAAATTACAGGGCTTAGAGAGATATAACATCTTAGATCTTTGGGTAACCAGCGCAGTGCAGTGCTAATGATTTGGATTTAATGTAGGTAATGATTTGGACTCGTCATGTTCCAATAGCTGCGTGTCGCTGTCCTATGAGGCAGGCATGTTGCTTACCATCAGGCACATGTCCTGCTCGACTCGTCACTCTTTATTTAAAAAATAAATTATATTGTTTTATTGTTCAATAGGTACTATCGCCCTATTAACTTAAAAGCATCCAGCATTTTAACTCAATTTAATATTTAAAATCATGGGATACCCTAGTTTCTAAAAGATGTACAAATAATTCGATATCTAAGGACCTAGCCAAAAAACTTTGTGTTTCAACAAGGATACCTTTAGTTAAATATAATATAGTCTACCATTTGTCAGCTTACTGCAGAGTGTCGTAGGTATTTCCTAGTGTAAAGTTCTACGTAGGTACTATTAGTATCTATTAGCGTGGAATAGCGCTTCTATGATTCAAGGCTCTAACTTTTTTACCACTGAGTCTGACCATATCGTTAGCCTGCAACCCCGGTGCTTCTTGATAAAGTTGCTGCTGATTAAACGTTTACACTACGTAGATAGGTATCAGCGAGCAACGCGGAAGGGAGTAGGCATACACAGCGTTTCCCCTCTGTCAAAGTACAAGCCCGCGTGGACCATGGAGTTTGATAATATACTGTGGCTGAGGGCGGGGCTAGTTTTGTTAATGGTGCTTTATTTTTTATGTGTTAGTAATTTGGCTGTGTGAGTATGATCGGCAATGGATCGGTACAGGTATGTTTTGTATGTAATAGTGCGGCTTTGCGCTAGTGTGCAACTTTCCCCTCCGGCAATAAACGATGGAAAGATTTGAACAATATTTTTTAGCTAAGGCTCTCCTCCCTTCCGTCCTTGCGCGGAAGATCGAGTTGCTCGATGATAGGTACCTACTTACTCGTATTCCCGTTTCAGATTCCTAATTCGTCCGATAATTTCAGAATTCCCGGCTGGTATTCTACAAGGAGCGTTCTTCTCCGCTAAGCGCCCTGCTTACATGAACTATGGTGCCATCGGGTTCGTCATTGGACATGAAATCACACACGGATTTGACGATCAGGTATTTTTTTTTACTAACGCTTCCAACCCCATTGGGTAGATAAGTTTAATTGCTAATTAAAAAATATAATTGGTGGTGGTGGTGGACAATTCGCACACAACACGATCTGACCCCAAACTAAGCAAAGCTTGTATGTAAATATGGCGGCCAGATAGCTGATATAATACTTATATAATTGTAAATACATACTTATCATGCATAGAAACACCCAAATTTAAATTATCAAAACATGGCTTAGGTAAACTACCCAGTTATAACAAGTATTTTTACAGGGTCGGCAATTCGACAAGAATGGAAATCTGGTCGACTGGTGGCAAGAGTCTACAAAACAGAAATACCTTGAGAAGGCTAAATGCATCATTGACCAGTACTCAAATTACACCGTTAAGGAAGTTGGTCTGAAGGTAGTTATTTTTCTTCTCACCCTTATCTACTTATTAAGTTAGTAGGTACTCATCGATTCGGCATATTTATACTAATATTATAAAGCTGAAGAGGTTTTTTTGTTTGATCGCGCTAATATCAGGAATTACTAAACCAATTTCAAAATTTCTTTCCCCTTTTGATATGACTACGTGACCTACGTGATCTATGAGTGATATAGGATATATCATAGATCGTAGTTGGGATATATGTATATTATGGTTTTTCTATTTCTATTACTTGATTGTAGTGTAGTATACAATAAAGTACAGATATATAAGGTATAGTGTGATACATGACAATTTTCTACGCAGGTTGTTCTATAACGACTTTAATTAGTTATTATTGAAGGCCGAATATTGGGAATCAAGTGTTTACCCCATTGTGGGATAAACATTTTTTACCTACTGTCAAGTTGCTAATCTATATTTAACAATAATTTTAGTTGAACGGCGTGAATACCCAAGGCGAAAACATTGCGGACAATGGCGGCATCAAAGAAGCTTACTACGCTTATCAGGCTTGGATTCAGCGCCACGGGGAAGAGGCTCGTCTACCGGGACTCGAAAAATATACCCCGAGACAGGTAAGACTCCTATAATACTGATCCCCCTAAAGTTCGATGGTCACCACTCAAACCACCCTTATAACGCAATTAGTCTCTCATTAACACGGACAGCACAGGCGAAGTCTTCGCCATTTCTACACTAGCCCCAAACGTAGGTAGGTACTACCTTGCTAAAATGTTCCCGTGCTATTTATCGAAAACGTTTTTATGTGTATTGAAATTAGCTATTTTATGTGCGCAGTTATTCTGGTTGAGTGCTGCGAACACGTGGTGTGCCGTATACCGCAACGAAGCTATCAAACTCCGCATCACAACCGGCTTCCACGCGCCCGGCCGCTTCCGCGTCATCGGTCCCATGTCCAACATGGAGGAATTCGCCACCGACTTCCATTGCCCCCTAGGATCAGCCATGAACCCTGTAGCCAAGTGCAAAGTATGGTAACTTCAGCAACAGCCCCGACGAGCCTCACATAAGAACGTTTCCCCGGTTAGGTTTTACTTTTTCGCTAGCACATTCAATGTTTAAAGGTAAATACTTGGCAGCTCTTAACTCCTTAAGGTAGTTCAGTGGATCAAACAGGATTCCTAATTGTTCTTGCATTTATAATATTAATAAGCGTTCTGTAATAGGTACTTAGTAATTTTATTTTGTGTTTACATTGAATGCACTTGCGAGACAGTTTGGATTTCAGGGGGACCTCGATTACTCCACGCACAAGCACCGACTTATTTCAACCGATCTTCGTACTTGGTGTTTGAGTAATGAGCTTTGCTGGCAACTACGAACTTGATCGAGTTACGTGCGGTAGTTCGATATTTCGTGTATTTCAATGTTGTTATCTCGTTAATAGTCGAATTTTTATTGTATTTATACATAGTTGTGTTCACATCACAGATCAAATTTTGTTTCTTTCGGGTGAGATTTTAGACTGAGCACGCAACGTTAGATATTAGACGGGTATAAAGTTGTAGGTATAGTACTTATGTCAGCTTGTACATGGGAAGTACAAACTGTTTAATCTATTCTTTGAAGTGGGAGTGGGCGTAGAGCCCATGGCCGTGCACTGGCATCTGAAGAACCGGCTTTAAAAATTAAGTATTTCCTAGCTATTACATCTATTTATTGTGTAATCGCAGTTACAACGTACCAAGTACTCGAACTTCTTAAGGTCATGTTATGTTAAGTGTGATCTTTCGGGATAGATACACTAGCTTGAATTACAATGAAGTATTTTGCATTGAATATTTTGCCACATGCATATACACTGCACTGGCCTATTCCCAGTATTAAGTTTTATTATTAAATTCACCATAAAAGAATCACTTTTAAAAAGCGAAACCCCCACCATGTACAAGAATGGATCATGCATCTAGGTACATTTTTCTTGGTAAGTAATTCTCGCTGTTTTGATTGAAGAATGTGAAGTTTCTCGAGTAATCGTGCTGTGACTGCGAGTTGTACCTAATTATTGAATTGTATCTACTTATTGTATTCTGTGTCGAATCTCACATTAGGTGAATAAGAAACGAGCAGTGATAATTTAACTTTAGTCTTTAAGGTTAGCTAAGGAACACTTTTGGATACGATTGTATTGTTGTAAATCATTGGAAATCAATATTAAAAGCGTTTTTATCGACCACTACACTGTTTTTTTTTTATAATGTCACACTTTAAAGTTTTCTCGAACCTACTTTTCGAATCCCTAATCGAATTGCGACCATTCGTTTTGGTTGTAATTTAAAATGCAATAATGAAACGCGATACACCTAGGTAACAGTAATCCCGCAGAGTCGGGGCAAATCAAGGGCGGATCCAGCTTTGGCTCCAGGGGGGTCACATGGCTCCAGAGAACATAGTCGGGGGTAACATAGTCGTAGTCAAGTCATAAAACTGTGCGATAAGTATCATCATCATCACCCGCAAGACCCTAGATTTCCACAACGAACGACGAACGGTCCCGCGCTACCTGCAACCATCGGTTTCCAGCAACATTTGTGAGGTCATCTGTCCATCTAGTGGGAGCCCATCCGAAACCGCGTCTTCCGGTTCATGGTCGCCACCCGAGAACCTTTCTTCCACATCAGTTGTCAGTTCTCCGAGCGATGTGGCCTCCCATTGCCACTTCAGCTTGCTTACTCTTTGAGCTATGTTGGCTACTTTCGTTCTTTTGCAAATAATAATAATAATATTTTATTGTTCCCCAATAAAGTACATACAGTTACAATTACAAATTGCATTTCATGACAAGTTATACAGATAAATTGAGGTACAGCGGGCCCCAAACTAGGCATGGCCTGTATTTTGGGCACCCTACATAGGTTTACAATTTCGTTTTACGCAGTTCCTAGTACACAATAATATAACGCAGAGTTGTTAGAACAATTTTATAATTTAAAATGAATAATTAAAAAATATTTCAATTGATATTTAATTTCCTATTATTAGATCCAGACATATAAATTGATATTCGATTTAACTACAGTTGGGCAAAGAGTAGAAAATAGTGGCACTATTAATTACACTATCTGTTCTAGCTTTTTGTCAATTGCTGTGTAATCAAATAAAACCAACGTTCCACATCAAAACTGCATTGCCAAGCTGCAAACCTTTCTTTTTTAGCAGAAATAATGTAGAAATTCCGAATAATTCTAACCAAATTGGCGGTCACTAAGAAGACTGTATTTTTCAAGATAATTTACCAGACGTTTACTAACAATTTTTTGCAAGATTTTAGAGACTACGCGGAGTAATGAAATAGGTCTGTAATTATCAGGATCCGACTTATCGCCACTTTTGTGTACAGAGATAACAACAGCGGTTTTCCAAGAGTCAGGAAATATCCCAGTGGCCATACTGAGATTACAGATATGTGTCAGAGGCACCACAAGAACATGCTTAGCGTACCGCAGCATCATAGGCGTTATACAGTCATCACCTGCAGCACTAGACGTCTTAAGCTCCTGGATAATACCCTGTACTTCAAGGTAATCAGTAGGGGTCAAAAAGAAGGAATTGGACATGCTGCAATCAGACAAGACTCGCTGACACAGTGTGTTCTGCATGGTATTTTGACTGCTCAAGATTTTTGAGGCTAAATTAGCACCAGCATTTGCGAAATGTTTGTTACAACAATCAATTGAATGTCTACTCAGCAGCTCATCAGCACAGGGTTTCCTACCAGGTAATTCGCATACATTCTTTATAGCTTTCCACAGATTCTTAGAGCCTCTATGGTGGTCTGATATTTGAGAGTAGTTATGTTGAACTTTGAGTTTATGCAATAGGTTATTACAAAAATTTCTGTAGCGTAGGTAGGTAGTTTTAAGTGTGTCTTTACACGGATCACGTCTCAGTTTCAGATGCATGGCGTCTCTATGTCTCATACATCTTATTAACCCCGGCGTAATCCAAGGTTTTAAGTTCAAATTTAAACGACTGACTCTATGTTTATTTGTATGGTTGATAACTGTGTCTGAGATAATTCTATTAAAGCTGAGGACCGCCTCATCAACGCTGTCTCTAGACAGCACATGCTGCCAATCCACACGGGTTAAATCGTTTGCAATTTCATGATAATTCACTGTTGTAATGGTTTTATTTTTGTTTTTAATATTTTTTTCGTTCGCGGTAAGTCCTACTATTAGAATGTCGTGATCCGTAATCGAGCTTTGACATATTATACCGAGTGCTTTTTGCTTTGTTTTAATAAAAGCGTGATCAAGACAGGTCATAGTCTGCCTTCGGGTTACATCAGTAATGGTTGATAAAAATCCC
Organism: Ectropis grisescens; assembly: GCA_017562165.1. NCBI lineage: Eukaryota > Metazoa > Arthropoda > Insecta > Lepidoptera > Geometridae > Ectropis > Ectropis grisescens. Next base: position 10,705,863 of record CM029767.1, on the reverse strand, counting down.
TGTTCTGCCATTATGTGTTGGTAGTCCTCGTTATCTCTACTCGGACGATCATCTATTCATTATTCATTCCTCTCCCAGCCACTGGTCGGATTAGTCGCATCGTTCCTCGGCACTAGCCTGTGACTCATTCTGTCGATTACAAATAGCGCTCGAGTTTTGTTGTGTGGTACAAGTTACAAGCAAATTTCTTGGAGTGACAAACTTATAAATGCCTTCAGATATCGATATGCCTACGGACACAGAGACGGGAAAGGTTAGCAAAACTAGCATAAACAAACGCAAGAGACTGTGTGATGGAGGAAACGACCCTTTGAGTGAGTTGAAGAAAGATCTAATTGAATTGATAGATTCGAAATTTTCTAAACTGGAGAAACACATAATTGATCTAAAAAAACAGAATACAGAATTTCGTAAGACCTTGGAATTTATATCAGCAAAACAAGACGATTTAGAAAAGGAAATGGCGATTATATTAAAAGATAAGGAAGACGATAGGAAATGTATACTTGAATTGCAGAATAAACTCGAAGCAGCGAATAGCTTGCAGAACTCGTACTGCGTAGAAATAAAAATGTCCCAAAACAGATAAAGAGACCAAAACGGATCTTTTAAAATGGCAGCTAATCTAAGTGATTCTCTCAAACTAGAACTACAAAAGCATGAAATTGATGATATTTACAGAATAAAATTAAAGCTGAGACTCATCCGATCATCCTTGTGAGATTTACAACCATTACACGCAAAGAAGAAGTTATGAGAACAGTAAAAAAGTATAATAGAGAAAATTCAGTTAAACTGACATCAAAACAATTGGGACTACCACAGCCACCTGTACCAATCTACGTCTCAGAACATTTGACTCAAAAGTCTAGAAGTTTATTTTTCTTGCCCGAGATTTTGCTAAATCAAACAATTATTTATTTTGCTGGTGCTCCCGTGGAAGAATTTTTCTCCGAAAAAAAGAAGGAATGCCACAATTACATATACATTCTGAATCGCAACTGGCTGCGATCAAAACTTCCACTGCAAATTAACTGGATAATTTTGTCTAAAATGGCGCACGTTTTGGTAAATTTCTTTTTTTAATTATGTATTGACATTTTATATAGTAAAAAAACACTTACAAACACTACATTACACACACAATATTATTCATTACACATCTTCTTAACACATACAGCAAAGTAACAAGGTGTGTTATTTGGTTTCTGTCTTTAAGACGTATTCAGAGCTACAGTTGTTATGAGCCTAAGCCATTATTCTCTAGAAAACCTACCATACCTACGAATATAGGACTCATGGACAGAAATCCTTCTAGTAATGGATAGCCAGCACTTAACTATTGAATTGGATGGGTACAGTGTATCGGATCCCTTTGAGTGCGACATACTAGGTGCGAATAAAATCATGAGCGCTGCAAATACTACAAGAAAATTAACAATAGTTTGCCAAAATATTAGAAGCATTGGTTCCAAAATGCCGCAGGTCGAAATCCTATTATCGCGCCTCGAATTTGACGTGGACATTCTCATCCTTACTGAATGTTGGCTGAGAAATGTTGACTTTACCCCGACACTTTTCAATTACGTGACTTACTGTTCTAACTTTAATAAAACCCAAAATGAAGGAGTTGTAGCTTTCGTTCGTGAAGACATAAATGCTGAAGTTTTAGAGCCTCCCGTGTTTGAGGCAAACTGTTTAACAATCAGGCTTGGAAATGATACCGCCATAGTGGGCCTTTATCGGCCGCCATCTTACCGTAAGCTTGACAATTTCTTTGAAAACATTAACGAAACACTATGCTCACTTAAATCTTTCAAAAACATTATTTTAACTGGCGATATCAATATCAATATTAGCAGAGTACTCGACGACGATTGCAATACTTACTTGGACTTGATGGCCTTCCATGAGCTCTTGCCTGCTCATACATTTCCAACAAGAGAATCCAGTTGTTTGGATCACATATTTCTTAAAACGAGATTAAAGTCTACCGCATTAGTAATTTCTACTTCAATTACCGATCACTACACAGTAGCGGTAACGCTACATAACCCTGAGCAGTCTAAGAATGTGTATCGTCTCAACAAGATAATAGATTATGATAATATTCAAATGCACCTGAATGCAAATGCTATTTCATCCATAGCCGAAATTGACGACGTCAATCAGGCAACGGAGTTGTTGGTTAATGAGCTAAGGAATGCCATTCATAAAAGTACTAAAACAAACAAAATCCCCTGCCGAAAAATAATTAAAGTGCCATGGTTGACCTCTGGACTACTGCGCTGTATCAAGCATCGAGATAAATTACATCATGATTCTAAATGTGACCCAAGTAACCAAAATAAATTAAACATATACAAAAGATATAGAAATCATTGTGGAAATATCCTGAAAAAAAAAAGTCAAATTAGGCTACGATCAAAGTTTAATCTTAAAGGCAGGCAAGGACTCAAAATCTACATGGGCAGCGATTAAAAGTATTACTAACTTGAACTCTAAAGAAAACCTGACAATGACGACTCTCATTTATTAAAACTTAAAATAGCTCTAAGGCGTCATTGAATCATATTAACTCTTATTTTGCGAATGTTGGAAAGACGCTGGCTGATAACATACTAAGTAGTAAGACATCTAACAATTCACCCTTCTTATCTCTTACATCATCTTGCAACTCACTGGCACTTCTAGATACAGACGCTGAAGAAGTTAAAACTGCAATCGAAAATCTTAGAGTAGAATGTGCGGTGGGGTTTGATGATATCCCTACAAAAGTATTGAAGGAAACGAGACATGTTGTTGCGCCGGCTATCGCCCACATTGTAAATCTTAGCTTCGGCTCTGGTATATTCCCAACATTGTTCAAGACTGCCCTCATAAAACCAATTCACAAAGGTGGAGCTAAGGATAGTATTGGAAATTATCGACCCATATCGTTACTTACTTCATTATCCAAAGTGGTGGAACGGATTATGAACAAAAGATTGACATCTTATTTGGACAAATACCAACTATTATCTAAAAATCAATTTGGCTTCATAAAGGGAAATCTACTGAGCAGGCAGTTAATGAACTAACTAACTTCATCGTTCAACAGGTAGACGGCAATAATAAGTGTATGGGTATATTTCTAGACCTTGCGAAAGCGTTTGACACTGTTGACGTTTCTATTCTTGCTGGGAAGATGGAGAGGTTGGGAATTAGGGAACAGCTCTTAAACTTTTGTCGACTATCTTTCTAACAGGAAGCAAAGGGTTAGAGTGAGAGATGAGGTTAGTGATGATGATACTGCTATATGGGAGTTCCTCAAGGTAGTGTATTGGGTCCCACATTGTTTCTGATTTATGTCAATGATCTTTGTAATATAAATCTTACTGGTGGAAAGGTGATAGCATTCGCAGATGATACCGCCCTTCTCTTTTCTGCTCCAACCTGGGATGAAACAAGATTAGTGGCGGAAACAGGCTTAAAACTAGTAATGGCATGGCTCACAGACAACCTTCTCACTCTTAATTTGGACAAGACAAAATACTTAACTTTTTCAAAATCTGCAATCGGTCAACCAAAACCAGAAAATGTCCAAATTAGAGCACATGTTTGCTTTAATCAAGATACAAACAAACAGTGTTCATGTCTCCAGCTTGAAAGAGTCAGATTTATCAAGTATTTGGGTGTAACGGTCGATAATTTGCTTTCGTGGAGGTACCATATCCAAACTTTAGTGGGACGACTTCGAAAACTTATAACAATTTTCAAGAAGCTGAGACACGTCGCTGAACTCCATATTATAAAAATGTGTACTTTGCCCTTTGTCATTCCTTAATTACGTATTGCGCCCTAATCTGGGGCGGCACATACAAAACGTACATGAAGCGTGTGGAGGTTTCTCAAAGGTCGATACTTAAAGTGATGCTTAATAAGCCTTATAGATATTCAACGGAAATGCTATATCGTGAATCAAAATTTTAAATGTTAGACAGGTTTTTATTTTAAAGGCTATTTTGCATGTTCACACCACAGTGTCTACAAGGCCTAAACCTACCAAGTCACGCAGAGAACAGAGGCCTATTAAAGCTCACCCTTTTTCAACACAAATGGCGAGACGACATGTTTGTTTTTGGGACCTTTCTCTATAACAAAATTAACCAATACCAAGAATTACCCCACTTAATAACAAATCATGTAAACAGATTATTTCAAACTACCTGGCTAATCTTACATATGACAACACAGAAGACCTTTACGCATACTTGAGTTTGAGCCTTACAAACCTATGAGACAATCATGAATCGGAGAGACAAACTTTGCGTATACGTTACATTCGTACACATCTTTCTCACACAAAACCCTAACACATATAAATTCTTACGGGCACACGCATTAATAAACCATCACATATCACACACGCACACACCTTACACACACCGTCATCCACATACACAAACATACCCACCCTCACACACACACACACACACACCTCACACATAAGTTACAACCGATGACACATCTTCACATCATCACAAATAATTGAAAAAAATATAGAATTGAAATAGCAATTTTTATCTTATATGTGAATTATGTTTTTTTTTTTATTTCTTTAAATAAGACTTAATATTTATTTTAACATATATTTATTTTATTAAGCAGCATTGAAATCGACTTTAATATTTAAAATAAACAATTTCTTAGCTACATATTTCCTTCACATAAAAGTCCTTATTTTAACTAAAATTTTAATCATCAAAATAAAATATTTTTAAGTAAATCATTAATTATGTACTGTTTGGCTATGAAATAACTATAAGTATGTAATTTCAATAATTCGAGTATTGTAATAATATATAATTCTAATAATTGTACCAACATGCTATGAAATTGACCAATGGAACATCTCTTAACTTGGACCATACAACAAGATCATTAACATGAAACAAAAATACCCACAAAACAAATATAACTACGTTTCTATCAACTTGAACCAAAAATACCCACAGTAAAATGAAAATTAATAACTACTTCTCAATAAGCTACATTCTGCACAAAAAAAGGTTTACGTGACTGAGTGAGCGCCGGAGGTGGGAATCTTAGCAGCCGTAACACAGGTCTCCAGCCTAGCACGGCTGCTAATGAACTATTAACTTAGATTAAGTATTTGTTCCAAGTGTAATTAAGAATTTTGATGTTTTTTAAGCCAAAATAATGATTGAGTCAATAAATTTAATTTAATTTAATTTAATCTAGCAGGTTAATATTCATATCACCAGTAACTAAAATATTAGGTACACTTTTGATACTAGACAAAATATTTTCGAGTGAATTATTGAAACGCTTAAGATCTTTAATAGCAGGTGATCTATACATACCTATAATAGTTAGGCTATTAGCAATCTCTACCAGTAGACAATTCGCATCCTCAAATTCTGGCTCTTGAGACGTTGCCGACCAACAATCTCTTATGTAAATGACAACACCACCTGACTTGTTTAATTTTTTTTGGTATAGAAAGCCTCGTAACCAGTCAGTTTAGGTAGGTATATGAGAGTTTGCCTGCAGCCAACATTCAGAAAGCACTAGTACGTCAAAATCTACACCCAATCGTTGTAAAGTAGGTAAAAGGTTTAGACAATTTTTATTTAAGCTTCTAATATTAAATGATAAAACTTTGAGATTAAATGACGAAATAATATTACTACAAAACTCAGGTTTTTCAATAGTGCGGCACATTATTTGTAGAGTTGCGTCTAAGTCATCGAACATATCCAAATTAGCCATAGTCAGAAATCGCTTCTAAACTAATTATTAGTTTCCTAACCTCAGTGCGCACCGTACTACTGATATAAAGCGTAAATTTATTTTGAGTGCAGTAATTTACTGTAATCCAAACTATAAAAGAGTTCCGTCGCACGAGTGCTTCTTCCTTATAAAAACAGCAAAGTTTTGTGCTATGGTTGTTGGGTGAGCTGACTGGATGCGAGTGAGTTGTATATTGCGTGTTGTATGTCTGTGTGTGAGTAGTTGACTGACAATTATGTAAGCTTCGTTTTTGAATAAGTAAATATGTTTGGATCTTGTTTTGTAATGTTCTAATATTAACATAAAATCTGTTGTCTATACTAATATTATAAAGAGGAAAGATTTGTATTTTTGTATTTTTGTATGGCACGAATAAACTCAAAAACTACTGGACCGATTTCAAAATTCTTTTGCCAATAGAAAGCTACATTATCACTGAGTAACATAGGCTATGTTTATCACGAAAAAATGAGATATCTACGTAAATTTTACTAAAACCAACGCAAGGTATAAAAAACAGTCATAAAATGGCTTTCATCGCATACGCTGCGGAAAGTACTAATGATAGACCAAAGCAATGTTCTACAATATTATAGAGCGTATTAAAATCTACAAAAAAACTTCGCGAGACCATATGTCTAACTTCAGTAATTACCTCGCAACAACTACTTTTTACATTTTAAAAGTAAGTAAAATGCCTATCAAATTCAGACCATGTTATCAACACATTTGTATTAATTCTTATCCAAATAAATTATTTCTTAGTCAAGACTCTTTTAATACCTATTGATTACTTTTGAATTATTGAAGTCAGACATTCCATTCAAAATATTTAACGTAATTAAAAATATCAATCCTATCAAAATGCGAGCGCCGCGCGCGCAACAGCGATAGAGGGACACCGAGGCACGGGGAGAGGTGTTCGCAGCTATGAAATAGGTAAGTACGAGTAGCCGCGCGCGCGTCTACTAATTCGCGTGGTCGCCTCGCTACGTAGGTAGTGGACGCAAATGATATTAAATAAATATTAAACATTTTTTGTAACACTTTTTTATGTTCCTATCAAAATGTTCTTTTCAGAACTACTTTTGTATAAGTTTATTCTACCTTTACTGTTATTGTTCAAGTTTTCTCGCACTTTCTACACAGTATTACATTAAATTTATTCCATTTCGGTTTCCTCACGATGTTTTCTTTCACCGTTTTAAATTGGAGGCATTACGGAAATGCCTTCGAAAAAATAGTGATGCCGTTATTTTGGACTCAAAGATGTGCCGAAGTTTCCCGAACGCTGGTCCTGCGCAACCTCCAACCAGCGTTTTCCAGCTACCTTTGTGAGTTTTTCTGTCCATCTAGTAGGAGGCCGTCCAACACTGAGTTTTCCGGTTCGTGGTGGCGACTCGAGAACTTTTCTTCCCCATAGGTTGCCACTTCAGCTTGCTTACTCTTTGAGCTATGTCGGCGACTTTCGTTCTTTTGCGAATATCCTCATTACGGATTCTGTCGCGCAAAGAGACTCCGAGCATAGCTCTCTCCATAGCTCGCTGTATAACTTTGGGCTTCGTTATGAAGCCCACAGTTAATGACCACGTCTCAGTTCCATAAGCCATCACTGGCAACACGCACTGTTTAAAGACTTTCGTCTTTAGGCATTGGGGTATTTTGGACTCAAAGATGTGCCGAAGTTTCCCGAACGCTGCCCATCCGAGTTGGATCCTTCGCTCTCTCCTTGTTGGGCCTCTTTCTAGAAGTTGGATCTACCTAATTGGATCTTTTGACCAAGGTAGACGTATTCGTCAACAACTTCAAGTGTGGTATTCCCAACAATAACCGGTAAAGATGATACATGAACATCTGACATGACCTTCATCTTGTCCATATTCATCCTCAAACCTACTGTTGGGATACCGAGGTCCTCCAGCGATTCCGTCACAATGACTAAGCCGTCGGCAAACCGAAGGTGAGTGATGCATTCGCCGTTGATATTGATGCCATATCCGTTCCAGTCCAGGAGCTTGAAAACATCTTTCAGCGCGGCAGTAAACAGTTTCGGAGATATAACATCACCCTGTCTCATGCCTTTCTGCAGCTGGATATGTTTTATGCATTGGTCCTGTAATCGAACAAACATTATGGCTTTGCTATAAATGCACTTCAACACTTCGATATAGTAGCGATTCTTTTTTTCTTCGAAGAATCGGTCAAGAAATGGCAGGATCGATATGAGACCTCGGACACCGGAAAAGTCACCCAGACGTTCCTCCCTGATATAGCAAACGCATATCGGGTGATGAGAACCACGAAACTGACTCCCTTCCAGGTACAAGCGTTGACGGGACACGGAGGAATAGCAGATTACCTGTACAGATTTAAGCTCAAGAGCAGTCCGGCATGCGAGTGTGACCCCGACCAACACGAAACGGTCTGGCACGTGCTAGTCGATTGTCCCCGATTCATGGTCGCAAGACATGAGCTCGAATCTATGATCGACAGAAGACTGGTTGTCTCGGATCTCCACAATATCTTAGTAGATCCAGATAACAGAACACGGCTCATGTCCTTCATGGAGAGCTCATTCCGCATAGCGGCCATGAGAAACTCCACTAATTCAAATACGCGCCCCCATCACCACCACACCTGCCCCGCTGTCTGTGGACGCCGCGCGGCATGCGGTTCCGCCCAACATAACTCCTCGAAGAGCATCTCCGTCAAACAACTACTGGAGAACGCAGACCGAGGAGAAGCAGGGATCCGTATCCGCGGTGTGGCTCTCTTCATGGACAGCAACAAAGAAAGATTCGGAATAAGCTTTTGCTTCGCTTGGGAACGGAAACGAGCCCGTTTGTCGCCTGGATTGTCTCGCCTGCTCAATGGGAGTACCGCAAAAGTCACGATGAAGCGGAAAACCTACGACGCCATGCCGGTGTGCGAGTTAGACGGCAACCGATTTCGGTTGGTGCGATCGAAGAACATAACGATTGCACTAATAGAGTACTCGGAAGGTCGGACGCCTTTCACACAGGCAAGTGCGCTGCTCGCACATCTGAGCAGAAATGCAGGTGAAACACCCCGGGTGATAAGCGTGGATGCGATGGCAATCGAATATTCAAGAGCGAGAGTCGCAGACCGGCTGGGTTGCATTGAGGCCTCTAAACATCATGAGGTTGTCGTATACGAAGACAGGGGGGAAAATCTGAGCTTCCTCAGAACCCCTTCGCACGACCAAACAAATGCAACTGACAGCTGGGGACATCCTGTTCCTAGTTCGACCATCCAAACCGGCTCCGAAAGAGTACAGCAGAGGGCAGCCGCGGAAAAAGCCTCAGCCAATCTAACTGGCAGCCGAGGCACCAACACGGCGTTCGTGACTGCTTTCAACGCAGCGGCACGGAGCGTACTCCGAATCACATCCCATTCATCACCTCCCTCGACGTCAAAGACCCCCAAAGCAGCTTCACAGCAACAAATGAGCCGAACGAGAGCCGACATGGGACAGGTTGAACCGCCCCGCTATGTCACGGCTTCGGAGCCGCGGAGCCATGCACGTAACGCCTTCATCGAATTCATAGCCACACTGAGCGCGACACGACAAGTCAACCTCAAGACCTGCGAAAACATCATGCAGTCCTATAGGCTAGGAAGTGAAAGCGTTTTAAAGGCGAAACTCGAGGAGGCCGAAGCAGCCATTTACAATAATGTCACTTCCCGGGTCATCAAGGGAACCATGACAGGACAGTATATGGCAGCTTACAGTGCTGAAAATGGCTTCGTGACACTGAACGAGAGAGAGACAGAGCGCGGGGAGTGCCTGTTTATGCGACACCACCAAACGACCCAATTGTAGTTACTGCCCGATGCACCAAGATTATGCTGGACGATAAGATCCTAGAGATGGCCAAGACCATCGAAGGAACGGAAACGTCAAAGCAGATTGGGAAAATTGGGAGGTACCGAGAATACAGTGGGTCAACGGAGTTCCAGGATGTGGAAAAACAACATGGGTGATTAGACACTTCGACGTGGACAAGGACGCCATCATTACTACAACAACTGAGGCAGCAAAGATCTAAGAGAAAAGCTATCGCACCGAATCGGAAACCTGGTCAAAACCAGAGTGCGAACCATGGCTTCTGCTCTGGTAAATGGTTTCGGTAGAGAAAGTTTCAGCCGCCTCATGGTGGACGAAGCTCTCATGAACCATTTTGGAGCCATTGTGATGGCTTCAAGGCTGTCTGGTGTTGGCGAAATTGTCCTCATTGGAGACGTCAATCAGTTGCCTTATATCGACAGGAAAATCTCTTCGAAATGAGGTATCATCGCCCGAACCTGGTAACAAAGATCAGCCAGGAGTTGCTCTGCACACATCGAAACCCAATGGACGTCGCATATGCACTGAGGGAAATATACTCCGGTATGTACTCCTCAGCGTGCCCTATAAAGTCCCTAGAGCAGAGAAGACATAAGGGAGCGCAAATACCCAACACCCAACCAAACACCCTCTTCTTAGTTCACACTCAAGAGGAGAAGGAGACCCTGACAAACCAGGGTTATGGGTCAGGCACCGGGTCACGCATCCTTACCATCCATGAAGCTCAGGGACTAACATACGAGTCGGTAATCGTAATCAAAACCAAGGCAAACATGAAGCTGCACGAGAGCGTGCCCCATGCGGTAGTTGCAATCTCACGGCACACGGGGACCTTCACATACTACGCTGACGACACCGACGACGCCATCGGTCGGTTCGTGCGGCGAGCGTGGGCTGCATCATCGAAGACCATCCGCGATTTCAACCTACAGATGGCCATCAGGGACAGAAATGCGGCCGTTGTGGAGGCTTTGGGCCGGGAGGAGGCAGCTTAGGCAAATGGCAAAAGGCAATTAGGCAAACACTCGATGTCGAGTCGATTACTAGCGGAATCCCAACTGGTAGTGATCGGCTCTACAGACGAGCACTAGAATTAGATTTTAAATGTACCCAAATCCCTTCTATTTTCCTCTTCTCCTTATCCAAGAAATGTGTAAAAAAAAAAGATTATTGTAATGACAAAGATCACGGACCCCGGAGTCTGTGGAGTGGATAATTTAAATAAAAAAAAAAAGATATAGTAGCGATAGTCGATGCGGAGTCGCTAGAGAGACTGAAGCACTGCCCAGGTCTCGATGGAATCGAAGGCTTTCTCATAGTCCACATACGCTATACATAGTGTCCGATTACACTCCTCGGTTTTCTGTATAATCTGCCGAAGCGTATGGAAGTGATATATGGTACTATAGCCGTTTCGGAAACCAGCTTGTTCGGGTGGCTGGAAGTCGTCAAATATGCATGCGAGACGATAGTGATTACCCTAGAACACAACTTACAAACGTGGCTCAGAAGTGAGATGAATCTGAAGTTCTTCAACAAGGTGTCGTGTCCTTTTTTGAAGAAAAGCACCACTACACCTCTGCTCCACGCTTCTGGAAGACTTTAAGTACCGCTTTTCCCCGCCGCTCTCAGAAGCTCAGTCGTAATTCCGTCGTCGCCAGGTACCTTGTTGTTTTTGAGTTGTTTGAGGGCCATCCTAATCTCATACAGTCTGACTTCCGGGGTATCTTCGTAAAGTGTCTGGTCAGCTTGGCTCTGGGGTCTTATGCTATGCTAACCATGCATATCCGTTCCAGTTCATCATCATCATCAGCCGCAAGACGTCCACTGCTGAACATAGGCCTCCCCCCTAGATTTCCACAACGATCGGTCCTGCGCAACCTGCAACCAGCGGTTTCCAGCGACCTTTGTGAGCGACCGAGTTCAGTAGCTTGAAAACATATAGCATCTCCCTGTTTCATGCCTCTCTGTAGCCGGATATCTTTTGTGCACTGGTCATGTAATCGAACAGATAATGCCACAACATTGCTGTAAATACACTTCAACACTTCGATGTAGTGATAATCGATGCGGCACCGCTGGAGCGACCGAAGTAATTTCTCACCGGAACACAGTAATGTTTGCTTGGCGGTAGAATAACTGGTAAAGGTGTGGTACTTCCCCAGGCGGACTCTGCCAAGAGTCCTACCACTACAAAAATCTTGCTCTTCTGAGAGCAGTTAGAAAACCGGTACCTACTTCTGAAGCTATTCGACTCCGTCATACTTGATACATATATACCCCAGAAGGGTGGACAGAAGTGTGGTAGTGCTCTTCTTCACAAAAGGTGGCATCACCTAGTCGAAGAATTACAGACCCATCTCACTTCTCAGCCACGTTTATAAGTTGTTTTCGAGGGTAATCACAATTCGTCTGGCACGCTCTGTCGTAAATCCGTCGTCGCCTGATGCCTTGTTGATTTTATTTTGGGTACGCAGATGATAGCACCGTTGTAGAGATTTACATATCTAGCGCGAGAGCCAGTGGACAGCATACTAAGGTACTGAGAGAGAGTATGATCGATCGTTTGAACATGGCCCTTGAGGAAGTCTCTGAATGGGGCGAAACCAATCTGGCCAAGTTTAACGAGGGAAAGACGCAGGCGTGTCTGTTCTCCGCAAAAAGGAGTCAATTTCAACTGACTCCTACTTTTCGAGGTGTATCCGTGCCGGTTACTGATCATCTTGAGCTATTGGGCGTTACCTTGACTTCTACTCTCAACTTTGGCTCGTATATCGAGCCCAAGGCTAAATTAGCTGCCAAAAAACTAGGTGTCCTCTCAAAGGTGCGAAAGTACTTCAAATCTGAACAATTACATTTGTTATACAAAGCACAGATTCGCTCTTGTATGGAGTACTGTTCGCACCTTTGGGATGGATCGGCTAAGTATCAGCTTGAGGCTCTGGAATCGATTGAGAGGCGTGCCAAAAGGCTCATAGGCAAAGACATTCTAGCGCGAAAAAGACTTCAAAGTCTTGAACATCGCCGCAAGATTGCTAGCTTATCGGTTTTTTATCGGATACACTTCGGGGAGTGTGCAACTGACCTGCATGATCTAATACCTCCTTGCCCTTTTTTCTATCGTACTTCTCGTAACTCAAAGAAGCGGTACCGTTTCATGGTGGATATTCCAAAGACACGGACGAAGAGGTTTGACTCTACGTTTGTGATAAGAACATCTAGGCTGTGGAATGAGCTGCCTGAGTGGGTTTTTCCCGATAGTTATAATCTTGGTGTCTTCAAATCGAGAGTGAATCGGTTTCTTCTAGGTAAACACGCTCCATCGTAGACCGCATCGTCGCTTAACATCAGGCGAGATGGCGGTCAAGTGTAAACCTATAAAAGTTAAAAAAAAGTTGTTTGAGGGTGGGCCAGCGTAATCTCGTACAGACTGACTGATATCTTTGGTAAAGTGTGAGGTCAGCTCGGGTCAGGTCAGGTCAGGACAGGTTGTTCTTTATAACTGTTCATAGAACCTCCTCCTCCAAAATCTCGGGCTTTGACGGGACTACGTTAACGTTACCACTATTCGTCTTTAGTTTGGTCAGTTGACTTTAGTTGGGCCCGCCCCTGCTACGCCCGTGGTACATAACCTATGGCACTCAGTCATATCGTACAAACAAAAGAAAGGTGAATGTTATTTTTTTATGTGTTCCACTCGGTCAGTCCTGACCCTGATTCTTCAACTTATCACAGAATTTTCAGTTCTATCACGAGATACCACAAATCAGAAAATACAATAATCTATTGCCAAGGTCAAGTACCGTAGTCGTTTAAGTTCCGAACTCTATATTACCGTGACTCGACTTTACAGTTTACGGACAAAGTAAAAAAAGTCAACTATTGTAACATTTTAACCAAACCCAACAGGAGATACTAAATTCCCCATACTACTGCCAGAACCACATACCACAGTCATTCATCAAACCTCCAAGACATCTAACGCCACGGCCCTCCAGCCGAACAGCAATCACATTGCTCATACACAACCACCGCGTGGTTCAGTTTGCATATCCATCAAGTGGATCGCCCGTGTGTCCTCTGTTATCACACGTACGGTCTTTCCAGACCCCGACCTCCGCCAGAGCTAAACGCACACCGCGCACCCACGGACTACTTGAGTTGACTCAAGAGACACCGATTTCTACCGGGCTACGACTACGAAATAGCCTCTGGTACGGTCGAACACAATACGGCCGTTAGAGTCCCCTTACTCGAGTTTCCGTCACAACTTAAGCCATCATCATAATTAACATCATTTACATCAACATCGACTAGTATGTGATCTACTGGCATCTTTATTAGACTATCGTGTGCATATTTGTAAGTACGCTTTGAGTGTAAAGATTTCAATGGGTAACGATCACAATTCAATGCTTCAACTGCTTTAAACGGCCCTTTAAACTTCGGATCTAATTTCGTTTGATAACGCTCTTCGTTCGCTAACAATACAAAGTAACCAACCTAAAACTTTTAGACTTTTGACTCCATGAGCTACGACTACGTAATAACTACTGGTACGGTCAAACAATACGGCCGATAGAGTACCCTACTCGAGCTTCTACCACAACTTTTAAGCTTACTCACTGTAACCAACGTCATAATCATCATAGAGTTTGACTCTCTGGCATCTTCCATAACTTATCCTGAACTTGTAGGTACCATTCGTTGAAGTCTTTGTAGGTAAGCTTTGAATCAAGTGTATAACGATCACTATCCAAAATCTTAATCACCTTAAACGGACTTTATTACTTTTAATTTAATTTAGTTGTTAATTAATTTTGTTACCACACAAAATCACCAATTTTTAAGTTTCGCTTTTGTTTCATTAAATTGACTCTTATCGTATCCTATGTCACACATTTTTCTTTCAGACACTCGCGAGTTTACTCACTACGTCGTTCTCGACATTGATACACACACAGACCTGATATCTGTTCTGTGGATAAACATCAACGGCAATGGTTTCTGTACTTTCCCAGTTAAAAGCTATGTACAAGAGAAACTTTTGAAAGTAGTCATCGTATAACTTAATGTGGTAGTCTTCGTAGTCTTCTTCAATGTCACTATTTGCAGATGATAGCACGATTACAATAGCCTGCCAAGATATAGCAAATTATGAGGAAAATATCAACGCTGCACTAAATTCGTCTATCCACTGGTTGAACATTAATAACTTGAAAATTAATTTAAATAAAACCAATTTTATGCAATTTACACAAACAAAAAGTTACTTAAATAACATAAACATAAATTATCAAGGTAACAAAATTGCAGAAGTAACTACAACAAAATTTTTGGGCTTGACAATAGACATGAAATTGAATTGGAAGGCACATATTGAGATTCTCTGCAAGAAGCTTGGTAGCTCGGCATATGCTCTGCATAGGCCTGCTCCAGTGGTAAAAACAGAGACTCTTCTTACATCTTACCATGGATTAGTGGCATCAGTCTTGAGATATGGGATAATTTTTTGGGGTAACTCAACGGATACAGGCTTAGCTTTGAAAGCACAAAAACGATGCATTCGTGCTATGTTCGGGATGCAAGTTACAGATAGCTGCAGACAGGTATTCATAGACAACCAAATCTTAACCCTTCCAAGCCTTTATGTTTTTGAAGTTATGTGTTTTGTAAGGAATAACCCCATTGTTTTCCTCTCTTGAGTGACAAAGTGGAACGGAACCGACGTTATAAGTGTAGGCTGCTCATAGGCAAACGCAAGAAAAAGATTATGAGTGACAGTATTTTTGTATGGCTCCTCTTCTATATAATAAGCTGCCAAATGCAATTAAAAACTTAACTCATCCATGTTCAAAAGTTAATTAAAAAAGATACTGGTACCCAAATGTTATTACACTGTGAAAGAATTTTTAAATGATAGGGAAATTAATTGGAATACTGATGTATAGATTTTGTATAACATGACATTTTACATTCCATTAACTTCCACATTAAATTCCATTAGCCACATTAGTGTCCACTGTCTATATTTTATGAAACTTTAGATTTAACTAATGTTAGATCAGATAATATATTGTAATGGACAGGTTGAATCAGATTACTCTATAATATATTGTGAGAGTTCTTTGAGTAGGTATACAAATATTAAATTTTATACATGTTAACATTCTTTTACACACATTGACATTGTTTTATTTTATACAAATTGATTTATTATTATCGTATATCTTTATTTCTTTAAGTCTAAGTTTTTACAATATTTATATAAAATAACAAAAAAACATTATAAAAACCTAAACCTAGTTTGCCGCCAGCAGCGGGGCAGGGCCCAAGCTACCGGTGGTTAGGGCTGCAGACTGAGGAACCTCCTGACGATGCGCGCCGTGTCGAGGATGACCGCCTTCTGCATCTGACCCTTAATCCAACCGTCTAGCGAAAGTCTCTTGAGATGTTGGTCGAGACTTTTCGCTACAAGGCCGTTTGCCGACACAACTATTGGGACTATGATCGTCGAATCAACATCCCACATGGCGGTAACCTCATGAGCCAAGTCAAGGTACTTGCTAAGCTTGTCCTTCTCAGCTTTCACGAGGTTCTCGTCATGTGGTATGGTGATATCGACGATCACAGCCGACGCTGAGACCGGTCTACCAGCACGATATCAGGCTTATTGGCAACAATAGTCCTGTCCGTGATGATAGAGCGGTCCCAGTAAAGCAACGCACGACCATTCTCGAGAACTGGCAGAGGTGCGTACTTATAGTACGGCACCTCGGACTCGACAAGGCCGTGTCGAAGAGCAAGTTGCTGATGGATGATCCTGGCGACTAGGTTATGTCTGTGCAAGTACTCGCCGTTAGCAAGATGCGAACAACCGGAAATAACATGACGAAGTGATTCGCCTGGACGGCGGCATGCCCGACAAATGTCGACCGTACCGTCCTTCATTATGTATTTCCGGTAATTGTTCGTCTTGATAACTTCGTCAGCAATTGCACAGGCAAAACCCTCGGTTTCTCCGAAGAGGTCCCCGAAGCGTAGCCAGTTCACCGACGCGAGCAAATTCACATCGGGGCCCGTCAGGGCCGATAGAACCGCCCGTGCAGCTCCTTGCTCTTCCATACTTCCTTGCGATCATCAGTGTTGAGCACCGATGGTTTGCGCCAGTTCTCGTTTGCCATTGAAAGAGGCGTGAAGCTCCTGTCAACTGCCACAACATCACGATGCATCCCGGACTCACTGTTGCGGAAATAATCCCTAAGACTGCATACCTCGCGGTTGTGAAGGTTCTTAGCATTTAAAAAGCCTCGACCTCCACACTTCCGCGGGATATACAGCCTCATAACAGATGAGCGCGGGTGTAGCATTCGGTGTGTTGTGAGCAGTTGACGGACCTTTCTGTCCAGGGGGTCGAGCTCAGTCTGAGTCCATCTCAGTATGCCAAAGGAGTATATCAGCAGAGGCATTACCCAACCGTTGAAGGCTCGCACCTTGTTACCGCCTGACAGAAGACTTTTGAGTACTTTTGTCAGCCGGCACAAGAAGCGCTCCTTCACCGATTTCTTAATGTCATCTGCTGATATACCCAAAGACTGTGACATACCGAGATATTTGTAGGTCTCGTCTTCGGAGAGAGATCTGAGAGTTATAGTCTCGGAAAGTTGTAAATTCTCTGAATTTACTACTTTCCCTCGCTGTACATGCATGACCGCACACTTGTCTACACCGAACTCCATCTTGATGGCGTTACTAAAACCTCCGTGGTTTTAATAGCTCCAACAAGTCTTGGCGTTTCGGTGCAAAAAGTTTGAGGTCGTCCATGTACAACAAATGAGATATAACCTCACCTCCTCTACGAAGACGATAACCTAACTCTGAATCCTTCAGCAGAGTGCTGAGAGGATTCAGACTTAAACAGAACATAGGGACTTAGACTGTCACCCTGAAAATGCCTCTTTCAATCCTAATCAAGTCCTCCGAAACAAAAGAGCTGTCTACGCTTCCTGGTTGACGAAGGACTGTGACCCACTGTCCCATGCATTTGCTTAGAAAAGATTTTAGAGTTGGATTTATTTTGTACAACTCTAAAACCCTTTCTAGCCATGAATGGGGCACCGCATCATAGGCCTTCTTATAGTCAATCCAAGCAGCGGAGAGGGCTCCTTTGTTTCGTTTGACTTGTTGGCAAATGGTCGTGTCAATGAGGAGCAGCTCCTTAGTACCACGGGACCCAATCTTACATCCATTCTGAGAGGAGGCCAAAACGTTATTCGCGACAATATGCGCATTTATTTTTGCTCTCAGAATGGATGTAAGCAGCTTGTAGATGGTAGGTAAGCACGTAATGGGTCTGTAGTTCTTCGGTTCCGTGGTACTACCAGACTTATGGAGCAGGAAGGTGACTCGGTGGTCAAGAAACTGGGAAGAGAACCCGTCTCCAGGGCTTCTTGGAATTGTGTTGCCAAACGTTCATGTGAGCACCGAAACCACTTTATCCAGAAGTTGTGCAATCCGTCCGGTCCAGGACTTTTCCAGTTCTGAGCCGTCCGGATAGCACAACTAACGTCTATGGAGTCGATTGTAATAGACTCCATGGGTTCGATAACCTCACATGCACGTTCGATAACACGCATCCAAGCTCCCTCCGTGTGCTCGACAGGCACCGACCAGATGCTGCGCCAGAAACTTTTCATAGCGCTGACATCCGGTAGCTGCGTGTCGTTCACACGTGGACTCGTAGTTCCCTCCCAGCTTCGGTACACCTTCCTTTGATCGCTCTGGAAGTCGCGATTTTGCCGATATCGATTCACACGCTCTCTGTAGCGGCGAATACGGTTTGCCCACGCATAAACTTTCTGCTTCAGATAGTCAATACATTCCGTAACATTGGCAAGATAGTGCTGAGGACTGATACCAGTCCCAGCAAATGCCTGTGTTACGAAACGCATGACTCGGGGACGACTGTTCCCCTGTCTGAAGCAGATTAGCTTTGCAATAAGAACCCTGAATTTGCTGATACGCCGTTCTATTCGCACTTGCCATGCGGGTGCATCTCCGGCGGTTCGCGTTGTACGGTCAGTGTCTGGGAACTTGACACGTGCAACGCGACACACCGCGATAGCACCACAGTACAGAATAGAATGGGTATCAGTCAAATCCTTGCTAGTTCCCAGGTAGGGAACTAGCAAAGTATTCAGGGCTCCCATCAAAGCCAAATTACGTCTATGTGTTTACAAACGCGGTAAGCGCGGCGATTATAATTTAAGTAATATCGATTTATTATTATTATTATTTTTTGATTATTCTATACATAATGACATTCTTTAAAATTGCTCACACGGCTAAACTGCAAGAGCTACTACTGCAAGACCTTGGCTTCTACATGAAACCACACACTTGTCAAAGTCCACAACATCATCCTGCTGAAGCACAAGACGTTGGCGTAATTGTACTCATCAAACATATCACACTAACATAACACAACGGGATAGAAGCCAGAAATTAATACATGATGAATCAGATGACATATATGAAACAACCGATTAAAAGTTAAAAATGAAAAAAGAAGAAGAAGACTTTATCAGCTGACTATTATTATCATTGTATAAATTCAGACCAATGGAAACTGCGTTGCCAGACATATTGCATGCCTCTAGAAGAAGAGGCCAGTTTGTATGGGTCAATTATTTAAATGTTTTGTATCATCTTATCTTACCTGCAAACAGCAATAAAGATTTTTGTATTTGTATTTTGTCTTGCCACGACCTATTGTCACTTGTCACTAGAGTCTATCAACGTTAACTTAGAATATTTCTATTGACGATCAGATCGAAAATGTAAGAGCAACCACTTTAATCTCATAATTGTAACTAGTTCTCATTTCTTCACTTTATCATTAATCTCAAATCTCAAAGCAGGAATCAGATTCATGGCCTACGGCTGCAAGCTCAGCGCTCTTCCAACAAATCCATGTTGTTTTATTGCATTCCTCATGAATGCCCAGTCATCATGACTATGGTCTACAATAGACCCGACCTAAACCAGAGCCACCCCCGTACCGCCCATCCACGGACTGTCTCCAACAGATACCGACACTACGGCTACGAAATGGCTACTGGTACGGTCCGACCAACTGACCTAAGATTCCTTACTGTCACTCAACTCTACTTTATCTATTTCAAGAGATATTTGGCTCCCAGACATCCTCCTTAACCTATCAAAAACTGAGAACGTATTTTTCAGACCAAAAAGTGTAATCAGAAACTCATGTCGACTCTCGGCTGTTATAAAAGCAGTGCTGTTTCGAGTTTTATAGTCACAGATATCAAATGAAACCCACCGGCGCAGAGTTTGATTTTGAAAGATAATGGCACCATGAAGGCATTCTATTTGATTGGAATTACGGAACCGATTCACGGGCGGGTAGACAGTATTACTGTTGCGCTTGCCCTAATAGTCTACGCACATGCGGTCTGAACCATCGTTTTTGTTTAAAAATACAGCTGGGTTTTCAAATGGGGAGCAGCTAGGTCTGTCTAATAATATTTGCTTCTAAAAGGGATTTCGCATAATCACGTAGCCGTACGCTCATCTGCGGACATCCTATGCGGTCCCCATAGAATCACGTTATTTATAAGTCGAATTACCGATTTCAAAAGCTTTATCTTGTTATCACTAGTTTAACATTTTCACTATAGAAGTTACATGCGATTGAAAGAAACTATTATCTTGTGTTATCAAATTTACACAAAGAACTTTAGATAATGTGAGTTGCGTCGCTGTCATGTATCCGACTAGCCCCGATTTAAAACTTCACGGCCTAACATGACGTCACTTTCGACGTCACTTGACGTCCAGCCAACTAAGTAACAAAATCTTTAGAGGATGATCGTTAATCACTAATCACTTCACAGCATAAAATCTGGCCTTTACTGAATGTTCCTATTTGACCAATACCAATCACAGCAATATCATTACAAACTCTTATAGATATCCCCCAAGTTGCGAGATAGTTGATAATAAACAAAAAGAATGCAGTGTTTCTATTTGATAGTCTGAACTGACTATTTTTCCAAACTACCCTCAGACACCATAAATTACCTACAAAATCTCGAAATATTTACCGACTCACATTTATCAACTGGGTAATTTCGTTCGTATACCTTACCTACTGCCATAATAAATTGTGATTGGTCCCGCTAGCAAGTAATGTTAACGCACCATGCCAATGTGTGAATAGTAATTAATTTGCTTCAATAGTGAAGTTTCTTAAAACACGACCAGACTTCTGAAGCAAATGATAAAACTCGATAGCTTTGATGATAACACTCGATAAAACAGCTTTATAACTCAGCCTGGCATAAGGCGGGCTGTTACCGCGATTATGGAAAACATACGAGCTCGTAGCTGTGTAAAAACAGTGAAATAGCAATAATGACAACTAGAAACGAACACACCTGATTGGCGGCTGAAGCTACTACTAAATGGCAACTCTATTGAGATTCGATTGCGATTCGATTACGACATATATATGTTCATCAGACAACTATTTTAAAGCTTTTTCCAATAAGACAGACCGATCTAAGGGGCCAATCATCCCCTAAACTCAATTTTAATGCCTCTATGGGTAATAGCGCGAGACTGAGTGAGACATGTATTAGGAAATATTGACTTAAAATTGAGTTTGGGGCCGATTGACCCCTTAGATCGGTCTGTTTTTTTTGAAAAGGCTTTAAAAATAGCTGTCTGACGAACACACATACAAATATAGACAAATGGAGTGAGTATGAGAATATAAGAGAATTATTTTGCGAGTTTTAAAGCGTCTGTTAAGCAAAACGGCCGACGGAAAGTGTCTGGGAGTATTGTGGCCTTATTTTTAAAGATATTGCCTATATATAGCCTATAATGTTATAGGTGAAAATCAGTTATTAGAAAATACGTGAAGTAAGTAATGATTTTATGTACCTTCTGGGCCCCATATCTCAAAATTGGCCGTCTAAACAAGTTAGCGGGTAAGCATTTGTTCTTAGTCTATACTATTATTATAAAGAGGAAAGATTTGTATTTTTGTATGCAACGAATAAACTCAAAAACTACTTGACCGATTTCAAAAATTATTTTGCTAATAGAAAGCTACATTATCACTGAGTAACATAGGCTATATTAATCATGAAAAAAAATAAGATATCCTCGGAAAATTTAACTAAAACCAACGCAAGGTGGAATAAAAACAGACATAAAATGGCTTTCATCGCATACGCTGCGGAAAGTACTAATGATAGACCAAAACAATGTTCTACAATATTATAGAGCGTATTAAAATCTACAAAAACCTCGCGATACCATATGTCTAACTACAGTAGTTACGTCGCTACAACTACTTTTTTACATTTTAAAATTAGATAAAAATGTCTATCAAATTCAGACCATGTTATCCACACATTTGTATGAATTCTTATCCAAATGAATTATTTCTTATTCAAGACTCTTTTAATACCTATTGATTACTTTTTGAATTATTGAAGTCGGACATTCCATTCAAAAGGTATTACGAAGTTAAAAATATCAATCCTATCAAAATACGGCGCGCGGCGCGTTGGACACCGAGGCACGGGAGAGAAGTGTTTGCAGCTATGAATTTGCAAGGCGCGCGTCTACTTCGCACGGTCGGCTCGCTATGTAGTGGACGCAAATGATAATATCAAATATTAAACATTTTTCGTAACACTTTTTTATGTTCCAATCAAAAAGTTTTTTCCGAACTGCTTTTAAATAAGTTTATCCTACCTTTACTGTTATTGTTTAAGTTTTATCGCACTTTCTACATAGTATTAGGTACATTAATTTTATTCCATTTCTGTTTCCTCACGATGTTTTCTTTCACCGTTTTAAATTAGAGGCATTACGCACATTACTTCGAAAAAACTAATATTAACGCGTGTAATTTGAGCTGGGGGGCTCTGGATCGGCAGTCGCCGTTCTGCCGACTAGACCAGCCGATACTTATGAGGGATATAGCTCATCCCCAAAGGTCCCCTTTACCCTACCTACTAAAGTAGAATAAAACGGGTCATTAAAGACTACGTTGATGTGACGATCAGACATCTAGCTGTGTCAATAGATACAATAAGCAGCCCACTAAATATTCCCACTACTGGGACTCGGGGCCCTCTCTCGCAAGGAGAGAGTCAAGTCCTTGCGAGAGAGGCCACCACGATCCACCACGCTGGCCCAGTGCGGGTTGGAGGATGACACATGACCTCAAAAGATTCTAAGTACATGGCGGTTTCCTCACGATGTTTTCCTTCACCTAAGGTAGCACCATTACTCACATGACTCCGAAAAGACAGTGGTGCACGTGGGATTTAAACCCGGGGCTCCGGATCGGCTGCCGCCGTTCTCCCGACGAGTTCAGCCGTAACTATTTAGCATGTATTTAGAACTAATAGAAACCACATTTTTTATTAAAGATACCTAAACTACGTTGTAGGTGGCATAAGCGGAGTTTTAACACAAAATTACAACCATTAAATATTTACTGATTTGATTTGATGCGTATAAGTAAAAGGGGAATAAAAACGGCGCTAGACACGCCTAAAACTAAAACGTGTGCATGTAGGCATAACGTTTTTAGGGCTAATGATAATATACCATAACAACTAACGCATAACTGTTTTCGCATAATTTTTGCTACCATAGCATACCATGTATAGCATAAACATAACTTAGCATAATGTTTAAAGGCACACATTGAGAGAAGCATAGCAATACCAAAACAATGATCAAAGAAGAATTGGTCCTATTAGGGCTTCGATCACGAACGTACATTCCTGATCGAAGTATTAGGGCTTATCACTGAGATTCGACTCCGGGTGGGCTCCCGGAGCCAGAAGCTCTATGGCCATGCGTGTCACTTCTCCATACTCGACATACGCTCCGCTACGGAGGTCGCCGGCGTCTACGCTTGGCCTCGCTTGGCTCGCTCCTCTCAGGACCTTGAGATTCTGGCTCCCGCATTTTTTTCATAAAGTAAAGTAGGTAAAATACGAGTATATGCGTTTTAAATGATAAACAGATGATTGGGATTGTTTGCTTTATTTTGGTCGTATGTCCTAAGCATGGCAAGTCTGCCAAGAGTGTGTTAAAATTTATAAGTCTAATAATTTTGTTTTATACTTATTTTTCACAATACCCGAGCGAAGCCGGGGCGGGCTGCTAGTACGTACTAACTCTACTCAATCGTCCACATTTCATCTATCAGAAAATACGTGACCTCTGGTGGCCCTGGGATCTTACTCTATCTCTATAATATATATAAAAATGTTATGTTGGTTTGTGTACGCTTCAAACTTGGTTTGTGAACTCAAAAACTTCTGCACCGATCGAGCTGAAATTTTAGAATGAGACTAGCGGCCCGCCCCGGCTTCGCCTGTGGTACATATATATAACCTACAGCGTTCAAGGATTACGAACATATGAAAGAACGGTGAACGATTTTTTTAAATCGGTCCAGTAGGTCCCGAGATTAGCGTGTTCAAACTATGTATTTGCTATAGGCTACTTTAGATTCCCAAATTATCGTGCTGTTTACTGGGTCAGAAGTGACACCTGTAAACAACTGGCAGGGATAACTAATTAAATGACGATTGATCAGTTATCGAGCGGGGATGAAAAATGATTAAATTACTAAAATGGCTATTAAATAACAGGGGTTGATTGTAGAAGGGTGAAAATTGAAGATTGTATGTATTTTTGTATGTAGTATCATCAAAAAATAGAAATTAAAAATTTTGTCTAAAAAATAAAAAATAAAATTTGGGGGTGGACTACCCCTAACATTTGGGGGGATGAAAAACAGATGTTGGCCGATTCTCATAGATACCGGATAAGCACAAAAAATTACATCAAAATCGGTCAAGCCGTTTCGGAGGAGTATGGCAACGAAAACTGTGACACGAGAATTTTATATATTAGAAGATATAATCCGCATCAAGGATTGCTTTTATCTAATTTTTGCATTGCAATGTGCCACAGCGAAACGTGGCAGGGTACAGCTGGTATGGTAAGTATATAAATATCGACATCAATATACGACGCTTACGTCAGAACGTTACTCAATTGTTTTCCCTTCCTGGAACCTCTCTACTAACACCACTAGCACTCGGAACTTTATGATATGGTATTAAGGCCAGGTAGTTCTGTCAAATTAGGCATTTAACGCTGTCTTGTTCTCGCGACCGTCACCGACCGCGGAATCGGTGCCACAGTGCAGAAATAACATTAAAATATTGGACTATGTAATTTAAACTCATTTTTTGTTCAAGATTTGTTTATACTAGTGATAACAATTTTGTGAATTGTGAAGTGATAAGAGTTTTTTGATATATAAACGAAGAAATATTAAATTTATCTTTACTCGTAGATATACAAAACTCAGCCTTTTCTTTTTCGTCACACTATAAGTTGAGAACGGCTTTTCCAATTTCATCCATCTTTTTAAAATGTTTCCTAACAATTCACAAGTTCGTCAAAAATTTTAAAAAATGTGCTGAAACGTAATGAAAGGCCAGTAAAAATAGAAGGTTTTTTGGTCAACTTTGCACTAAATTTCTATTCCAATTTTTTTCTATGAGGTAAAGATCACTTACTGAGCATAAAATTACAAAATGCTCACAGATCCAGGTAGAGCTTCAAACGCCAATTGAAAAAATTGTTTTAGCCGATATTTTGGAAACTATATATTTTGACAATAATTGTAGAAAATAAAATTTTAAATCTTTTGTTGCTAGTAAACTTTTTTTGTAAAACTTACCGTTTACGATTTATAACCCATTTAATGATACGATTGCTATGATGCCGCTAATAATGAAAATGATGTGGTCTACGATGGTTTCTCTAATAGAAACAAGCACAGTGTACCTCGTAACCCCAAGGTTCGAACCTTCGACAAAAACCCACTCTGGCAATGTGTTTCACAGCTTTGTTGTTCTTATTACAAAAGTGGAGACCAAACACTTCGTTCAACTCTTCAATCATGATGATGAACGGTGCTGTTTATTCGAGCAACGAGCAATAAGATAGAATAACTTTAATTTAAAAACCCCGACTACAAAAAAATCTACACGTAAAAAAATATTACCTTCTATCTTAGGACACTTTAGCGAGTCAGACTAGTCTTAGAATATCTTAGTTACCAAAATCCATCCAGCCGTTTGGAAGATATGTGGAAATAAAAGTTTTACAAACATAAAAGATACGCGCGAAAAACATAACCCTTCTTCCATTCCGGTAAAAACGGACATGTTTATGCTACTGGGAACAGAATTCACATCTTATTATTTTTACATTGTTATCATCAAATTTGACATAATAAATCGTAATCGGTAAGTTCGAAAAAAAAGTTTACTGGCAACAAAAGATGGGAAATTTTATTTTCTACAATAATAATAGGCTTGATAACTTTTTCAAAATATCGGCCAAAAACGTTTTTTCGAGCTGGTGCTTGAAGCTCCACCTGGATTTGTTATTATTTTGTGATTTTATGCTCAGGAAATGATTCTAACCCTTATATAAAAAATACGAATCGGAAACTTAGTGCAGAGTTAAATTCTACGAGTAATTTTACTGCCTCAAAGGCTTCTTATCAAATTTGGTCGAGTGTCTAAATTTCTATGAACAATATGAACATTTTGATACAAAAAAAAGGAAAAAAACAATAAATTTTGGTAGTGTCATCAACTTGGAAAAGAAATAAAAAATAAAAATTCTAACAAAACCATACGTGTATCTATGGAAAGGTGTTCAAAATTGTATTGAAGTTCCTAACATTTTTTTTCTAAACTGAATAGTTTGCGCGAAAGTCTCTTCCAAAGTGGTAAAATCTGTATGTGAGGACTTTTCTTCCAAGTACTAAGTACCTTACTACCAAAGAATTTACCTAAATAGCATATAAATGCAAGTTAGGTATCATTTATGATACCTAACTTGCATTTATATTAGGGGATTTACGCAGGGGATTTCTCCCTTCTCATTGTATCCTTATCCCGATCTCTGATTTGACGGACGAATATTTTACCGATACTTATCTATTTTCCATTGCATCCGCATTGAATTTTTTACTGATGTGTTATCGACGTCAGTTTTTTGAGACTCCCCTACAACTTTGGTCTACAACATAAAGTAAACAGCGTACTAATTAGTATCAGCGTCTATTTGCAATTCCAATGAAAACGGAATCAAAAATCAAGATCATAGCGTGCTTCACTAGTAATACCTACTGATATTGTTATACTGTGGCACTGTGATCGTAATATTTAAAATTTATCGGTTGTCAAAATTGCAAAATCAAGCACAGGCCCGTCGTCCGTGAGCGCCGAAACGCGACTGATGAGGCCTGTCGTACGGCGCGCTATATATATGGTAGATATTAAAACATAGTGAATAACTGATACTTTTTATCAAGTCAAACTCTGGGAATGCATCTATAACTTTTTAGTGGCTTTCGAAGAGTACAAAAATTTAGTAAAAAAATTGATTAGTTTAGTCATAAACTTGAAATAACTTTTTGAATAGGGGTAACTTTGGGATTTTTTTCTATCAAGTAAAATTCATTAAATCGTGTTATTGACTGCGAATTGCACTAGATTAAATCCTTAACTAATACATATATTTTTTTCAGATTTTAATACACTATTTTAAAGGCCTTAAAGTTGTTTTAAAAATTCAAAATTACGGCCCACACGCCCTTAAACTTCAAGTTTACTTATTATTGCGAATCGTTTGCATGGGAAAAGGGCTGTTTTTAGGGTTTTCCCGGGAATTATTCGATTTTTTCTCCATCCTTGAACTTCAACGAACATTTAAAATAAAGAATATGGATGTTAACAATTTTTCGAAATTGCCTTTACTTGAAGATTGACGCATGCATGTCTTTCGTAACAAATAATATTTCAATTCAAAATTTTATTATTTTCGAAGAGAAAATGTAGGTACAATATATCTTAAACTAATTTTGAATTTTCCCGCTAAGACGTTAACGACTGGCATGACGTCACTGGTCGTACAACATTGGTCGCGATTCATGAGCGTACATATTTATATATAGAATCTGAATCTCGGAAACGGCTCGAACGATTTTCATAAAATTATGTATACAGGGGGTTTCGGGGACGATAAATCGATCTAGCTAGGTTTTATTTTTAAAAACATCATTTTATGCGCGTTTTAGACTATGAAAAACTCCTACAATGTCATTAGAATACGATAACTTATTTCACCACTGTCCTTTAAGTCTAAATGTCTCAGACGTAAGCTCGCCCTCGGAGTCAAGAGGCCCCGGTTCGAATCCTGATAGTTACACTCGGGTCTTTTCTTTTTGGTCTTTTTTTCTGAGAAAATCTTTTACTTAGAGATCTTTATAAGCGCATTTCAACCGAGCAAAGCTCGGCCAACCAGGTACTTTACTTGAATACAAACAATCAAAATCGTCGTCACTAAGATCGCAAACTATAAGTAATAAAAACGCAGAAAAGTACACAGTCAGTTTAGTCAGTTTTAGACAGTTTCTTCTGCGACTAGTGACGTAATAAGTCATATTGGTGTTTCCAGACACGTGACAACATATTAAAAATATTCCATTTAAAATCATTGATAATAAACTTCCTACGTAATACTAAATTATAATAATATGATTTTCGATTTGTTATTAACAGAAACTATCATAAAATTAACATTAAACATTAATTTGCGATTAGGGTTAACATTCCTATTGAAATGTAAAAAACTCTGTGATACATAAAAATATTAAAAAAATTGTTTGTGCGAAACAAAACGAGATTTTGAAATAATTTCGCATGAACGTAAAGCTGGTAAAAAAATTTAGTCACCTTGTGAAGAAGTTGATCTCCCTTGATACTACTTGCCTAGTAGTATCACTGAGCAATTGTTTTTTTTTTAAATAAAGAATGACGAGACGATCTGGACATGTGCCTGATGGTAAGCAACATGCCTGACAAACAGCACAGTGACACGCAGCTATTGGAACATGAAGGGTCCAAATCATTACCTAGCACTGCACTGCGCTCGTCGCCCAGAGATCTAAGATCTTATATCTCTAAGCCCTGTAATTTCTCTGGAAACATTGCCTTTCAATCCGGAAATGTGAATAAAACCACAGTGCTCAGCTGGTGGAAGACAAAATTGAAGAACTAAAATTGTCATATCAAAAAACTTGCACTGGCAACCCTAGCCGTGTAAACAAGTTTTGTACTAGACTGTGCGCGAATAAATTCAATATAAGAGTAATAGTGGCTTTTCCGCTTTTGTAAAACATACTGATAACAAGTAATAGCCGACATAAACTGCAAAGTCAAAGTCAAAGTACTTTATTCATAAATGTACAATTTACACGTCAATTAATAAAAAATAAAAACAAAAGAAAGAGCATACAAATTGTATACATTTTCAAAGTTTGAAACTACTACTTTACTGTATTACAATACTGCAAGCATCCTCAAGCATTTTTGGCACTGGTGAGACGAACAACCACCTTTTTATTTCACTTTATGATGCTCATGCCTTGGCCATTCTAACGACATTTCACTGTTAATTAGTTTAAAGGCGCAGGAGGGCCTTTATCAGTATACATATTTTCTTAGGGCGTGTGGGTTTACAAAGAATGAAACAAAATTATAACGATTCGTCGCAAACGTGGTGCCCTTGCCGCCTAGCTTTTTAAAAGTCCTCTTTTTAAAAATGGCCGCCCCGCTACCATAGACACGACGCTTCGCTAGTGACGTCGAAAATCGTCACTTCCCGGTATTGCTATTTCTGTCCACACGCCGACAAGTTTAAATTTCTCAAAATATTGACTATTTTTGTTTTGGCAATTGTTTTATTTTTAATGAGAGAAGGTAAGACTTTGCAGCTGGCGATGATTATTGATTGTCATTTTGGAATTTCAATGACATCGACGTTGTCTTTGACATATCTGTTTCGCGTATCAGTCAATATCACAGACGATAGAATAAGGCTGCCTATTGACGCTGATTTTTGAATTTTTGTAATATTCGAACACTGACACTGGAATCCATGATACAAACCCTAGTAAAGTAACCGTCATGAGAAGCTATAAAATATGTAAACAAACATCTTTTACTAACTATACATTTTATACTGCGAGATAATAATAAATTGACCATATTCAATCGACATGAAATATAGACGGGTTATATGAAAATAACAACCTATTTAATTTAGTCGGATCATATTTTAACGACGCAAAGCGCTATCGTTTGTGTTTCTTGGTACCGGAACGCGTCCGTCGCAGGGATTGTAAACTATCGGGACGACAATTTTAAAACATATGTAGTGACGAGCTCGCAAAAAAATATAAGGTGGAAGTATTGAGACTCCCGCCATATCATTGTGAGATTAATCCAATTGAGCTAATTTGGGCCAACGTAAAAGGATATGTTGCTCGCAAAAATACAAATTTTAAATTTGACGAGGTAAAACAATTATTACAAAAGGGAGCCGCAATTTTTATTCTAAAATCGATGAGATGATTGATAAAACTGTAGACGCCTTCGTGATACATGTCACTGATTCTGACACAGAAATGGAAACATCTGAATCTGACGAATAATTATTCATAAATAATATATGTTAATTAATATTTGTTACTTAATAATTTATTAAATCTTAAACAAATTCATTTTTTTCTGTTGGTCCAAATGTTGTGAACTCCTGAACACTTGTTTATAAAATTTATAGCTTCTCATGACGGTTACTTTAGATAGAAGCAGAGAAGTAGGGCTAGAAATCAACACAATTAAAACAAAAATGATGACAAGCTCTATACCCATAGACAACCATAAACGGGCATAAACTCGAATATGTAGAGCAATATGTGATCTAGGCCAGATAATAACGCCAAATGACCAAATTTCTAAAGAAGTAGACAAAAGAATTGCGACTGGGTGGAAAAAGTATTGGGCGCTGAAAGAAATCATGAAAAGCAAGGAACTGAGCATGAAGATAAAGAAGAAGACGTTTGAAACTTGCATCCTCCCCTGCATAACATACCTATGGCTGTGAAACCTGGGCCTTTACGAAACACCACAGGGACAAACTAGCTAGATGTCAGTGAAGTATGGAAAGAAGCATGCTTGGCTTAAAACTGATAGACAAAATTACAAGCAAAGACATCAGGCGCAAAACTAATACAACATAATATACGTATAACGTAGAATTGTGTAAGGAACATAATATATAATTATAACTAATTTAAAGAAAAGTACCTATGGGGAAGAGGAAAGGTAATACTGATAAAAGAGGTTTTTGAAAATTGGAAGTGGACTTAGACTGTCTAATAGAGAGAAGGAGAGCGTTCCACAGTAGAACAGCTTGTACCCGCCTTTAATTTGGTTGATCGTGGAACCCCGTTGTCCGAAGTGAAGAATAAAATCTCCTGACCTCTACAATTTTCTTTGGCAATGTTATGGCAGACCCACAAAATTATCCAAACAATCCTATGCTTCCGTTGGCTATCAACTTGGTTAACCTTCGCCCTGGCAGTTCGCGCTATCATTAACGTCTCCAGTCCAATTTAAACGTTTGGTACTTGGACGACGGAACTTTGGGTGGCGATGTGAATAATGTTCAACTTATTTACAAAAACTCTAATACGGTTTTCGTTGGTTTGTATCAACATTTTTAAAAAGGTGAACTTTTCGTTTGCGACACGCGTCCAAACAAAGATTGGATAGTAAACAAATTTAACGATCTGGCCCCACAACATCAAATCAGTTGACAAAAATTCTCTGCACCTCCTGTGTTCACCGATATTAAATGAGTAGTTGCCACTTTTTGTCGAGCATAATATTCAAAATTTCACGAGAAGCTCCGATAGAATACTTAAGAGCCCTCTCACGTCGTCGCACGAAATTCAAAAAGTTTGTGTTCCGAATTTTCCATCTTTAGTAGTTCATCTAGAAAACGATAATCACGTTCAAAAAATAGGCCGATCTTTCTTGTTGACGTTTCCTTGTTTCAATTTTCCTAATAATAATTCCTTTGGTCGTAGGGAACGATCTCCCATGACCATTTCGCCGAAAAGTCGCCGTCGTGTCAGTTTCAGACTTTTAAATCTACAAGTGATACTCAAAATTTATACTTAAAAAAATATGGGGAAGATCATACACATATTTTATTAATTCAGACATGTTACATATATCTGAATTTTGGTCCCATTTATTAGTAAAAAAAAAAAAAAACTCATGAGCCAATTTTGAGTTTTATATTGCAGTTTTAGCGTTGTCTCTGTGTAAAATACACAATAATTCCAAAATAAAAATTAGACACGATAATACTTTGTTCTTTGTAGAACCCAATTCTATAGTTACTTTTCAAATCATAGTTGTCAATTTATCAAAAAATATAAATTACCAGCAGTCGAAATTACATTAAATTACGCTGCGCAATTTAGTATGCCGCGAGCGGCCGTCGGGGGAGGACCTGCGTCATTTAGCGTGGGAGTCGGTTCCGTAATATTTCGCGCGTTTATGACATAAACTAGAATAATTATAGTGCGACCACAAAATTTTAAGTCGTTTGGCGTTTTATAACGTTTCATTCTGATTTTTCGGATCGGACCATCACATTTGATCTTGTTTACTTCTTGAAGAAGCAGAATCTGTAAATTTTTTTTTGACGTGACAACATCTAATAAGTTGCGCATGCACGAAAATGGGATGACACATTGTCTCGTTAAGCCCATTATCCCGTTACGCTCGTTGTCCCGTTGCGTTACGGTAAATTATTCTTGCATTTCCAAACTCTGATTACTAGTATAATTTCAAGAATTTATACTTTTAACTGAAGGTTAATTTTCATGCGGTGGATCTTAGCTTTGTTGGGATAATATTGATTAAAAATGACCGCATCTACAATATGGTAGAATAAATATTTCTTCTTTTTCATTCATCTACCTCAATATGGGTATCAAATGAAAGGGCATGACTAGTAGAATACTGTGCATTATGATACATTTCAAATCCAAGATGGCCGCCACCATAAAATGGCGAATGACATTACCAATTTTTTCACTACTACCTCAATATGGGTATCAAATGAAAGGCCTTCCCTAGTAGAATACTACGCGCTATGACAAATTTCAAATCCAAAATGGCCACCACCACAAAATGGCGAATGTCATTATTTTTTACTACTACTTCAATATGGGTAAAAATGAAAGGACTTGACTAATAATATACTATGCACTATAACAAATTTCAAATCTAAGATGGCCGCCACCACAAAATGGCGAATGTAATTATTTTTACTACTACCTCAATATGGGTAACAAATTTAATGAAAGGACTTGAATAGTAGAATATTATGTACTGCCACAAATTTCAAATCCAAGATGGCCGCCACCACAAAATGGCGACTGACATTATTTTTTAGTACCACCTCAATATGGGTATAAAATGAAAGGGATTGACTGGTAGAATACTACGCACTATGATAAATTTCAAATCCAAGATGGCCGCAACCACAAAATGGCGAATGTCATTATTTTTTACTACTACCTCAATATGGGTAACAAATTTAATGAAAGGACTTGAATATTACCTAGAATATTATGTACTGCCACAAATTTCAAATCCAAGATGGCCGCCACCACAAAATGGCGACTGACATTATTTTTTAGTACCACCTCAATATGGGTATAAAATGAAAGGGATTGACTGCTAGAATACTACGCACTATGATAAATTTCAAATCCAAGATGGCCGCAACCACAAAATGGCGAATGTCATTATTTTTTACTACTACTTACCTCAATATGGGTAACAAATTTAATGAAAGGACTTGAATAGTAGAATATTATGTACTGCCACAAATTTCAAATCCAAGATGGCCGCCACCACAAAATGGCGACTGACATTATTTTTTAGTACCACCTCAATATGGGTATAAAATGAAAGGGATTGACTGGTAGAATACTACGCACTATGATAAATTTCAAATCCAAGATGGCCGCAACCACAAAATGGCGACTGTCATTATTTTTTACTACCACCTCAATATGGGTAACAAATGAAAGGGCTTGCCTAGTAGAATACTATGCACTGTCACAAATTTCAAATCCAAGATGGCCGCCACCACAAAATTGCGAATGTCATTATTTTTCACTACTACCTATACCATGACCAATGACCATGACCATGACCAATTACAATGACCATGAGGAACGGATATGATCAGTGACCACGACCAATGACCATGAGCAATGGCCATGACCAATGACCGTTCCGACGTGTTTGAGCAACGAACTTCCACTATTAATTAATCATCATTAATTTTTACTACTACCTCAATATAGGTATCAATTTAAAGGGCTTGACTATGCACTATGACAAATTTCAAATACAAGATGGCCGCCACCACAAATGGCGACTGTCATTATTATTCACTACTTCCTCAATATGGGTATCAAATAAAAGGACTTGACGAGTAAAATACTATGCACAATGACAAATTTCAAATCCAAGATGGCCGCCACCACAAAATGGTGAAATACATTTCTTTTTTCGCTACTTCCTCAATATGGGTATCAAATAAAAGGGCTTGACTAGTAAAATACTACGCACTACGACAAATTTCAAATCCAAGATGGCCGCCACTACAAAATGGCGATTGTCATTATTTTTTACTGCTACCTCAATATGGGTAACTAATGAAAGGGCTTGACTAATAAAAGACTATGCACTATGACAAATGTCAAATGCAAGATGGCCGCCACCACAAAATGGCGATTGACATTTTTTACTACCACCTCAATATGAGTAACAAATGAAAGAGTTTGACTAGTAGAATACTATGCCCTGTCACAAATTTGAAATCCAAGATGGCCGCCACCACAAAATGGCGATTGTCATTATTTTTTACTACCAACTCAATATGGGTAACAAATGAAAGGGTTTGACTAGTAGAATACTATGCACTATGACAAATTTCAAATCCAAGATGGCCGCCACCACAAAATGGCGAATGGCATTATTTTTCACTACTTCTCAATATGGGTATCAAATGAAAGGGCTTGACTATTAGAATACTATCCGAATGAAACGTTATAAAACGCCAAACGACTTAAAATTTTGTTGGCGCACTATAATTATTCTAGTTTATGTCATAAACGCGCGAAATATTACGTAACCGACTCCCACGCTAACTGACGCAGGTCCTCCCCGACGGCCGCTCGCGGCATACTAAATTGTGCAGCGTAATTTATTGTAATTTCGACTGCTGGTCATTTATATTTTTTGAAAAATTGACAACTATGATTTGGAAAGTAACTATAGAATTGGATTCTACAAAGAACAAAATATTATCGTGTCTAATTTTTATTTTGGAATTATTGTGTATTTTACACAGAGACAAGGCTAAAACTGCAATACAAAACTTAAAATTGGCTCATGATTTTGTTTTTTTACTAATAAATGGGTCCAAAATTCAGATATATGTAACATGCATCAAGTAATAAAATATGTGTCTGATGTTCCCCATATTTTTTTAAGTATACATTTTGAGTATCACTTGTAGATTTAGAAGTCAGAAACTGACACGGCGGCGACTTTTCGGCGAAATGGTCATGGGAGATCGTTCCCTACGACCAATGGAATTATTATTAGTAAAATTGAAACAAGGAAACGTCAACAAGAAAGATCGGCCTATTTTTTGAACGTAATTATCATTTTCT
Source organism: Ectropis grisescens (assembly GCA_017562165.1). Classification (NCBI taxonomy): domain Eukaryota; kingdom Metazoa; phylum Arthropoda; class Insecta; order Lepidoptera; family Geometridae; genus Ectropis; species Ectropis grisescens. The sequence goes on along the minus strand of CM029767.1, from coordinate 10,670,428 downwards.
AGATAATACTAAAGATGGAAAATTCGGAACACAAACTTTTTGAATTTCGTGCGACGCCGTAAAAGGGCTCTTAAGACTAGGAACATTACACACACACCAACGTGAGTAATTTGTCAACGTTGGTGAGAGCTGTCACGCATACATAACTAATTACTGGCCTCACAGTATGGTTCACGAAGGTTTCATCTGCCTTTTGTTTCAGAAATCTGTGCGTATAATAACTGGCAACGAGACATGGGTTTATGAGTACGACATGAAAACAAGCCAACAGTCTTCAAAATGGCGTCTCGAACACGAGCCGAAACCCAAAAAACAGCGACAAAGTTGCTCCAAAATCAAGGTGATGCTGACAGTTTTTTTGACTACCGTGGTGTGGTTCACTCCGAATTCCTTCAAGAGGGAGAAACAGTGAATAAAGAATATTATTTAGGCGTTATGAAGCGTTTGCGTGAGAGTATCCGCCGAAAACGTCCAGATTTGTGGCAACACCATGATAATGCACCATCACACACAGCCATTATAGTGAAAGAGTTTTTAGCGAAAAATTCAACAAAAGTTCTCGACCAAGCAGCGTATTTACCTGATATGGCTCCGTCTGACTTTTTTTTATTTCCCGAATTAAAATTACCACTTAGAGGAAAACGTTTTGAGTCGATAGAAGCCATAAAAGAAAATTCGCTGAATGAGCTAAAGGCCACACCGCAAATAGCCTATGAAAAATGTATGGAAGACTGGGTGAAGCGTTGGAGATGTTGTAAGTATTGCAAGCGATGGGGCCTACTTTGAAGGCGATAAAATAAATTTAGATGAATAATTTGTATTTTTTGTTTTACTGACAAATTCCCGATATTTAGTACATAGAATGTAATTACTAGGTTACTTTTCACGAAGGACAAAGAGCCTCTCAACGTCTTGCAGCCCGGGGCTCGCAAGACCTGCCGCCCGTGGTTTCGCAATGGGTAAGGCCACCGCTGCAGAGAGGTTTGTTTCCACGTCGAGGTTTGTTTTCTATCAAATTCTACATCGCATTTGGAGTAGGTACTATTATAAAATAACAGTAGCAATACTAAAGCAATTTTATTATTCTGGGTGTCACCCACGTCAGCTACACCTCCGTTGTTAAATTAGTACCTTTCCAGTCGTAACGGAAACAGTTGTTATACCTACATAAGTATGAATATGTAGTGACAACGTTACCCATAGCACAATATAAAGAAAAACTACCAGTAGGACGAAGTCTTTGAATTTGCCATAAGTCGTGACCACGCAGTGAATCGTGTAGGAAAGAGACAAATAAAATAACAAAAACAAAATTAAAAATTTTGATTAACCCCCGACTACCTCGGATTATCTGTATAACATTCTACTAGTCAAGCCCTTTCAGTTGATACCCATATTAAGGGAGTTGTGAAAAAATAAATGTATTTCACCATTTTGTGGTAGCGGCCATCTTGGATTTGAAATTTGTCATAGTGCAAAGTATTCTACTAGTCAAGCCCTTTCGTTTGATACCCATATTGCGGTAGTAATGAAAAATATAATATAATTCGCAATTTTGTGGTGGCGGCCATTTTGGATTTGAAATTTGTTTTAGTGTATAGTATTTTACTAGTCAAGCACTTTCATTTGATACCTATTTTGAGGTAGGTTGTGAAGAAATATTTTGTCGGCCATTTTGAGGAGGCGGCCATTTTGAATCGATATAAACCAAACATAGCTAAGAACATCCGCACGGGTATTAACCTTCAAATAAAAAAAAAACCGCATCGAAATCTACCCATCCGTTTGAGCTCTACGGTGCCACAGACAGACACACAGACAGACAGACAGACATCGACGTCAAACTTATAACACCCCTTTTTTTAACCCCCGACCAAAAGATGATGCGAGATCCGAGGTAGTCGGAAGTTAATCAAAATTTTTAATTTTGTTCTTGTTGGTCGTGGGTTAAAAAAAGGCTTCTGATGAAATAAAATCAAAGCAAACCTATACCAAACATCAGTTCTGAACACCTGGACCACGCTCCCAAACATCTAACAGGGTCGTGTTCGCAGCCCAGCGAGCAACACGGAAGGGAAAAAGGGAAAAGGAAGGAAGGCATACACAGCGTTTCCCCTCTGTCAAAGTAGGTACACTCCGCGAGGCATAAGCTGAGCTTTGCATTTGTGGGAGTGTACATGGATAGTGTAGGTGTGACAACCGGACTTAGGCGCGGCGCCATTCTGTCTCGCCGCGCTCCTGCCTGATTGGTGATCACTCACACTAATGCAAAGCTCAGCTTATACCTCGCGGAGTGTACAAGTCCGCGTGGTCCATGGAGTTTGATAATATATGTACTGTAGCTGTGGGCGGGGCTAGATTTGTTAATGGTGCTTTATTTTTTACTAGATGCCCGCCCCGGCTTCGCCCGTGGTATATTATATAGCACTCATCGGGATCCCGTACATATCCAACGGTGAAAGAATGACTGAAATCGGTTCACTCATTCCTGAGAATATCGATTTCAAACAAAAAACCTCTTCAGCAACCTGCTACGCCACCTGTCGGAAATTGGTCGTACCAACTCAGATTTAGAAAATAAAATTAGCAAAGGTTTATATTCGAGGCACAGATTGCTAAAATTCAATGACGCAATTTTTGATACATGCTGTCATGTGTCATGTCAAAGCACGAAACGTACGAAAACTCTCAAAAGGGGAATATTTTTTCCCGATTTTGTTACATTCTTGTTTCATGCTCCGCTTCAATTAATAGTAGAGTTATTTTCTATAGCCTAAAGCCATCCTCGATAAATGGACTATCCAATAGAAAAAGAATCTTTCAATTCGGCCCAGTACTTCCCGAGATCCTAGCGTTCAAGCAAACAAACAAACAAATAAACAAACAAACAAACTCTTCAGCTTTATAATATTAGTATAGAACTCATCGGGGTCCCGTACATATCCAACGGTGAAAGAATGACTGAAATCGGTTCACTCATACTCGTACCTGAGAATATCGATTTCAAACAAAAAACCTCTTCAGCAACCTGCTACGCCACCTGTCGGAAATTGGTCGTACCAACTCAGATTTAGAAAAAAAATAGCAAAAGTTTATATTCGAGGCACAGATTACTGAAATTCAATGACGCAATCTTTGACACATGCTGTCATGTGTCATGTCAAAGCACGAAACGTACGAAAACTCTCAAAAGGGGAATATTTTTTTCCCGATTTTGTTACATTCTTGTTTCATGCTCCGCTTCAATTAATAGGAGAGTTATTTTCTATAGCCTAAAGCCTTCCTCGATAAATGGACTATCCAATAGAAAAAGAATCTTTCAATTCGGACCAGTACTTCCCGAGATCCTAGCGTTCAAGCAAACAAACAAACAAACAAACAAACTCTTCAGCTTTATAATATTAGTATAGATGTGTTAGTGACTTGGCTGTGTGAGTATGATCGGTAATGGATCGGTACAGGTATGTTTTGTATGTAATAGTGCGGTTTTGCGCTAGTGTGCAACTTTCCCCTCCCGCAAGAAATGACAGAAAGATTTGAACAATATTTTTAGCTAAGGAAGATCGAGTTGCTCGATTGCGCACTTGCGCAGCCGCGTCTCGTCTCACACGTTTACCGCGTATGATTTATTAGACTGTGGTCAGTGGTTATGGTACAAGTTGCTGCGAAGACAACGTTTACACAGCTTAGGTACCTACTACTCGAAACGTCTTAGATGGTGTGTTCGAATTAAGACGTACAATAAGAGGGTCTCAGACCGACTATATCCTCAATGATGAGTAATTATATTTTCATATTTCACAGCTGGACATTTCCGTATATTTTCTGTACCAATGTTCGAGTATCCACACACGCAGTTATAATATATATTTTTTGTGACCTCACCGAAATATACCGTAATTTATATTATGGCACATATTCATATAAATTACGGTATAGCAAGACATATTTGAATGTATAGCATGTTTTAATTAGTCCAAGGATACATCATGAGTTGTTTTACAAGCTTTTATTTATTTTTTCAGATATCCCGATACTAACCAAGGTCTGATGATAGACCTGGAAGGAAGTCATAGAAACTCTGTAATGAAACGGCGAAATCTCGACAAATCTGGGTTCGTTTTATTCGTCTCAACCAGTACTTTGGTGCTAGATCGTAATCAGGGACTGATGATGAAGCTGGAAGATGGCCATAAATATATCAAACATATCTTAGAAGACTTCCGACAGCTTCCGACCTTTCAAACACAATAAACAAACTCGGCTCATCAGTTTGGGAGCTGCGAAGCCATAGTCAGACATACACATGTACGTTAAACTTATCACACACCCCGTAGTTTTTGCGTCGGGGTTAAAAAGATAAAAAGACACGTGACGTCCACTCAGACAATGTTGAAACATGCTATATATAACTTAAAAAGATGTTACCTCAATAATTGAGGTAACATCATTTTATAGGTCCCCAAGTAACATATATAAAATTTAGCTTTTATACTATAACGAAAGCATAATTGTAATTTATCGCGAAGTTTAAGGGTGTCTGGCAGGAGGGTAGCAACTGTCATAAGTTTCGGCAATGGATGACGAGATTTCTAAAGTTATCCCGAAGAAAATATAAAAAAATTGAGCTTTATGCTCTAACAAATTTTAAGTGCTATTTTATACACCTTTACTACCTGTTACCTGCCCAGGTAACCTAACTCTATAGTCGCTGGTCGTTCTTACCTGTATAAGAGACATGTACAGAGAAAATTTCAACTTTTATAAAATAATGAAGGCCTAGCCCTCGTGGGCTCTTGCTCTATTAACCAATTAATTGCTGCGCCCATTTTTGAAAACTTTACACAACAGGTTAAATCTACGTGGAAACTAGTGATCGATTCTAGGTAAAAATGACATGTTTTGCGAGTTACTAGCCACAAGTAGAAAAAAAAAAATGATGACGCGCCTGTCGTGCCATCAGAATCGTGAAATCAGAAATATGAATATATTACGGTATAGTTTGCTGACGTCACGAAAATATGAAAATATATATATTATAGCAACGTGTGTGACGGCCTTTAGACCAGGCGCTGGATGGAGTTGAGTGTGCAAAAAACATGAGGACCGCACTCGGTGTACGGTTTTGAACTCGGAATGCATGCATGAATGCATTTGTTACACCCCACCCCTTTAGAATTCAAATAAATGGGATACCCACAATAACCATTTTTATTTATGTGCTCAGTCCATTTACTTCATATCTAAAGGGGTGAGGAAAAAATTGACCATTTACATTGACGGTCCTCATATTATCCACACTCAACTCCATCCAGTGCCTGGTCTAAATCAACATCCTTCCAACAGCAAACGAGACCGATTTTAGTTTTTGCGATTTCAAGATAAATTTCGAAGCGAAAAAGTGGTTAAAATAAAAACAATTTCTTACGACATTAAGAAATGTTTAATTATACTTAGCCAATGACACTTATGACTATAAATTATCCCCCTTCGGCCGTGTACGTAATTGTAGTTTCGTAATTGATTTCGAAGTAAGAATAATTATTCTTTGTACGAAACTGATTTCGAACAGAGAAGTATTATTCCGTATTTGTAATCGCGGTTTTTAGTTTTTTAGTTTCGTAATTGATTTCAAAGTAATTATTATTATTCTTTGGACGAAATTGAATATTTCAAATTTTCCTGAACTGATGACGTTAAGAGAAACAAAAAATCTGTTGTTTTGTCAATTATAATTGAATATAACAGACAAAATAAAATTACAAAATAAAACAAACAATCCTATTCTGAACTTAAAATACAAACTTAAAATTAAATTAAAATTAAAATGAAAATGGGGAAATTATTTCTAGGCAATGCCCTAATGTGATTTTGTCTTTTAAATCTTTAATGGCACCATCAATTTCAGAGTCAATCTCTAAATAATTTTGACTTCTTTTAGTTTGCTGTTTGAAAATATCAATCACTTTAGTTTCTTTGACCAAAGTATCGAGTAGCTGGGCTAAAGTGGGATTTCTTTCCAACAAATCGGTTGATCCTACTGTGCCAGCCTTCAAGATTATTAGTCGTGCGGATTTTTCCTTTTTCGCAACAACATACTTTTGTAAAATCAGTTTTTCCATCCACTGTTCAGTGAAATACTTATTAAATTTTTTTTTATATTATTGCCATTAGGACTTCTGTTCATAATGTACTTATACCCTCTTTGAACGTATTCTTCAGGTAATCGAGCCAATCCTGCACACCTTGCCACGTGCCTTCGTTTTACTGTTGTGTTCATCTTTAATAACTTTGCTTTTCGTATTAGACATCTGTTATAATGAAAAAAACAACCTTTTACGGTAATGTTCGGAAAAACTCTTTTGATACCTTTCATTGCAGCCAACTCAAAATCTATAGTCACTTTTACTGGTCGCCAGTTCGGGAAAAGTGATTCAATCAGTCTAAAAAGTGTTTCATAAGTTTTTGCACTTTTATTGGGTAGAAAACAATAAATTAAGGGATAAACTGCCGATGTTGTATCGTCAAATCCGTGAATTGTATACAATTGTTTAAATGAACACGGGCAAGACGAAAATGTCCCATCGCATAAAATATGCTTGAATCCTGCTACTAATTTTTTAGCCTTTTTGTTGCAAAATAGAATTATTCATGTATCATTCTCTTCATCATTAAAATCAGCTAAAAGGAAATCTTGATACTTTCCAGGGATAACAACTGAAGATGCCGATGTGTATCGTAGGTTTGGAGCACCTAATACTTTATTACGTGCATTATATAGGCCAGTTTTTATATTGTTAAATTGGGGAATTTGTTGAACAAAGTTAAAACCAACACTTTCAAGATTAAAAACCATTGCTTCATATTGCTTCTGGATAGATTCGAAGTTGGTACTGGTCTTGGTTTTTAAAGAGTCAAGTTCCCTTAGTATATTGTTTTGTGCAAAATCTTGTTTGCAAGTTGAATCGTGTTTTTTGCTTTTCACTATTACATTTCTTTCGTTTAATGTAATACTTCCTTTACAACCACATCTGGTATTATTGTAGCACAGCCAAAATGTATTTTTATTTTATAAATATTTTTTCGATGATATCGCCGACCATCGCACAACACAGAAACCCCTCCACGACGAGTATCTACAAAAGCCATTTCCGTCGCACTCATTTTCGGAAAATAATCAAATATTAAATCAATTTAAAATTCAAAGAGCATATAATAACTACGTTTTAAAATTAAATCTGATAAATTATGATGACAACCTAGTGCCAGAATCAAAGAGAATACAAAATCCTTGTACAATATACTTGGTAAGAATGAGAAAACAAATCACTCTAGCTGACAATTTAATACATTAAATGGCTATTTGACTGAAGTGTTTCATGAAGGTTTCATATCAAGCATTCAGTCTTTTTCAACAAGTACATACTTCGCTATATAGTTACGTGTAAAGAATAGAAATTCCGCTTTCGAAATTATGTACTTCAGCAAAAGTTTTTTCCTGCTACGAAACCGCGATTACAAATACGGAAAAATACTTCTCTGTTCGAAATCAGTTTCGTACAAAGAATAATTATTCTTACTTCGAAATCAATTACGAAACTACAATTACGTACAAGGCCGAAGGGAAATTATCATATAAGTAAATAGTAAATGAGCACTTATACATAGTGTTCTTAGAAGCAAATGAAGTGTGAACTAAAGTTCACTTACAAAATAAAACGCAAAAAGAGCCAGTAACTATCAACCATAGAGTACTCATCCCGAGAGGCACTGTTTAGATATAATTGCTCGATTTCAAGTCTGCCCAATGTCTTCCAAGACATCTAGCTCGCTCTGATTGGTTCTGCCGCGCGTGGCGTGAACTTTAACCAACCGTCCAAGTTTAGATTATAGTAAAGACAAGGAAAGGTTCCAGAATCACAGAGAGTCCGATTGAGATTCAGCTAGCAGCCGGTCGATAGACAAGCCAGCGTAACTTTGAGACAACTAGCTCTTTGATTTTGGGCATCATATGAAACGAAAACTAAACAATTATATTGATTTTAAGTGTGTGAGTGAAAGGTGGTGCTTTTTTTCTGATAAATGGAAGTTTTACTACTGTTCCCAAATCATTTTATAAAAAAAGAAGAAGAGAGAAGAAGAGAGAAAAAGGAGAGATTTTTATTGACTAGCTTTAGAAAAAACCTTTTTCAAACAGTAACAACAGATCAAATGCGCACAGATCGAAGTTCTGGCACAGTAAACATGTAAAACATCTTCATACAAACGTTCCTATTTCCTACCTACCTAATTCCTACTGAACCAGAATAATATAATAAATGTTATGTGAATAAAGGCTTTTATTCTATTTATTTTTATTATTATTTTATTGCATAAATTTAGATCAAGTGTTGCTTGTTCGAAAATATTAACTAAAAGTAAAAGTGACAACCCTGGATATCAACGCAAGAGTAATCTAATAACTCGGCGGGCGGCCTTAGATAACCTACTGTTATGTATTTACTGTAATTCTGGTCACAATTAGTCTTCGTTTGCCCTTTCGCGGATTGATATTACCTCGTAATCACCTTATTATGACATAATTTAGAAGAGTTACACCTCTTGGGGATAGGTACTCAATAGGTACTCAATGCCATTTACATTTCAAAATGAGCAAGAGCTCATTTTGAAATGTAAATGGTAAGAGCGTTTCGGTTTTTGATTAAAACTTAAGATAAAAACAGCCCTGTACGTGTGCGTGGGAGAAATGTGTGTATGTTTTGTATGTATTTTTGTGTGTTGTTGGTGTATGTGTGCATGTGCGTTGTTCGTGTATGTATGTTTCAGGATGTTATGTTAGAGCGTTTTGGTGTGTATGTGCTGGCTGGTTGGTTGGTTATAAATGTTACATTCAAATTATGGCATCAAATTCAAATTATAAAATTAGATCATTTAAAATTATCGCGATATACAATGAAAATATAAAAAAAGTATTCTAAATGGCACTTAAATAAAACAGGGTAAAACAGGTTTCCAAACCCTAACTAATGCTGGCTACACAGTCGTAACGATATTTCGTAGCGATTAATCTGTGCAAACCGATTTGCGCAGACTTATCCGAATCTTTTGGAATACAAATTCAACAATAAGTTGGTATGAGAAAATAGTTTCATTTTCATGTGCCAGTCTTTACATCACACACTCCGCGCCAATTTTATCTTTGAGCGCACATAACCAGGCCTTACCTATATCGCAATTGCGTCATCATCTTCCACCGAGGATGACATATTTCCCGTGTGAGCTTCTGCGGAGAACTGCCGATCGAAGCAGATATCGGAAGTGTGTGGAGATATTACGGACGTTCGATTTATCTGCAGTCAGAAATCGCTAAGATATGTAGTTACCTGTGTAGCCGGCATAATACATTATTTGCTTCCGACGTAATCTAAGTATGATACGATTATAGAAAATAGCATTATTTTCCTTATTTTCTAAATTAGATACGGACTACAATTTACGCACATTAAACATTCAAAGTATTATATAAATGTATCATTAACATTATAACGACGAATTAACACATAATATTTTTTTTTTCATAACGACATTGAAAACAAAAAAGTTTTAAACGTTTAAATACGTTTAAACAAATACAATGTTTCAGTTTTACTTTATTTGTATAGAAGTATAGATATACGAATATAGAAAAAACATATCTTTATATATTATCTCACGAAACGACGCGCGTCTTACTTGTGGTGACCAAATGTAAAAACGCGTTAAGTATGTGTGCATGAAAAGAAACATATCATAATATTCACCCGCATCTCGGGCGGTACTGCCAGCGTCCGCAGTCACACACACATTCACATCGTGTTTGTGAACATCGCTCCACAACCACAAGTAACGCTCACGTCTCTTCGTGAGATAACAAGTACTATACCAATGAGCATAATATGATGTTGTCTTAAGTCTAAAGCTGCCGCGCCGCTTCGAGGCCTTGGCATACAACCCTGACGCCGTCACACCCTAAAGTTATGCAAGGCGCTGCAAATATTGTGCTCTCCTGAGATGAGCATAAAGCCTTTGCCTTATATTTCAAAGTGCCTTACCCTTCTTAAAGCACTTTAATAATAATCCGTTTCTACATTTAACTTATTTCTTAGTCTTATTTCTATTTCTTATACTTATTCTATACAACGTATTTCGTACAAATACGTCATTTTTTATACGTAAAATCATGAAGTCTTGTATTTTTATTTGACTCTCTTAACTTTGGATTATCTTGCTAGGTATTTAGCGCGACAAGTGAAAGATGCTTTTTTACTTAAAATAAGCTGTTTACTAGTACTAACATAAAATAAGCTATTTAGTAGTACTAACAGTAGGCCTATTACTATCTACGTTATATTCTTATATGGGTGATTCTACGAAAGTTGTTAAAACTTTTGATGTTATTTTGTTTACTGTCACAAATGTCTACAAATTCAGGTGTTTATGATAGCTAATCTAATGAATCCCAAATCAGGCCTGTCACTTATTTTTAGTAGTTTGTGAGATATTTCAAAAATTGAGAATTTGACTGCCAGAGGGCTGACGAGGGTAGCACCTATAGTACAGATATAATTCTTCTAAACGAATTAACAAAAACAGCTATGTTATTATTATGTTATTCTCTCTATAATCTGCTGAAAGACTTTAGCTTGTCCAAAAGTGCAGTAAGTTCTATACTAGAACGAGTATCTAAAGCTGCTCTAATGGGCTCATATCAGATTTGGCTGGGCAGGGAGAGAAACACGAGTAGTGAAGGTGAATGTTGATGTACGTCGGAAAGGGGCCCCTTAAACATACACCCGTGTCACAAATCTCAGGATCTACTCGGGATTTCTCTCTCTGCCACATGGACCCGGCACCCGCACGGTGAATCCATGGAAGGCTAAGAAGATCGTCTCATAGTTTTTTTTTCTTTATTTAACGGATATTTTTATATTTTTTCTAGTTATCCACTGCTCACGTGGTGTCATTTCATTAACATTTTTTCTTCGTCTTTTCTCTTGTTACATACTGTATTTCCCTGGTCAGTATTTTAGTGGTCATCTGTCCATCTAGTGGGAGGCCGTCCAACACTGCGTCTTCCGGTTCGTGGTTGCCACTCGAGAACCTTTCTTCCCCATCGGTTGTCAGTTCTGCGAGCGATGTGGCCTGCCCATTGCCACTTCAGCTTGCTTACTCTTTGAGCTATGTCGGCCACTTTCGTTCTTTTGCGAATATCCTTATTACGGATTCTGTCGCGCAAAGAGACTCCGAGCATAGCTCTCTCCATAGCTCGCTGTGTGACTTTGAGCTACGTTATGAGGCCCACAGTGAAGGACCACGTCGTTCCATAAGACATCACTGGCAACACGCACTGGTTAAAGACTTTCGTCTTTAGGTATTGGGGTGTTTTGGACTCAAAGATGTGCCGAAGTTTCCCGAACGCTGCCCATCCGAGTTGGATCCTTCTCTGGAGCTCTTTGTCGAAGTTGGATCTACCTAATTGGATCTTTTGACCCAGGTTGACGTATTCGTCAACAACTTCGAGTGTGTTATTCCTAACAATAACAATAACCGGTACAGGTTAGACATGAACATTTGACATGACCTTCGTCTTGTCCATATTCATCCTCAAACCTACCTGTTGGAGTACTCTACTGAGGTCCCTGAGCATAGCACTGAAGTCCTCCAGCGACTCGGCCACAATGACTATGTCATCGGCAAACCGAAGGTGATTGATGCATTCGCCGTTGATATTGATGCCATATCCGTTCCAGTCCAGTAGTTTGAAAACATCTTCCAGCGCGGCAGTGAACAGTTTCGGAGATATAACATCTCCCTGTCTCACGCCTTTCTGTAGCTGGATATGTTTTGTGCACTGGTCCTGTAGTCGGACAGACATTGTGGCGTTGCTGTAAATACACTTCAACACTTCGATATAGCGATAGTCGATGCGGCATCGCTGGAGAGACTGAAGCACTGCCCAGGTCTCGATGAAATCGAAGGCTTTCTAATAGTCCACATACGCTATACATAGTGGCCGATTATACTCCTCAGTTTTCTGTACAATCTGCCGGAGCGCATGGATGTGGTCTATAGTACTATAGCCTTTTCGGAAACCGGCTTGTTCGGGTGGCTAGAAGTCGTCAAACCTGCGTGCGAGATGATTCGTGATTACCCTCGAAAACAACTTATAACAGTGGCTCAGAAGTGAGATGGGTCTGTAGTTCTTCAACAAGGTGTTGTCACCTTTTTTGAAGAAGAGCACCACCACACTTATGCTCCACGCTTCTGGCGTATTACCGTTGAGTATGACGGAGTCGAACAGCTTCTGGAGGACTCTAAGTACCGGTTTTCCACCCGTTCTCAGAAGCTCAGTCGTTATTCCGTCGTCGCCAGGTGCTTTGTTGTTTTTAAGTTGTTTGAGGGCCATCCTAATCTCATACAAGCTGACTTCCGGGATATCTTCGGTAAAGTGTCGGGTCAGCTTGGCTCTGGGGTCTTTTGCCAGGCTAACGACAGGTTGTGCTTGCGTAAAGGTGTATAACTGTTCATAGAACCTCTCAATCTCCTCCAAAATCTCAGGCTTAGACGAGACGACGTTACCACTATCGGTCTTCAGTTTGGTCAGCTGACTTTGCCCAAGAGACAGATTTCTTGCGAACACTTTCGAGCCTTTGTTCTGCTTGATTGCTTCTTCAATACTCGAAGTATTGAAGCAGCGTATGTCGCGTCGCACACAAGTAGAGATCTGTCTATTGAGCCGTCTGTATACCGTCATGTCGAAGACGGCAACCGCATATCTCGTCTGACCGCCAGGAGACTTAGAGATTGATCGGAGAGCTTTTGAGTTCTATTTTGGCGTCGGCTCTTATAGAACTTTCTGCCAACAGCATGAACAATTTCCACTAGCCTGTCGTTTATTTCGTCCGCCGTTACGCACTCATCTAAGGATTCGAAGCGATTTTGAAGTTCGAGTTGAAAGTTATCGGGATCTTCGATCTGAGCATAATTTGATCGGAGCGTGGACTTCATTAGACGTGACCTTTCGACCTTAATGTTTAGATTCAGCGTGCCTCTTACAATACAGTGATCGCTGCCGGTCTTAACCCTGCTGATCACAGAGACATCGCTGAATATTTGCCGTTTAGTCGTCATAATGAAGTCGATCTCATTTTTTGTGGAACCGTCTGGGCTAATCCAGGTCCACTTTCTTTGTGGTTCTTTCTTGAAAAAAGAGTTCATCATAAAGAGGCTCTCCCTTTCCAAGAATTCCGCTAGACGTTGCCCTCTTGGGTTCCGCTGCCCATATCCGAAATTCCCCACACTCAACTCATCACCGCTACGTTTACCCAGTTTCGCGTTGAAGTCTCCCATCACAACTGTGAAATGTGTTGGCGAGACATGTATGGCTTTGGAGATGTCCTCATACATGGCCTCAACCTCTTTGTTGGGATGTGTCGAGGTCGGTGCTTATACTTGTATGACCTTTAATGAATACCGGTCACTAATTTTAAGTACAAGGTATACAACCCTGTTCGACACACTCGCGATCATTATCACGTTGTTGACGAGAGACTTGCGGACGATAAACCCGTCACCCCCCTAGGGATTGTTGATCTCCCTCCCGGTAGTAGAACAAGTTGCCAGATTCAAGGGTTATCCTGTCCTCGCCCTGTCTACGGACTTCGGATAACCCCATGATATCCCAGCGCAACTTGTCCACTTCTTCCAGCTCCACAATCTTTTCGTTAGCCCTCAGCGTCCGTGCGTTAAACATTGCCAGGTTGAGTCGTTGGGTTTAGTGGCGGGGCGCCTGCCGGGGATTCTTCGCACATCATGCTCCGCCAGAACCAAGGCTGCCACCAGCGCCTGGAATAGTGGAGCCGCCGGGGACTAGGGGCCGTTCCCTGTCTGTGTTATTCATAGGGGGTGTATGCCATAGTCACCACGCTTGGCAGGCGGGTTGGTGACCGCGGAGCCAGTCCTTCGCACCGATGACGCAGCTGCCCGTCATCGGCCTGGTCAATTTAGGACTGGCTTTTAAATGCATATACCGCCATTGGTTCGGTCAGAAGTGTATGCGAGGCAAACTCAATTCTAACAATTGCAGGCATTCTTAAGAGAGTAATATTTGGCGCGAATATCTAATTTCAACAACACACACGGACTGACGAATGGAACTAAACAGAAGGTTTCTTATTTTCTATATATAGTGGAGAATATATCTATTGGATTTACCTAATTTTCGTAGATTCAGCCATATAATAAATACTAAATCACCGCAAAATTGTGAATATCGCCAAAACCTCAGTTCTAGTTCCTCTCACCTGTACGAAATGGTTTTTATAACTTACATTTTTTTTAAAAACAATGACATTTTTTTTTAATAAAATACAACAAAACAAAAACAAAATACAATATAAAATATTATGTGCCTAATATACAGTTGATTAAAGGAGATTATAGTTATATGTAAATTTAAACAAAATACAAATATAAGTATATACATAAACGTCACTGACAACCGATATTGAAAAATAAATATCATTTACTAGCAGCGCCCTGCGATGTTAACCGCGTTGTTCCCGTTTCCGTTTTTATCCCGGATAAATAAACTAATATCATTATTACAAGTGCTACTCACTCATCTATTTGAAGTCGGTGCCAGTCAGCCCAAAGATACTATGTAGACACGTGCTACATAGTACCCGCACCCGCACGGTGAATCCATGGAATGCTAAGCAGATCGTCTCGTCTCCGTGACCATAAAGACCATAAAGGTCTACGGATCAGTCAGTGTTAATAATGACAATTTTAGGACGTTAATATCTAAACAACCGTTTGAGACATGTTTATGAAATTTAGAGCACGTTTTGGTATCCTGCAATGTATGATCAATTTGACATGTTAACGTGAAATTAAAATTAAGAAATTATTTACGTGAATTTTTGAGTTATGAGGACAAAAGTAGGTCCCAATAGTTCGTGTAATATTACACATGGTGTAGCTCGCCAGTTTACTTGAACTTGGCTTGCTATTTGCTAGTTAGATATTTGCTTCCTTAGAGGCCATGATTTTTTCTGGGATAATTAGTTGTATATGAGATATTTCCGACTCTCATCTATTTGTGTTTAAAATATCAAACCACAATTTCCACACAGACCACATCTTTAATAGGCATGACGACTCATTTTTTATTTAATGTGTCATTGTCATTGTGTCGAATTTTATATGCATGGCGCAAAAAGTTTGTATGGTAACTATATTAAAAATAGCGTTTAGGAAACTGGTTTTATAACAAAAGTCATTTGAATTTAATTGGGTTATCCAATGGTAAATACATTTTCTAATCATTTCGTACTTTTCAAATAGACTAGCCATCCAGCTTTGAATGGTCGTAAAGTAAGTTAAACTAACAAATATCAACATTTATGTCATTATTTCAAATAATATAATATGCAGGACCTGTTGTCATGCCTATTCAACGTTATATACGCGGACGAAGTCGCGGGTAACAGCTAGTAAATAATATTTATCACATTCTAACTCGGTATTGATTATTTCATTTGTTGCCTTCTGTTAACTTAATCAACTTATCCAGATCATATTAATAAACCACGTTTAATTAAAATAAACTACCGTTTACGAAGCTATCTTGAATCGGACACTGGCAGAATACCAACAAGTGGCACACGACATAAACCAAGAACTGAACCGGACCGCTAGGTCCAATGCAGTTGTTGGTTTCAACATAACCTTTACATTTTTACGGTGACATATACATACATACAAAGTAAAGACATGCGAGAGTAATAAGCCTACGGATTATTTTATACTATTATGTATACCAATGTGATGTTATGGTTTGATATTGACTTACAAAGTAATATGGGGTGTCCTACAAGGATGTCACCTAAAACACGTTTGACCAGAAGACGGAAGAGGGCGCAAAACATTTTTTGCCGGCAAAGTGATCCACATCTTTACTATGAAAGAAATTTTAATAATGTTGAGGATACATAGGTACACGACATATAACGAATAGAACAACTATGACTTTACTGACGATCACACATCAAGAACATTTTTTTTGTCATACAATTAATATTTACGCAGTATTTATCGTAGACACTAAACATACTTAACATGATTTAATTACTTACTAATCAATTAAAGATACAGTCTTTACCCAGCTTACGGCATTTGTACCTCAGGTTGATTAAAACGAATGTAGTGATGAAATGGATCGACTTTATTTCGATATCATCACTTAGCAATTTAACGCCGGTAAAAGCAGAGCCCTTAATATTAAAACATTAAGAGGTCGTATCGCTAGTTGATATCGCGAAAATGGCGCCGCCGCTACGACAAATATCTTTGAATTTGAACATAGGTAATACCTATTTATCATCAAAACTGTTGCAAAAACTTAACACTATATCAGACGTACATACATTATCTTATAGCCTACAACTTAAATCTATAAGTTGGACATCGACAGTAAAGCCGGTCCATTTCGAATCTTTTCATTACCAAATAAATTTTTAAAATATTTTAATTTCAATAATTTTTAATTTTTGGATTAATCGGTGTTTTTGAAGTTATACGTCGAATACGAATAGAATTTACTGTTCGTATTCGATTCGTATACAGCAAATTTGTAAAATAAATCATTAAAACAATTTCATAGGGAAAATAATTCGAGATAAAAACTCCCTGCATTCCCGACGCTTCACGCTATAGAGGAAACGTTTATACTGGAGATTCTATGGAGCTCAGCATGCGTTGTTTCAGCGTGTTGACAATGTTGTATATTTCCGTGTTGCTGAGGAGCATGATGCAATAGACTCCGCTGATCTGGCCAGTCCGAGAGACCGCATTTTCAAACAACTGGATTCCATGCACCGAGCACAAAGCGGTCTGTCCCTCCGTCACTCCCACTACCTATGAAACGCAATTATCTATTCAATATCCAGTCATGCAAGTTAAGGCTGGTCTAGTCGGGTGAATGGCGCCTGCCGATCCGGAGGCATCGGGTTCAAACCACACACGCACCACTGTCTTTTCAAGTCGAAGTGCGTAATGCCCTTAACTTCAAACGATGAAAGAAAACATCGTGAGGAAACCGACACGACCTAGAATCTTTCGCAGTCATGTGTCATCCACTAACCCGCACTGGACCAGCGTGGTGGATTATGGCCTAACTCTCTCTTTGCGAGGGAAGGCCCGAGTCCCAGCAGTGGGAACGTTTAGTGAGCTGTTGAAGATGATACAGTCATGAGCACAAATAAATTATAGGGGGCATTTACCTAAGCTAAGCTAAGGATATCATATAGCTGATATTTTTACAATTAACTCAAACACAGTAGGTACAAACTTGTTCATTCAATGTCTGTGTGAAGTGGAAATCGAAACCACTACCTACAGGTAGGCGGAGAAATACCCTAACAACTAATCCACGAAACTATCCATACTAATATCGTAAAAGCGTGAATCGGTTTCTTCTAGGTAAACACGCTCCATCGTAGACCGCACCATCGTTTAACATCAGGCGAGATGGCGGTCAAGTGTAAACCTATAAAAGTTATAAAAAAAAGCGACTCTGTCTGTTGTCTAATAAACTGCAGGCCCGTGAACAAAATTTATGGGTCAAATGCACCACTAGGAGACCTGATGAGAAATGTCAAAACAATTTACCTTGGACAGATACAGATGACATCTGCAAAACGCACATTCACCATTTTCCTGGATTTGCCACGATGTTGCTGTGGCTCTCTGGTTTTGTTCAAGGAAAACCTGTTAAAAAAATTTGTAGTCAGAGGAACTGCTGATAGAAGTGGAAACTTATAACTCAGAATTTGATAGCTTACTTTGGAAACTACGCGGGTGAAACCAGAGGGCGTGTACATGACCATGCTGACGCATTTCTAGATGGCCAATGGTCATAGTCCTGAGTTTACCCGAAGATTTCTAATCATTTCCGAGCGTGACGCTAGAATTCAATTCACAGCCCACGAAAAATCTGTCTGTGGAGAGCGAAAAGCAGTTTTCACTAAAAACGTGCTTTTGGCATATGCAAATAGTTGTAAGCAGCTACCGACAACAATCACTAATTTACTAAACTATACTTATATGTATTTAGTATTTGTTCCAAGTGATTTCCACCACCTTTGTCGATAATATTCTCACTTTGTTTTAAAACTTGAGCAGTGTCCGATTC
The DNA here is from genome assembly GCA_017562165.1 of Ectropis grisescens. Lineage (NCBI taxonomy): Eukaryota > Metazoa > Arthropoda > Insecta > Lepidoptera > Geometridae > Ectropis > Ectropis grisescens. The sequence goes on along the minus strand of CM029767.1, from coordinate 10,652,193 downwards.
ACCAAAATTAACAAGAAGTTTTATTTAATTCCCAACAAAAAAATCACGGTGCATCCGTAACATTTCACTAGCATTTTTACCGCACACAAAATAGGTACACACGGACGGACCATTTACTGACCTTGACCGCTATCTACGTGGAACCGTAAGTGATTTTTAAATTTGTTGTTATTAATTTATTTTGGCGGTAGGTCGCTTGCGGCGTTGCCGCAGTGGGGGTGGTCGTGTGTAAATAAATAATACGTACTATTACGTAAACTACAAAACACATGCGCGCACAAGGTTATCAATGAAATTTCCGTAAAAGAAAATCATCTTATTTCCAACTGGTTTTCAGCAGATTGTGTTCAGTAAAGGCATCAAGTAAGTATATTTTTTTCTACTTACAAATATAATAATGTTATTTGAAAAAAAAACTACGTAATATTTCATAATTTTATACTTATTCAAATTAACATAATTTTTCTTAAGAACATATTAATCTTCTGTATTTATTGAGATTATAACGTCTTATTAAAAAAACAGATGTAACTTTGCGATTTCTTTCTATCGATCAAATATTGTGGTATATTTTAGAATCGTAATAAGTGTTAAGTATATCCTGAACTTTATCATGAATTTCAAAGTTAGAGATTCAGTAGTTCGGTATATTGTTCGTTAGTCTCGCTAGACCTCGAGGACAGCTGGGTTGATTTGGCTGATTTTGGTTTAGAGTTATTTGCAGGAGTCCAAAAGAGGTTTAAAAGGTAACAAAAAAAATGGTGGTACAACGTTCGCTGGGACAGATAGTTCAACCAACGTGAAGACATCGTAGCGTACCTGCGGCGAGATGAGCTCGATGTTCTTGTCGGCCATGCTCTGGCGGTAGGAGAGCTCGGCGCGGAAGCGTGGAGCCGAGCACGGTGTGGACGCGCTGCAGCAGCGAGTACGGCGTCTCCTCGCTGCGCGCCATCGCAATCAGCAGCTGCTCCATCGAGAACAGGCTGGGCTCGCAGCTGTTGCGCAGGTTCTGACCACATCACAACTATTTACACACTGTCAGGTCCGAACAATCAACATGCATTATGTTCACACGTGACGACGAGTATTAGGTATGACAATTTTACAGCAAAAAACAAAATCTACATAATATATAAAAAAGTATATATACATATGTGCTAGCGGCCCATTCCGGCTTCGCTCGTATAATGTCATATAATAATTCTAAAAACAAATTGGCAATCATAGGGACTGCGGATAGAAGTGAAAACTAATAGCTCACTTTGAAAACTACACGGGTGCAACCGGAGGGCGTGCCTTGACCATTTGACCATGGCCAATGGGTATCTAGATCATCCGAGTTTACCCGAAGATTTGTTTCCTTTACGAACGTGACGTTTGAGGTCAATTCACAGCAAAAAAATTGCAACCATTAACTATTATTATAAAATTACTGTAGCATATTTAAAACAAAATGGACAAAACAGTTTGTGTTACGGCTATTACGACTGCAACTTTCAACGCTCGTTGGAAGTAATATAATAACGTTAGTTTTTTACTGGCGAATTGGATAAATGACATTTTATATAAACGAAAACAGAGTACCTACCGAAAGTATCAAAAGTCTTACCAAATAGATTCTTTCGATATCGAGGATCCAGTCGTGCGGTGCGTAGTAGACTCCCTCTGAAACAGTGAGCCCCGTATCGATGCAGGCGCTGTACGTGTTAGGGTACACGACGACGTACTCGCCCTGGTACTGCACGTGCCTGTTGACGATGATGCCGTACTGGCGTAGCAGGCTCGGTGGTATCATTATGATGTCGGAGGGCAGCCATATCCCCTTGTTCTGAACCGCGAAAGGACACAGCGCTTCGGCGGCGGCGCGGAACTTTTGCTCTTGATCCGCCGATATAGAATACCTGGAATTTTATTTTCATGTGATTATTTGAAGTGAAGACTTCTTTTGGCGTACCGCGCACACATTTTTTCGTTTGTGAATGAGGCTGATCGTCACGCCCGTTCTGGTGAACTCGGGAATGTCGTTAATAATTTTAACTTTTTATTTTGTAATCAATTATTCAATAGTTTTTAGTTATTTTTCACTTCTGTCGTGTTGTCTTAAGGAAACACTTTTTTATGGGCACTAGCGGCCCGTTCCGGCTTTGCTCGGATTTCTTAATGTACTCGTATAAAATTAAGCAACACGCAACCTTAAAAGATAGACATGTTATACAGTCACAGACTTCAGTGCACGCAACAACCGCCGTTGTCGAGTTTTAGCGAGACCCACGAACAGCAATTCATTTTAACCGACTTCCAAAAAAGAGGAGGTTATGAATTCGTCAACGTTTTATTTCTTTATGTGTGATAACCTGATTTCTCGAAAACGATCGAATCGATTTCGATGTTTCTTTCTGTGTTCGGATGGGTGGTATGCTGCTTCCCGAATGGTCTCATATAAATTTTATCGAAATCGACCAGTTAGTTTTTGAAATATGAACAAAAAACTAAAATTCGCTTACAATTTTGTCTGGATGACATGGTTGTAGATTTCACAAAAGTTATGAAACTCGACTCTGTCAACACAAAATTTCATAAATGCATTTTTGACAACTTGTTTTGCACTAAAAACGGTACACTAAAATCTTTTTATACAAAAAATTAAACCAACATCAAAACCAAAATATTATTTAAGCTGGGGGCCGTTTTAATGATAATTTAATGGTAAGCAAAACATTTATTTTTGCAGCTCAATTTTTGGATTATAGAATGTTATCAACTCTATATTAAATAAATATTTTGTTTCTTTAATGTTTTTTTTTGTATTTTTAATAAACCTTTCGGCGCGTCTCAGTAATGGCATCACCGGCAAGTGACGATGTAAAGTGTGTATTGATAGAAGTCACTAGATGTCACTAGCGAAGCGTCTTGTCTATGTAAAATTAAAAATTTTGATTAACCCCCGACTACCTCGGATCTTGGATTATCTGTATACCGTTCTACTAGTCAAGCCCTTTCATTTGATACCCATACTAAGGGAGATGTGAAAAAATAAATGTATTTCGCCATTTTGTGGTAGCGGCCATCTTGGATTTGAAATTTGTCATAGTGCAAAGTACTCCACTAGTCAAGCCCTTTCATTTGATACCCATATTGAGGTAAAAGTGAAAAATTAATAGAATTCGGAATTTTGTGGTGGCGGCCATCTTGGATTTGAAATTTGTTATAGTGTATAGTATTTTACTAGTCAAGCCCTTTCATTTGATACCCATTTTGAGGTAGGTTGTAAAGAAATATTTTGTCCGCCATTTTGTGGAGGCGGCCATTTTTAATCGATATTAACCAAACATAGCTAAGAACATCCGCACGGATGTTAACCTTCAAATAAAAAAACCGCATCGAAATCGGCCCGTCCGTTTGAGCTCTACGGTGCCACAGACAGACACACAGACAGACAGACAAACAGACAGACAGACAGACAGACAGACAGATAGACAGACAGACAGACAGACAGACCAAAAAAAGGGGTGTTATAAGTTTGACGCATCGACGTCAAAAAACCAAGGAGTATAATCGGCCACTATGTATAGCATATGTGGACTTTGAGAAAGCGTTCGATTCCATCGAGACCTGGGCAGTGCTTCAGTCCCTCCAGCGATGCCGCATCGACTATCGCTATATCGAAGTGTTCAAGTGTATTTAAAGCAAAGCCACAATGTCTATCCGATTATAAGACCAACAGGTAGGCTTGACTATGAATAAGGACAAGACAAACGTCATGTCAAATGTTCATGCCTCACCTGTACCGGTTTTTGTTGGGAATACAACACTCGAAGTTGTTGACTTGACGTCTACCTGGGTCAAAAGATCCAATTAGGTTGATCCAACTTCGACAAAGAGGTCCAGCGAAGGATCCAACTCGGATGAGCAGCGTTCGGCACATCTTTGAGTCCAAAATACCCCAATGCCTAAAGACGAAAGTCTTTAACCAGTGCGTGTTGCCAGTGATGGCTTATGGAACTGAGACGTGGTCCTTAACTGTGGGCCTCATAACGAAGCTCAAAGTCGCACAGCGAGCTATGGAGAGAGCTATGCTCGAAGTCTCTTTGCGCGACAGAATCCGTAATGAGGATATTCGCAAAAGAACAAAAGGGGCCGACATAACTCAAAGAGTAAGCAAGCTAAAGTGGCAATGGGCAGGCCACATTGCTCGCAGAACTGACAACCGATGGGGAAGCAAGGTTCTCGAGTGGCGACCACGGACCGGAAGACGCAGTGTTTGACGGCCTCCCACTAGATAGATGGACAGATGACCTCGCAAAGGTCGCTGGAAACCGCTGGTTGCAGGTTGCGCAAGACCGTTCGTTATGGAAATCTAGTTGAATGTTTGAAATTTCGCGCCCGCCGTCGCGTCCTCTCTAGGCCTGTACTCAGGTTGAGGCCTATGGCTCTGTGGTAACAGGCGCCAATTTTAAAAACAACCTAAACCACGGAGTTTTTTTTTTTTAACTAGAATAGGTTCGCACTTGACCACCATCTCGCCTGATGTTAAGCGATGATGCTATCTACGATAGAGCGTGCTTACCTAGAAGAAACCGATTCACTCTCGATTTGAAGACACCAAGATTGTAACCATCGGGGAAAACCCACTCAGGCAACGCATTCCACAACCTAGACGTTCTTATCACAAACGTGGAGTCAAATCGCTTCGTTCGTGTTTTTGGAACATCAACCATGAAACGATGTCGCATTTTTGTGGAACGAGAAGTCCGATAGAAGAAAGGGCAAGGTGGAATTAGATCATGCAGATCAGTTGCACACTCTCCGAAGTGTATCCGATAAAATACCGATAAGCTAGCAATTTCGCGGCGATGATCAAGACTTTTATATTTTATACTTGGTTTGGCTTTTATAACCTCAATTTTTTCAGTACACTAAAGAATTCTTATGATAAATGGAAATCGTTCGCATAATATTAAAATCTATTTAATTTTCTAAAATAAAATTGTCTTTGACTGTGTAACACAATATTTTATAGGGCCCAAAAACTCCTAAGAAATGGGAAATCTCCTTTTATGGTTTTATCTTCAACAATGACTAATTACCATATAAACATTAATTTCCCATTTCAACCCTTTCAACCCCCTTTGTTGTGTTGTGATGTCCTTCCCCGGGATCTATTCTACATATTATAATATGTACCAAATTTCATTAAAATCCGTTCAGTGGTTTAGGCAGTAAAGTCAGACAGACACACAGAGTTACTTTCACATTTATAATATTAGTATGGATTAAGGTCGAAATAAAAAATACAGCAATCAAAAAGTCACCAAAGAATATTCAGCTTTCATGAAAACTTAATAGTAAAAACATATAAATTTATGATTAACTTTAGTACTTACCAGATTTTGGGTGGTCCGGAGTGCAAATATTCAATCCAGGGAATGGACGTAGGATCCATGTGCCAGCAACTGGTGGAGAACATCATGCCGTAGTGGACGGAAGTTGACGACACTCCGACAATTGGTGCGAGGTAGGTCAGCAAGTTCGCAGAGTTCTTATGTAAGCGCTGCCCAACAAAACATTTCATTAATTGCCTGCTACAAACAAAAGGTTTAGGTAAAAAGCAGACCGTGATTAGAAACTTATGTGTCAACTTACTCTATTCGTCAGATAACCCGTGAACATGGCGCATGAAACTAGATTGGAATATCGGCGACTCGTTTCATCATATAACCAGGGTAAGGCTTGGTAGGTAAGGTACGGTAACCGCTTCAAATGAAACTGCATTAGCGGAGCGGAGCGAAATTGTTTAAAAATTCCGCGAAAACAGGCTAGATTAGGCTAGCCGAGCGGAGCGAGGAGCATATTGAAAGAGTTGTGAAAAAAAAATTATTTCGCCATTTTGTGGTAGCGGCCATCTTGGATTTGAAATTTCTCATAGTGCATAGTATTCTACTAGTCAAACCATTTCATTTGATACCCATACTGAGGTAGTAATGAAAAAAATATTTTGTCCGCCAGTTTGTGGAGGCGCCTATTTTGAATCGATATTAACCAAACATAGCTAAGAACATCCGCACGGAAATAAACCTTCAAATAAAAAAAAACGCTGACCACAGACAGACACAAACACACACTCAGAGAGCCAGACACACAGACAGTGTGTCTGTCTCTCTCTCTCTCTCTCTCTCTGTTTGTGTGTCCAGACATCGACGTCAAACTTATAACACCTCTATTTTTTGGTCAGGCGTGTGTTATGCGTTAAGTAATTATGCGTTAAGAATTTTCCATGTTTGTGGGATAACTGCAAAATTTATCTGACTGAGAGAACGCGTGGCACCATATAGATTTAGGTTTTCCAAAAGCAAATGGTTCGAATTAAATCACCTTGAGGTTCCACGGGTGCATTCCATATGGATCGGTGAGGTCTTCGGTGAAGCCGCAGCGGTGCAGCACGGCATCCACAGACGCCACATGTACACACACGTGCGCGTTCGCGGATATCACAATTTTCCAATATTCATTTTCTACTTCGTCCGGCGATGGGTCCGGGTTGTCCGGAAAGTATGTCAAGTGCACTTGTTGCGCTAGCTGAAACCATTTGACTTACGTTTTATCGCTACAATTGTATTTGTACTACTCCTCATCATCATCATCAGCCGCAAGACGTCCACTGCTGAACATAGGCGTCACCCCTAGATTTCTACAACGAACGGTGTACAACCGGCATCAAGCGGTTTCCGGCGACCTTTGTGACGTCAAGCGACCTTTATGACTACAATTTGTACTACTAGGCCAGTAAAAATATAATTATGTTTTTTAAATAAAGTTTAGGATCGCCTAACATAAAATCACAAAATGCTGGCAGATCCAGGTGGAGCTTCAAGCGTCATCTTGAAAAAACTTCTTTGGCCGATTTCGGAAAATCTCACTTTAGGGCAAAAGTCATAAAGATCATTACTGTAAATAATACTTTTTTCTTTTGTTTTCCGTTTCTTTTGACTATGTGATTTTAAATTGACATCTAACTTGTAACTGTTGTCTTTGTAATTAATTTTGAATATCTTTAACATGTCATGTAACTACTCGTTATCGATAAAAGAGTATGAGTAGAACAAAATAATGTACTGCAGTATTATACCCCTTATAAAACTAATTAAGGTCTACAAAAAGTCCACGGTGGTATATAATTATCTCTTAGAGATAACCCACAATGACCATTTTTATTCCATGTGTTTCAATCTATTTATTTACTTCAGTTAGAACTCCAGTAAATAGATTGAAACATTATCCATTTTTTTACACCCCACATAACATAATAATGCATCTATTGGTTTTTGACCAAATGTCTTCGTTTCTATCACGGAGCTAACACAAAGAGGAGCTGCCCTAAGCAACTGTGCACTGTGATATTCAACTAGGTCCTGACGTCATCACGGTGGGCGGGGTCTAAGTTAGTATGCTATCAGCGTTTGTCAGGTGCACATGTGACGAGACTCGCATTTTAGGTCTGTTTTTTTTGAGTTTTTAACAAGAAAAGAATGAAGTGTTGTGTTTTACTTTGTCAAAGTTACTCAGACAGACGTTCTGAAAATATAGATGGCATCATATTTCATTTGTAAGTAATTTAAAAGTAATTAAATATAAAAGTTCTAGAACATTCTCAGCTTTCCGTGTTAAATTTCTACTACTTGACACTAGATGGCGACATTTTTGAGAAGAAAATACATAAAGTTTACGTATGATTTTGCAGTATTATATTGTAATAATAATACGTAAATACTAAAAACTGTTATACACTTAGTCCTAAATACATTTTAGTAGCTAAAACAGTTCTTTTACAGCTTTTATTGTTATTTTATGAACGGGCTGCCATCTATCGTCATGTAGCATTAACTATTTAAACGTGAAAAATATCTAGGGCCGTATTCAGAATTAAATTATTTTACCAACTAATTTTATACGTTCCTTTCAGAACTAATAACTTTATAGAAGGCTTATAGCACGTTTTAGAGCTAAAATGCTGTTATGAATGCCATTTTTCTTAAGACGTATTATAGCAAGACTTTAGACATGCTATAACTTTTTATGAATAAGACCGTTGGAGTTTGATAATAAATATATTCATATAGAAGCTTAATTTATCGTTAAAGGTTGCAATGTAAGTGCCTATACATTTATTATCGTGTTTAAATTATTTTAAATTTTTTAGTTTATTTTATTTACAAGTAATAAAAGCATGTTTTTTAATATCTTAATTTTATTTATTAACAATTTTTTTTTTAAGATTAAAGTTCTTAGTACGTCCCATCTCATTAAATCTTTTGACATCTAGTGTAAGGTAGCTGAACTATGTAGTAACATCAACATCAACCTAAGCTAGTAGTTTTGGTATTAGCCGATAGATGGAAAATTGAGAAGTGGGCGGAGCTTAACACGCCCTCATCCCGCAAACTATCACGCGTCGTTTCATAAGGAAATTTAATTACCCCACCTCCTCTTTGTATTAGCCTCCGTGGTTTCTATTGATATGATATGTAGATTTTTCTACTGCATGTAATTTGTTTAGTTTTCAGTAAATACCTATATAATCATACATTTTCGACCGAAGCTGAATACTAATTCGTTTAAGTTGGAGATAGGCGACCGAGGCGGGGTAATCCGAAAGGGTTTCCGTGTTCCCACCATGAGCGACAGAGTTGAAACCCCATGAAGTTTTTACTAGATAATAGGGGTACCATAACCATACATGGTATGGTGCAACGTTGGCCGGCGGTGTCCCCCGGCCGGTAGGTAGGGTATGCGTAAATGCATTTTCTCCACGTACGGATAAAAGGTACTCCAATATACCTACTAGATACATATTATGTCCATCCACATTCACACGTACAGTTAGTTGTACGAAGTTTTTTACTACCTACCTAAAAACCTATAAAATAAAAGTGGTCAAGTGCGAGTCGGACTCGCTCATGAAGGCTTCCGTAGCAGCAAGTAACATAATATACAAGTTCTTGTAGTTCGTTGTTACTTTATTCGATTCGCAATGAAATAAGATATTCGTGCAGTCAGACTGGGAGAATGAAGCCGAATGACACAATAAACAAAATAGTGATAGCTGCACCGGTTGCCAATATTGAAAACTATCTAGGATCTTTTATTTATAAGTTTTGTTTTTAATATAGAAACAAAAATATTAACTTTTTATAAAATAGAGCAGCGATTACTAATTAATAAATAATTATTATGAATAATTATCTATTTTATAAATAAATAAGTATTTATTTACATAAAAATCAATAATTTTGTCTTTAATTGACGGCACGGCACACACACAGATTGTTTATCGATTTTTGTGTTCATCACTACACTATTATATTATGTGGTATCATTATTTCACAAAATGACAGTAGCTAATGTCAAATCTGGAATCGAATTAAAATTCCGAGTATAAAGCTTATAATAATGTCACCTTTTCGAAGCTGTTGTAATTTATGTATCGTCCGGGAGAAACACATTCTTCAGCTTCCGCACACACTTTCGCCAAAGGAGAGCTATTGTCATCGTCATCTGTAGATCTTCCGCTCAGCATTTCCTCTTGCCTGTACAACGGCTTCTGGGCCCTGACCACTGACTTAATTTCACGCTGGGCCCAGCATTTACTCACGTCACGGCCAATATTGTTGCGTTCGTCTACAACAAAACAATTATAAAGGTTAATATATAAACAAGATTTTATATTTTTTTCGTTTTGTTAGAACTGCACATTGGTTATTTTTTTCTATTAAGACTACATATTTATTGTAATAATGACTGATAAGAGCAATTTTACGATTTGTTTTCACTAATACAATACAATCCAATACAAAAACACTTTATTACTCCACAAAAACAATACAGAAAAACAGTGATTTACTTAAAATTAAACATTTTGGGTACAAAAGGCGATCTTATCGCTAATAGCGATCTCTTCCAGATAACCTTTAATGAACCATTCTAAATACAGCGTGGCGCTTTGGTGTCGACATTGAATGAACACACAGGTAGGGTTACTGACCAGTAATCATACACGATGTGAGAAAAATAAATTCGCTTATTTAAAAAAAAAATCTAACAAACTAAATCATTATATCAAGCACTCGAATCAAAATCACCCTGTGCACTAGATTCATTCAACAACGTCAGTTGTGTGCGTGATTTACTTTCGTACACATCGTTACGAAAACGTAAATCTGGCAACGTCGCAAAACCCCCGCGCTGCGCGCCGCTTGTAGATAGGTAGGTATCTCCAAGCGGCGCGCGCGGCGTTGCAGCGTACCTCAGTAGGTGCCGCCGCCGCGCCGGCCGAGAAGGGTAGGTACTAGGTAGGTACAAATGCGCGATAATTCTGAACGGTCAAGTAGGTACGTCACGACAAAAGCTTCAATACCTGTTTATCACTAATAAATCGAATACCTACCATATGATAAAGATAAGAGATAAACAAAAGTTATTGGCAGTCATAGGAACTGCCGATAGAAGTGAAAACTTATAACTCAGTATTTGATAGCTAACTTTGGAAACTGCGCGGGTGGAACCGCAGGGCCTGGCCATTACCATCTAGAAAATACATCAGCCAGTGGGAAATGCTAACGCATTTCTAGATAGCCAATGGCCATGGTCCCGAGTTTACCGAAGACTTCTTATCATTTCCGAACGTGACGCTAGAATTCAATTCACAGCCCATGAAAAATCTGTGTATGACACGCCGCGATTTCACTTCTAAAAGTAAATAGGTAAATATAGGATAGGTACCTAAAATTTACAATAGACACCTCTATTGTAAATTTGGTGAAACATTACAAAATGATTGCTTTGAAGTAGGTAATACGAGTAAAATACGTGTTGTCAGAATCAAACACAATTCGCATAAACAAAAAAAAACAAATGTTCCCACAGCTGGGACTCGGGGCTTTCTCTCGCAAGAAGAGAGTTAAAGCCATAATCCACCACCCTGGCAAAGTTCCAGTTGGTGGATGGCACTTTTTCATTATTGGCACGTGACCTCGAAAGATTCGGTTTTCTCACGATGTTTTCCTTCATCGTTTTTAAGCTAGTAGCTTTACGCACATGACTTCGAAAACACTGGTGCGCGTGGGATTTGAACGCGGTGCGCCGGATCGGCAATCACCATCCTCCCGGCTAGACCAGCCGTTACTTCAAGGCCACTTAGCAGATACTCGTACCAACAAAAAATGATTTAGAACACATCCGTCAGATTCCTGTTTCGTCAGGTCACTTCTTTTTTCCGTATAGGTCAGAATTTTGACTGAAACTGAAACTGGTGACGAAACAGGAATTCTCGCGATTCCTCTTGCGACAGATTCCGCTTTCGTCAGATTCCGCTTTCGTCAGATTCCGCTTTCGTCAGGTATTATTTTTCTTTATTCCATATCTTAGGAATTTACATATCTCGTGGATGCTCAAACCCGCAGAACTTAGAGCCTCTGTAGTTGCGTAGAGACGTGGCCTCATTGGCAGTATTTTATCGCCTCTATCATGGCGAGTGTTCCGAGGAGCTCTTCGATCTGATCCCTCCTTCTCCCTTCCTATCCCGAACAACACGTGCTGGACTTGTATATGTACAGGATTATTTACTTGAATTTTCATTACTTTATACTTGATAAAAATCGGAACCTTTTTCACATTTAAGCCCTTTCGCGTTTCAAAATTAGGTCATTTTGCGTCTAGGGGTTTTTTATTATTTTGTGAACAGTATAGGTGTAGGTACCTTTTTATGTTTAAGTTGTTATGTACATTAAAGTATATTTTTAAAATGTTACTGATTATGGCTTATTACTATCACTAAAATTAACTTTAACGTCAGATTCCACATTGGTCATTCCTGACGAAACTGTAAACTGACGAAAGAGTCATTAGAGGGACTCCACATTGGTCATTCCTGACGAAACTGAACGGATTTTACAAAAAAAAAACTATTCTGACGAAAGTGGAATCTGACGGATGTGTTCTAAAACGAAACTACATTACCTAGCGTGAAAGCTGCTGACTAGTAGAGGTACCTACAACATTTAAAAGTAAAACTAAAACATCTTCCCACGAATCGATTTTAATTTCGTAGAAAATTTAACCAATAAAACCCTTGATCAATTAAGTCTTTCAGATAAATTCATCATTGTCAAAATCAAAATCAGATATTGTTTTAAGTCAAATTATCTATCGCATAATAGCTAAATTACCTAAGTATGGCGTAATGCGCAATAAACATTAGTACGTAGGTACCTACATCTTTTCGACTCGAAGCCGTGGTAACTATTTCTCGTCTGTGTCGTTCGTTCGTTTCCATAGCTACGCGCGCGCTCGCTCGCTTGACGAGCGACGCGGCGCGGCGGCTTCTTTGAAATCGTAGGCGCATAACTAACAGAGCCACACTGTTTTGGTCTAAATCTTTAAATGCTCAACGTGACCACCACCTTTGTGAACACAAACTCTTAAACGGCGTTCAATGTTTGAACGGACGCTTGCCGTGGGATTTGTAGGGCATCGCCTAGTATTCCCATATCTTTCGCGATACATTCTTACCGCAAGTGCGGCATTTTGATGGGCTTATCCGTAAAGTAAAATCATGTCAGCATACTCAGCAGCAGTATAATACTGTGTGTTCGACATCTTTACTTAAATAAACACTCGCAACACAAAAAGTAACAAAAAGGCGTCTTTATCGCTTTGACACTGAATCAAAACAACTTACACTAAATAAACAACAAAAAAATAACACATACTTAAGCGTCTTTTTCGCGAATAATTAAATTACCTAGTTAAGGGATTTACAGTAAAAGCCGAGTCACACAGGGGCGGGAGCCGCGAGAAAGCGATCGCGATCCGGGACGGGAATTTTTGTAATATTCGAATTTGTATGCAACCTGACACATAGCAAGCGGGAGCGATCCGGCGCGATGCGATTTCCCGCGCGACAAGATCGTGACGACAAACAAGAGATCGCTTCGCCATGCTTCGCGGGAAGGACGCGCGACGGACGGCCCGCGCGGGCGCTGTATTCTACGGTAGTCAGTACAAGCTGTCACACAGGACAGAGCGTTCGCGTAGCGATCGCGATCCGATCTCACGAGTTGTATTTTTTTACAACGTAAGTTCGTGAGCAATTTGATCGCTTTTGGTGTCACACCGGCTGTGTTCTCGCCATCTGCCCGCCGCGGGCTGCGGGCAGTAGCTCTGTGTGACATGATACGGACCGCTATCGCTTTGCACTCGATCGCTATCGGATCGCTTTCTCGCGGCTCCCGCCTCTGTGTGGCCCGGCTTTAAAAGTTATAGCGCGCGAGAAATGTGTCAAAGACTTGACAACTTCGCAGCCCGGCTAGCACTAGCACAAAACTAACGGAGAAAAGAAAAAAGACAAAATACTAACATTAGATGAGTACCTACAGTCATTTTTTCGTTTCCGACTCCATTTCAATCGCACAGAAACGCGTGTTTTGCATGTTGTATGTCTACCTGTCTCATTTTATTGTATTTACCTTTCGCCTCATTTTCATTCATGAAACGCGTGGATATGTGACCTGCGACCTAATATTACCATATTACCTCTGACTCAAATTTTTAGATACAGGTTGCTCTGATTTGGTGATTTTGAAAATTGCGAATAACTCAGTAAATAAAAACGATACATGAAATTTAATTTTACAGAATGTCTGAAAATATGATATGTGATATGTGGTTTCATTTAATGTCGGCACCAAGCGCCACGCTGTATAATAAGCAACTTCTGATCTAAAGAACTGCACGTCGCTACAATTTTGCGTCAGTTAACCTTTTTGGTTTTTAACTACTAAGGATGTTACTGTAAAATCGTAAGCTGCTAAGTTGAATCGAATGCAATGATTACTTGTGAAGAAATATCAGCATAAATTAGTGACCACGTTGTGATTGTAATAAATTATTATTATTATTATTATTAGCCTATACTGTCCCAATGCTGGGCAAAGGCCAGCATTGGGCCAAATTATAATAAAACATAATTATATTTATTATTCTTTTAACTACTAGCTTTTACCCGCGACTTCGTCCGCGTAAAATAAGTATTAAGATAACTGAGGCAGTACGTAATATTTACTTGAACAGTTGTACACCCATACAAATTTACTTTTACTAATTTCATATAATAAAATAAGGTAAGTAAAATGACAAAACAAATGGTGGCACACAAAAGATATTGGTGGCACTATTCCTACCCATGCTGAGAAGATTCAAATTTTTATTAAGTAATTTAATATTAAGTACCCCATTGGACATTTTTTTAATAAGAGTGGTAAATGTAATTCATTCAAAAATGCAATTAATTTCTACTGCCTTAAATGCTGTTGCAATTAATTTTAAAACGTATCGAATACTGGGTAGTATTTTCATCTATCCTAATATAAGATTTTAACATTCAAACAAATTTGCTAATGAGCGTTTTGTTTTTACATTAAGTTGTTTTTACATTTATTATTTTAACATTAAGTTATTGCTCGGCTCGGGTGGTCACGCCAATACGCAGATGCAGTGCCTGGTTCTAATCTCACGCCCACCTCTGCCTTTTCGAATTCATGAGCGTAATACTGCTAACGGTAAAAGATAACATCTTGAGCAAACTGGCATGTTCCTAAAAATTTTTGAGGTCAGAGAGGTTTGTCATCCACTACCAACACGAAATAATTATAGCCCCAGCAAGGAACTTTTAGTGGGTTGCTTATGTGAGCAGCGTCCCGCAAATTTACCCGCTTAGATCCCTTTTCCGTAATTTTCCCTCCATAAAAATAAACTTATACCTATGCGTTCCAGATCATAATCTAACCGTGTTCCGCGTTTAAACCTGAGCCGTTTAGCTGTTTCAACTTGATTGAGCAACGTACATCCAAACTTTTGCACTTATAATAAGTAAATTTATTAAATTTTAATATTAAATTTTAATAATATTAAATAGTAAATGTATTAGTAAATTTTCTTGCGAATAAATAGACATTATTTGGTGGTTCATTAGGTAAACGTCTTATAATTTGCGTGCAAAAAGTAATGGTATCTCATCAGAAACATGTGTATACTTCAGTGAAGTGAGATCAAAGTTCTGTATTATGATATTATAAGCCTTGTTTGTTGACTTCAACGACTAAAGAATAGAGATCTAAATGGTATTAAATGGTCAGTTCTAAAATCTATTTATAATAACATATACTAGTTTTAAGCACTTAAAATATGATTTGTTTTTTATAATTTATGATGATTATTAAAAGCAGTCTGACTTGGCTGGTTTTAATATCATATTCATATCATATCATATTTATTGAACTTGTCTTTTACTTCACATTTATGTTTCGATGGGATTCACAGTTTGAGAACCATAGATCAAATTGCCACTGTTTAAAACCGTATCTACCCCATTGTACTATTGCTATTTACAACTTTCAAGATAAGTTAATAAATAATTATGTGATCAATACAAATCCAAGTATGTTGTATTTAAGATCACAGTAAAGTCGTTTCATATTAGTGAAAAATATTTTAAGACAGTTTTAGAAAAAATACTAAGGTTAAACGATTTTTATGTTGTGGTAGCACCTTTGTTTACATTTTCTACACCTCTTCGTGGAACGGACTATAGAACGAACACAAATTACTAGAACGAACACGAAGTTGCATGGTTTTGTCTTCAAATATTACGAATTTCCATATACTTTCATCCCTTTTTCCGTAATAAAAAGTACCTATATCATTTTTGTTTATTTTTATTTTATTTCTTTTAAGTCTATCTGTGTACCAACTTTCATTAAAATCGTTTATGTAGATTTCATGCTTATAACTTTGAAAATTACGGAATCTTCATACAACCGTTCATCCCTTATTTCACCCTCTTAGGGGTTGAATTTCGCCCCCGTCAAAACCCCGTCTTAGCGAGCGCCTATGTGCTAAAAGAATTATGATGAAGAGTGACCTTTCGCTTTTATATATTGCTAGCGAACCCGCTACTTCGGTCGCGTAAGCAGATGTTACTGACTTATACATTAATTGGAAGTATCGTACGTCACATATCTGGATAAGTAGTCATTGAAAAACCTTTGAGTTTGAGTGAATTTGTTTTTCCACACAAAAATTTATTTAATTTTATCATCTTTATTTTTCTTTTTTTGAACAAAATCAAACATACTTAGTAAGGTTTCACAGTATCGAACATAGCCGCAAGTGTTAAGTTTGTAGGATTTTTATAGGATACATTATGAAAAGTCTGAAGCTAATGTGCATGATCTGATACCTACTTACCTAATTCTTTTTATCAGCAAGCTGTTTTCTAGCTGTTACCCGCGACTTCGCCGGCGTAAAATTTTGAACGAAGCCTGTGTGGAATCAAAATTTTGAGTTTTAATGATATTCAAGCAAGTTGAACCCGTAAATCTGAGCCAAGTCCTAGTGAAAAGTTAATGTATGAATTTAATTTTAGGTAACACAGAAAAAAATCAAGAACGAAAGAATCCAAATTCGGCATCATAATCCTTTTAGCAGCAAAAACTTATTGGTACAATTTAGAATACCAGTAACGCCACCTAGTGATGAAAGAAAAAATACATACCACAATAGCAAAACATCGATTTAAATGGCCTTTAGTGCTTTTAGATTTAAACTAGCATTAGCGCCGTCTAATGAGAATATTGTTAATAATGTTGCTTGTTATTTTGATTGTGAACACAAATCACCTATATTATCTACGCCAAAACGGATGCATATATTTTCATTTTTGGCTTTTACCTTACCATCACATCAAGTTCCTTACGAAAATATATGCTGATATTAATATGGAGTTAAACGAAAATGTAGACTTATTAGCCCATGTGAAATTTTAGACTCTAAACTATATGTGTTTCGTATGTCAACCCGTTGTGCCGTTTTGACGTGATAGTTAATATTTGTTTCTTTAGGGCCCATGCTTCTTTTCAGTTTGATAGGTAATAAATACATAAATGTGGTATTTCAGACTATGAGTTACCTCTGTTTCAATTTTCTACCAAATTTGCTTAGTCTTTCCTACGTCACAGTAACCTATAAGTAACCGATTTCCTATTTCTGAGTTCAAACTACGTGTGTTTCGAATTCCATCTAAATATGTTCAGCCGTTCCAACGTTGTCCTGTAAATATTATGAATGTCACTGTTTGCATGTTTGTTACTTAATCATGGCGGAACGTATCAAGTGATCGGGTTGAAATTTGAAATAGAATTAGATTACAGTCTGGAAGAACACATAGGCTAAACATTGCCTATGTATAAGTACTCTATGTATTTAATTTTAACTCAATACATTCAGCCATTCCAACGTAAGTGAATAGTTAAAGCGTCTACCTGTGACGGGTACGCTATTATTAGTATCGAGCAAGAAACGGTAAAAAATCAAGTTTGTTGTATGGGTGGACCTCTTAAATATTTATTTTAATTTTAGTATTTTTTGTTAAAGCGGCAATAGAAATACATCATCTGCGAAAATTTTAACTGTCTAGCTATCACCGTTCTTGAGATACAGACTGGTGACAGACGGACGCACGGACGGACGTATAGCGAAGTCTCAGTAATAGGGTCCCGTTTTTACCCTTTGTGTACGGAACCCTAACAACGGTCTGCTTCGGTCACCGAAGCTTGTTGAACACTATCTTTAAATTTTAAACAGTATTTGTATTGAAATAATACATTTTCTAATAAGTTACGGCTGGTCTAGTATGTTACAGCTGACCTAGTCGGGAGAATGGCGACTGTCGATCCGGAGACCCAGGGTTCAAAACCACGGGCACCACTATCTTTTCAGAGTCATGTTCGTAATGCCGGTAATTAAAACGGTGAAGGAAAACACCGTGAAGAAACCGAAATCTACCTATAATCTAAGTTCTAAGTCATATGTCATCCACCAACCAACACTGGGCCAGCGTGGTGGATTATAGCCTTGTCTCTCTCCTTGCGAGAGAAGGCCCCGACGCCCAGCAGTGGGAACATTTAATGGGTTGTTTATGCTGCTACTTATTATGCTGATATGTTTTCTCCAAAATAACAAAAATCTACTTCAATGACAGGTAATTTAATTCTGTCATTCGACTAAATTTTATAAGAAGGTATAACTATGTCGTACAGATAAATCTAAGCTGATTTTAGGTTTTTTGTTGATATTTGAAAAACTACCTCCCTGTTTTCGATATCTAGATCACCTTTGAAGTATTTTCTACCAAACAAAAAAGGAATTATCAAAATCAACTAACAATTAGCGGAGTTGTCGCGTAAAATAACACCAAATAAAAAAACATGCAACCCGATTGAGAACATCCGTCTTGTTTGGAGTCGATTATAACAGTGTATCTCTCTACTTAGTCTGTGATTATAACCGAATGATGTTTGTTTGTTTTTCCACACAAAAATATATTTTTGACAATTTTTTGTCATCCAAGACGACGCGACGCGATCACGTGGGCACTTTCTAGAATTTGGAATCTAGATATTCTGTGGATCATCTGTGATACACAGAATACTTAGAAGTTAGTATGTACCGAACGCGCCGCGCACGTCGTTGTTATTTAATGTTTGTGTAATTTCCGAACCAACAGATCGATATTGTTCAAATGTTGACGGGACAATATAAAAAATGTGTTCTTTCTAACAAAAAAAGAATTTATGAAATTAAACAACGCAAACATGAGTTACAACCAAATACACATTCTGACTTTCACCCCCTACCGCAAGAAAACCGATCAGAATTTGGGGATCAAAAGTAGCCTACAGCAATGTCCTTAGTATAAACTAAAATCATGCCAAGTTTCAGCTGCATTGAATCAGTAGTTTCGGCGTGATGCGTGATCCCTATACAG
Organism: Ectropis grisescens; assembly: GCA_017562165.1. Lineage (NCBI taxonomy): Eukaryota > Metazoa > Arthropoda > Insecta > Lepidoptera > Geometridae > Ectropis > Ectropis grisescens. The sequence goes on along the minus strand of CM029767.1, from coordinate 10,633,316 downwards.
AAAGACAGACAGACAGACAGACATGAAAGACAAAAATGCAGTTTCGCCATCAGTATCGACTATGGAGTGACCCAAAAAAAATATCTAAATATCTTCAATGTACAGAATTCGACCCGTTACAGTTTTATTATAAGTATAGATATAGATAAAATGCAAAAAATAACTGTGAGAATAGACAATATTATTGAAAATAATTCATAATATCTTTGAGTGCTGACAGCAATGATGAAGATGACAATACTAACTGTTGTTCAGATAATTCAACTTAATAAATGCTTTTTTTTGTTGTTAAACTATGCACTTGTCTTATATTGCTGTTTAAATTTACGAAAAAAAATAATAATTATGAGGAAAGGATTTGCCTGATGATTTTTAAAATTCACATATTGATGCTTAAAGTACGTATCGATTCAGTCACTTTAATCGAGGTTTTAACCAGGTCACCTCACTATGATGACATAACTGACAAACGTCAAATGTTACCTATTAAAATGGCCTGACTATAATTAGTTAAGGCATGGACGAGAGACCTTTGATCGAAAGTGGGAGAGAGAATATAATAAAAGGAAAAAACTTGATTTCACCAACACATTCGCTTATTTAGGCTAATATAATAACTCATGGAACGATTTTCAGCCGCTTCCGCCGCGGTTGGGGCGCCCACAGCTTCTGTAGAAAGCATATAAGGTCTAACCAACGCCAACCGACCGCAGAGTGCACGAACGCCACCCTCCGAGCACGCGGGCGTATAACGTGTCGTGAGTTTGGTTTCAATTTTGACATATATAGGTATATATATATATATACTCAAGTAATCGTTAACCACCCGTCACGCGGCGGCTGCCAAACCGTGAAAATCAGCGGTCTCGTGAGTTTTAAAGTAAAACCGTAGTTCCGTAACCACGGCGGACGCGGGTTAAATCGCTCCAAGGGTTCTTAAAGCCGAGTCACACAGGGGCGGGAGCCGCGAGAAAGCGATCGCGATCCGGGACGGGAATTTTTGTAATATACGAATTTGTATGCAACCTGACACATAGCAAGCGGGAGCGATCCGGCGCGATGCGATTTCCCGCGCGACAGGATTGGGACGACAAACAAGAGATCGCTTCGCCATGCTTCGCGGGAAGAACGCGCGACGGCTGGCCGGCGCGGGCGCTGTATTCTACGGAAGTCAGTACAAGATGTCACACAGGACAGAGCGTTCGCGTAGCGATCGCGATCCGATCTCACGAGTTGTATTTTTTTTTACAACGTAATCGTGCGATATAGTTCGTTTTCTAGTATTTTAATTATGAATCGAACCGAAAACTCGAAACATACCTCGTTTCATATTTGTAGGGTAAATTACGTGACCAGCCTGGGAATCCGCCGCGATCTGATCGGTAATAATTAACAAGCTAATCTATGCTACCACCCAATATAATAACGATTGGGACGTTATCTTAAAATCTATAGGAATTACACTGTACCTTGTATAACCAGTTCACGCGTACGTAAAAGTGTACGCCTAAACTTCCCCAAAGAACTACCCCTGTTCCCAGTGGTTAGAAATTAAAACCGAATGTTAGGATATACTGCAAAAGTGTTCCCACACCTCAGTTTAATAATTGCAATTACCTTTTTTCTACAATTTAGCTAAAATTTATTGTTATGTCATTCTATTCTAAATAATATTTATATCATGAAACCAAATCCTTTTGGGTTTTTACTTTATTATACTTTTTTTGGTACATTGCTAATATGAGAAGAATTTCTTCTTCGTTGCTGTCTGACCTGAAGCTGCGTTACGAAAGGTCGTGAGCAATTTGATCGCTTTTGGTGCCACACCGGCTGTGTTCTCGCCATCTACCCGCCTCGGGCTGCGGGCGGTAGCCCTGTGTGACATGGTACGGACCGCTATCGCTTTGCACTGGATCGCTATCGGATCGCTTTCTCGCGGCTCCCGCCCCTGTGTGACCCGGCTTTTATTATTGTTTAAAAACTTACCAGGAGTCAGCGCATTGTAGCCTAATAAATATTTTAAATATATGTTTTCTAGCTTGGAGCTTGCTTTATTTCTGCAAAACAATTTCATCTTTTGTGCAATGACTCTCCATTTGTCACTATTATTCTGGGATGCCTCCAGTCCTCCGACGTCTTGAACTGTGTGGAAAAGTTGATGTAGATCCACCTCTAATCCTTCAAACTGCAATAAACCATAACATTTTGAGTTATTTTTCGACCAAAGGGCCTGTTGTGAAACTGTCTTATCCTTGAGATGAAATGGCGAGGTCATTTGAATGTTTTTTTTTCACATGGGAAAATTAAATAACTTACCAAAGGATATCTTGAGATATTGACATCCTGAATACTCCGTATGGCAGCTAGCTCTTTGGTTGCCTTGCCCCAACGTGTCAACATTCGGTGAATGTACTGATTCATTGTTTTGAAATTAGCCTGTTTCTCATCGCTAGTACAGCTTGGCATGAAATTAGTTGGTGGAGCTATTCCGATAAGACTGACGCTGGGGTGCGCTTTACGAATCCTGCAAATATATTCTATGGGGTTCTGCAACAGATGTACAAAAAAGATATTAAATATATTGCATTTATGATTTATATACAAGAAAATCCTAATCCAAATAATATTATAAATTAGCGGTCTGCCCCGGCTTCGTCCGTGGTACATAATATCATATAGATATTTTTTTTCCTTTTATAGGTTCACATTTGACCGCCATCTGATGTTAAGCGACGATGCGGTCCACGATGGAGCGTGTTTACCAAGAAAATACCGATTCACTCTCGATTTGAAGACACAAAGATTGTAACCATCGGGGAAAACCCACTCAGGCAACGTATTCCACGGCCTAGAAGTTCTATCACAAAAGTAGAGTCAAATCTCTTCGTTCGTGTCTTTGGAACATCAACCATGAAACGATGACGCTTTTTAGAGCTACGAGCATTCCGATCAAAGTAAAAACTGGGAACCAATCTGGGAGACCGAACATATCCAACGGTGAAAGAATTTTTGAAATCGTTTCAGTAGTTCCTCTAAATTCTTTAGCTTTATAATATTAGATAGATGTGAAACTTTGTTATTTAATCACGTCACCACGAGTGCACCGAGTTGAAATTTACATTATTTCTGTTTATCTCGTAGGATTCAGCCAGTGTTTGCAATGTAAGCGCCGTAAGTAATGACTTCACATTAGTAACCTTTAAAATTATCAGTATTTTGCTGCTATTTTATGCATGTATGATACTCCTTAAAAAGGTCTACAAAAGTCCACAACAGTATGTATATTATTACGTCCATTCATTCAAAAAAGCATCGGTATGATTTGTTTTTGGTTCCAAATTAAAAATTTTGTTTTTATTGTTGCAGTTAGATAGGCACAACTGTTTTCCATTTTGGCGCGGAGTTTAGAGTTGTAGGTATCTGTTATTTTATATACCTTTGAACGAGCGACACGAACGAAGACATTTGACTATACTTTTGTGATAAGAACGTCTAAGCTGTGGAATACGTTGCCTGAGTGGGTTTTCCCCGATCGTTACAATCTTTGTCTTCAAATCGAGAGTGAATCGGTTCCTTCTAGGTGGTAACCACGCTCCATCGCAGACCGCATCGTCGCTTAACATCAGGCGAGATGGCGGTCAAGTGTAAAACTATAAAGTAAAAAAAATCGTCCTTATTGTTTGAACGAGGGAGCAACTGTCACTGCTGCGGAGTATGGAAAATGATAAACGAGTTCCTGTTGCAGCAACTGCTACCCGAGCGCAATAATAAAACACTGTTTCAGAAAGACGGTGCCACGCCACACACAGCTAGGGTATCGATGGAGAAGTTGAAAATAAAAAAACCGCATCGCATTCGGCCCACCCGTTTGAGCTTCACGGTGCCACAGACAGACAGACATCGACGTCAAACTTTTACCACCCCTTTTGTGGTCGGGGCTTAAAAATAATATACTGTATACTGTTTAATTATTGTACGCCTAAAATGTCTATAAAACTCCCGCGATGGTATATTATTACGTCTATTGTCTTTCTTTTAGGAACAACCCACAATAAACAAATTTTCCCGATAGTTACAATCTTTGTGTCTTCAAATCGAGAGTGAATCGGTTTCTTCTAGGTAAACACGCTTCATCGTAGGCCGCATCATCGTTTAACATCAGGCGAGATGGCGGTCAAGTGTAAACCTATAAAAGTAAAAAAAAAAAAAATTTTTTATTATTTACTTTTAACGAGAAATAATGGCTTATTTACGAAGTGATTTTGAGCCAAACAGCATTAATACGTATACAATTAAACCCGTGCGAAGCGAGGGCGGGTCAATTGTCTCATAAAACAAGATCAAAATTAAAAATTTTGATTGACCCCGACTACCTCGGATTTGTTATCTGTACAAAATTCTACTAGTCAAGCCATTTGATACCCATATTAAGGGAGTTGTTAAAAAGGAAATGTAATTCACCATTTTGTGGTAGCGGCCATCTTGGATTTGAAATTCGTCATAATGCAAAGAATTCTACTAATCAAGCCCTTTCGTTTGATACCCATTTTGAGGTAGTAGTCAAAAATATAATATAATTCGCCATTTTGTGGTAGCGGCCATCTTGGATTTGAAATTTGTTATAGTTTATAGTATTCTACTAGTCAAGCCCTTTCATTTTATACCCATATTGAGGTAGGTTGTCAAGAAATATTTTGTCCGCCATTTTGAAGGAGGCGGCCATCTTGAATTGATATTAACCAAACATAGCTAAGAACATCCGCACGGATATTAAACCTTCAAATAAAAAAACACACAGACACACAGACAGACAGTCCGACAGACAAACAAACAGACATCGACGTCAAATTTATAACACCCCTTTTTTTGGTCGGGGGTTAAAAAATGACAGTCATAGGGACTGCCGATAAAAATGAAAATGTACCTTATACTTAATTTTACTATGAAATACATAACACTAATGTTTCATAATCAGCATCGTCACTTGATATCAAGCGAGAAGGTTCAAGTGTAAACCAACAATAGTAAAAAAAACAATACACCGTCACCTGTATGGCTACAGAATACGCTGCTATAACGCATGCCGATGAGGCCAACTCGCAAGATTTTGCCCATTCAAAATGCTCAACCTCGCACGTCCCAATCCACTGTTCCGCCGCCCCTCGGACGCTACGCCGCTACATTCACACTCAAATGTTCTCCACGAAGAGATTACTTCATGTTCCCCACTTGCTTCAATTTATGAAAGGAAGGGTAAGGTGGACACTGCACCAAAGTGGAGATGTGCGAGCGGAGACGAGATGTTTTTTGACAACCGATAGAATTTCCTTATTCACACATCTCGTCTCCGCTCAGCTTTAGTGGAGACGTCTTTCTCGTCTCCGCACATCTCCGCTTTGGTGGAGTCTCATTCGACGTACCTCGTTAAACTCCCCTGGGGACATGTGAAATGTATGGGATTCATGTGGATTCAAGAAGCTGCGGCGAGGCTGCTCGCGGGTTTCGCAGGGTTGCTGAAATGTACTTGACTGCGGCTGTTGCGAATTACATCGACGATTTAAATTGTATGCGTCATTATTCTGCGGAGTATTACACTGCGACAGTACTACGATCACATGTCGTAAAACTCTATGCTCAGTTGGCAACAACGGTAAGTCGGTTACCAGCTTAGTTTTTATTAAAACTGCAGTTTGGAAAATGCATCTTCCTTTTTCTGTCATTAATCTTTGCAATTTCTTAACATGGTCGTCGCTATCTGGTAATCTAGATAAAGCAGATAGCGACTCTGACCTAGCAACCACAGTGGCGTCCTCATCATCGTCAGCGCCAGTTAAATTTACATTTTGAGGCTCAATGAATACTTCCGGTTTAAACATGACACGGCACCGAGTGCATCCACCGCAAAATTGTTCAAATAGAGTTCTATCATTGACAATTGTACTCAGTCTCTTGTAATTCCACGAGAGACATCGTCTCCGGAGTGCGATTTCTGTCGTATTTATCTGATCTTTGATAGATTTTAAGATGGACGAGCGCCTCGGAGGCTCTTTTTCTCGCCACTGCAGTGGGGCTGGTATTTTGAATTGCGGAATAATTTGCTCTATTTCATTGTTTGTGTTGCTTGTATCGCTTGTATTACCTTTAACGAGCCACTCTTGTACTCGTGCTTGCGGATCTGTGACGTTCGCGTTTGTGTCTTGGTCTAAAACATATTTTTATTATTTATTTTTAAACCTAAAACAATTAATAAAAAACCAACAAGCCAGGAATGTTACAAAATGCATGACGATTTATATGATTAGTGAGGTAAACATGATATTTTTCATGATATATTTCATGATTCATGATATTCACGATACTATAGTCAATATAGCAAAAAACGACTTACCTAGACCGCCTTTGATATCATCAAATATTTTTATGATGAAATCTGTAAAATAAAGTTAATTGTTAATTAAGGCAATTAATGTTATACTGTTGTTTTTTTCTTGTTCATATTTATAACGGCGAAACAGTTTGTGCTGAATCTTTGTACGCAATTGACCCAGACAAATTTTGACCCAGCGGCCAAAAATACACAGGATGGTGGGTCATGTATATTTGTAAAACGTGACGTGCGTCGAGGGTCCTCGAAATATCCGCTGTTGATTTATTTGAGATTAATATTACTGTTATCTGTATTTATCGCACAAACTATTAATTAGCGTGGTGGAATTTCTGGTGTGTTTGGAACGCTCGCTCAATAAGGTTAACCAGCTAGGTATAGTACGAATAGGTATGTGTTATTGCCGGCGACTCTAATAATACATTAGAACAAACGAGCGCGAAACAATCACGTCTGTACAAGTTTTGGCGCTAAAGGCTTGTTCGCATTAGACTAATATATTAAAAAGGGACAGATATACATGACGTGAAAGAGTGGGACACGACCAGCGATATGATGACTGCAGCGATAACGCCCAATGTTTACGTCACGGGCAACGGCTACTCCTTCTCTTTCACGCCAGTGTCTTCGTATGTCTTTCTATTCTACTCGAAAAAATATTTAAACAAACGTGTAACTGTGGTATGTATAGCTATCTCATTTCTATCTACTGCTAATTTGCTATGATGTCTTTGTCATTCATTACAATGTATCTCACGATGGAAGTGTAGCTGTGTGCACGTTGTGTATTTGTGTGAAATTTTCGCCACATTATGTTGATTTCATATTAGAACTTACCTCATCTTCCTTTCCTTAAATATATCGATGGGAATAACTTATTTTAATGATCACACAAATTTCCTCATTCACCTCTTCTAAAATAGTCATTACGATTAGCTTTTTCATACATTTATTTTATTGCGTTGTAGGCTATTCATGTTGCAAAATGTTACTCACTTGTGAACTGTACTAAAGCAAAGTGCGAACGATTTTTTAACAGTAGCGAGTATTTTAGCTACCCGCTACTAGACTAATATACTAGTTTAATGCGAACAAGCTTTAAAATCCGGCTCAACGTTTTAGACGAATATTCGGTCGGGGAGCTCGCCGAATAATCGGTATACTGCTGAATATACTATTCGTTGCAAGCCTATTAAATACTTTAAAGTAAACTTACCTGCCAAAGGATTTCGACGCACTTGCGTGGATGATGTTGGGCAATATTCCGACGTAGATGACTCTGAAAAAAAAAAACAAGTGCGAAGGTTATCCACAAATAAGTTCATTTTTAGACAGGGTGACGTAGACACCTGTATCATATTCCACTCACAATTATGAAGAACTGTAAAAACGACACCAATCCTAAAATATCCTAAAAAAATATATCTTAGAAATTTAGCATAAAATAGCACATTTCGTTATCTGTGTAACTGCAGATATACTGCTTTTACGTATGTCGGTTATGCGAACTCGCTAGATTTCCCACATCCAAAAAGCGTTCAACGCGCATGTCCTACACCGCTTCTCCGCCGCCGCTACGATGCTACTTTAGCATTTGTTTTTAGTTATAACTGTCCACAGTCGTCTCTCGCATTTTAATCTTTTTAACCCCCGACCAAAACAAGGGGTGTTATAAGTTTGACGTCGATGTCTGTCTGTCTGTGGCACCGTAGAGCTCAAACGGATGGGCCGATTTCGATTCGGTTTTTTTTATTTGAAAGTTAATATCCGTGCGGATGTTCTTAGCTATGTTTGGTTAATATCGATTCAAGATGGCCGCCGCCACAAAATGGCGGACAAAATATTTCTTCACAACCTACCTTAATATGGGTATCAAATGAAAGGGCTTGACTAGTAGAATACTATACACTAGAAAAAAATCAAATCCAAGATGGCCGCCACCACAAAATGGCATATTATATTTATTTTTTCACTACTACCTCAATATGGGTATCAAACGAAAGGGCTTGACTAGTAGAATACATTGCACTGTGACAAATTTCAAATCCAAGATGGCCGCTTCCACAAAATGGCGAAATACATTTCTTTTTTCACAACTCCCTTAATATGGGTATCAAACGAAAGGGCTTGACTAGTAGAATGTTGTACAGATAACAAATCTGAGGTAGTCGGGGGTTAATCAAAATTTTTAATTTTGTTGTTTCACTACTACCTCAATATGGGTATCAAACGAAAGGACGTTACTAGTAGAATACTTTGCACTATGACAAATTTCAAATCCAAGATGGCCGCTACCACAAAATGGCGAAATACATTTCTTTTTTCACAACTCCCTTAATATGGGTATCAAATGAAAGGGCTTGACTGGTAAAATGTTATATAGATAACAAATCCACGGTAGTCGGAAGTTAATCAAAATGTTTAATTTTTTCTTGTTTTACTTTCACTTATGTCTATTCGATAGTGCATTCACGGGGTTCTGGTAGTTATTTTATGGATTAAAACTCGTAGCTACGATGAAACAGATGCAATCCTTCAAGGCGTGAACTTCTCAGACACACTCACTCACTGACACAAACAAACATAAGCCCCTTTCAACTAACAGTTTCTTTCAATATTTTTTTACATTTTAGTTTAATCACTAGGCTACGTAATAGTATAGGCTCGTGTAATATTGTTACTGTAGTGATTGGAGTTTCCTACTACAGGTATACATATCCATGAAAGAATATTACTTGTTTCGTAAGAGTAGTTTTCATAAGAAATTAACTTTTTACGCGCATACAAACGTTATAAAAAACAGAATCAGCTGACTACATCCAACATTCATGTTGAGGGGCCGAGCCAGCATGTGTCAGAAAGCCTAACACATATCTGACACATATGTGTCAGAAAGCCTAACAAGTAAGGAACGGAAACTCTTCTACCTCTCCCGTAAATATGCTAAAGACAACGATTATATCTTTTGATGGACGACCAATGGACGTATATTTTTACGTAAAAAAGAGGGTACCCCTTGTATCCGGATTATAAAAGAAAGTGACCTAGATAATCTGGAGACTATATGGCTAGATCAATGTTGATCAAGAATGAACCATGACTGAGTCAGTTGTTATAACTGGCGACATAAATATAGATATTAAGCCCACTACTATAGATGGAAGATCCTCAGACTATCTTGATTTAATAGCTCACTTTGGATTTATACCGGGACATGTGCTCTCCCCACGAGAGAGAAATTGTTTAGACCACACTATGATCAGAACAAAGAAAAAATCACGCGTAGTATAGTATATGACTCCGATATTACTGACCATACAACTGTGATAACTGGCACAGATTCAAAATTTATAAATATCATATCATATTGGATCAGCCATTAAAAGTAGTACAACCCAAACAAAACTTCGTAGTTCTAAAGTAGCTAAGCAACCATGGATGACCAAATTGTTGATTAGATGTTCTAAAATCAAAGATGCATTGCATGTTTTGTTTTTTTTTAATAATTGGTGACGAGACGATCCCGACATGTGCCTGATGGTAAGCAACATGCCTGACACATAACAGCACAGTGACACGCAGCTATTGGAACATGAAGAGTCCAAATCATTACCTAGCACTGCACTGCGCTCGTCACCCAGAGATCTAAGATCTTATATCTCTAAGCCCTGTAATTTCTCTGGAAACATTGCCCTTCAAACCGGAACACAGTAATGTTTGCACATTACTGCTTGGCGGTAGAATAACTGGCAAAGGTGTGGTACTTCCCCAGGCGGACTCTGCCAAGAGTCCTACCACTACATACATGATCAAGCTAGAAAAGACCCCAACAACAGTGCTCTTCAAATTAAAATAAGGATTATCGTAACCATTATAATCGTTTCATACGCAGTTTAAAAAACCAGTACTAATTTGAACAACTTTCCAAACACCAAAAAAAACACTAAAAAGTTTTGGAATACTGTCAAACAAATCTGTGACATTAATATAACTAAACCAAAAACAGACCATCTACTCAAGATTAAGAGTACAGGTAAAGAATCCCTAAACCACGTAAATAGTTTCTTCACAACTGTTGGAAGTGAACTTGTCGACAATCTAATATATAAAATTCTCGTGTCACAGTTTTCGTTGCCATACTCCTCCGAAACGGCTAGACCGATTTTGATGAAATTTTTTGTGCTTATCCGGTATCTATGAGAATCGGCCAACATCTATTTTTCATCCCCCTAAATGTTAGGGGTAGTCCACCCCTAAATTTTTATTTATATTTTTTAGGCAAAATTTTTAATTTCTATTTTTTTATGATACAACATACAAAAATACATACAATTCTCAATTTTCACCCTTCTAAGATCAACCCCTATTTTTTAATAGCCATTTTAGTAATTTAATCATTTTTCATCCCCGGTCGATAACTGATCAATCGTCATTTATTTAGTTATCCCCACCAGTTGTCTACAGGTGTCACTTCTGACCCAGTAAACAGCACGATAATTTGGGGATCAAAAGTAGCCTATAGCATATATATATATAGTTTGAACACGCTAATCTCGGGAACTACTGGACCGATTTAAAAAAATCGTTCACCGTTCTTTCATATGTTCGTAATCCTTGAACGCTGTAGGTTATATATATGTACCACAGGCGAAGCCGGGGCGGGCCGCTAGTATCCTTCTAAAATTGGATCAATCTGAACTACAACTTGCAAATTCTATTAAGTCCGACAGTAACACACCCTCTGGCTCCTTTTTTTTGCTCCGACTGATACAGCTGAAATTATTAAAGTTATTTCTAGTTTAAAACTATCCTCTGCTCCCGGCAGTGATCAAATATATAATAAAGTCTTAAGACACGCTAAAACACTTACTGGCTTCACCTATTGCTTAGATATGCAACTTGAGTATGATCCAGGGTGTGGTGCCAAAGTGCTTTAAAACGGCTGATATTTGTACTATTCATAAATGCGGTTACACGCCAATAGTATCTAATTATCGGCCTATCTCGTTGCTGCCGTCACTTTCTAAGATACTAGAAAAAGTTGTCAACAGACGTTTACTAAACTTTCTGGAGAAAACCCAAGCGCTCTCGCCGCACCAGTATGGCTTAAGACACAATAAGTCACAGAAGATGCCGTAGTTGCTCTAGTAAAACAACTAACGGCTAATCTGGATACGGGTAAAAAATGTATTGGAGTCTTTCTCGATATGGCTAAGGCTTTGGATCCAGTGAGTTGGCCAATACTGCTAAAAAAATGGAGTTTCTGGGAGTTCGAGGCGTGGCACTGAGCTGAGTCTCAGTCTCTAAAGGACTGCGGTGGTGATTTAAATGTGTGTTAAGGTGTCACACTAATATAGTAACCTCTATACCGTCTGATGTATTTCCGTGGTACGATTTCTTTTCTACTGTATAAACTGAATAGCTTGGCAATTTATTACTATATTTACCTTGTACTTTTTCAAGGATCTTAAGACTCAGGTCACCCACCTAGGGCTGTATTAATGGCTAACTCTGGTAATTCCTGTATTTTCTACTAGAGTGAAGTGGTAAACCCCACCACAGGTTTCCCCCTTTACCTATTACTTTTATTATTCATTACCGGACACTTGTCACTTACTCTTAGACATTACTAGGGTAGAGCTGTATTAATGGCTAACTCTGGTAATTCCTGTATTTTCTACTAGCGTGATGTGGTAAACCCCACCACAGGTTTCCCCCTTTACCTAATACTTTTATTATTCACTAGCTTTTACCCGCGACTTCGTCCGCGCCACATATTTATTAAAGTAATTGAGGCAGTACCTACTCGTATGTCTACTACCATACAAATTCACGTTTCCTAATCAAAATCGGTCTAAGTCAAAGTTTTATATCTATACTTATAATAAAACTGTAACGGGTCGAATTCTGTACATTGAAGATATTTTGAAAAATTTTTTTTGGGGCACTCCATAGTCGATACTGATGGCGAAACTGCATTTTTTTCTTTCATGTCTGTCTGTCTGTCTGTCTGTCTCTGTATAGGGATCACGCATCACGCCGAAACTACTGATTCAATTCAGCTGAAACTTGGCATGATTTTAGTTTATACTAAGGACATTGCAGTAGGCTGCTTTTGATCCCCAAATTCTGATCGGTTTTCTTGCGGGAGGGGGTGAAAGTCAGAATGTGTATTTGGTTGTAACTCATGTTTGCGTTGTTTAATTTCATTAATTCTTTTTTTGTTAGAAAGAACACATTTTTTATATTGTCCCGTTAAAATTTGAACAATATCGGTCTGTTGGTTTGGAAATTACACAAACATTAAATAATAACGACACGCGCGGCGCGTTCGGTACATACTAACTTCTAAGTATTCTGTGTATCACAGACGATCCACAGAATATCTAGATTCTAGATACTAGAAAGTGCCCACGTCATCGCGTCGCGTCATCTTGGATGACAAAATAATTGTCGAAAAAATATTTTTGTGTGGAAAAACAAACATCATTCGGTTATAAGTTATAATCGACTTCAAACAAGGAGGATATTCTCAATCGGGTTGCATGTTTTTTTATTTGGTTTTATTTTACGCGATAACTCCGCTAATTGTTAGTTGATTTTGATAATTCCTTTTTTGTTTGGTAGAAAATACTTCAGAGGTGATCTTAGATATCGAAAACAGATATCAAATATCAACAAAAAACTAAAATCAGCTTAGATTTATCTGTACGCCAGTTATACCTTCTTATAAAATTTAGTCGAATGACAGAATTAAATTATCTGTCATTGAAGTAGATTTTTGTATTTTGGAGAAAACATATCAGCATAATAAGTAGCAGCATAAATAGCCCATTAAATGTTCCCACTGCTGGGCGTCGGGGCCTTCTCTCGCAAGGAGAGAGACAAGGCTATAATCCACCACGCTGGCCCAGTGTCGGTTGGTGGATGACATATGACTTAGAACTTAGATTATAGGTAGATTTCGGTTTCCTCACGATGTTTTCCTTCAATTTTAAAGGTAGTGTTCAACAAGCTTCGGTGACAGAAGCAGACCGTTGTTAAGGTTCCGTACACAAAGGGTAAAACGGGACCCTATTACTGAGACTTCGCTATCCGTCCGTTCGTCTGTCACCAGGCTGTATCTCAAGAACGGTGATAGCTAGATAGTTGAAATTTTCGCAGATGATGTATTTCTATTGCCGCTTTAATCATAGCGGAACGTATCAAGTGATCGGGTTGAAATTTGAAATAGAATTAGATTACAGTCTGGAAGAACACATTGCCTATGTATAAGTACTCTATGTATTACGTAACAAACATCCAAACAGTGACATTCATAATATTTACAGGACAACGTTGGAACGGCTGAACATATTTGGATGGAATTCGAAACACACGTAGTTTGAACTCAGTAATAGCAAATCGGTTACTTATAGGTTACTGTGACGTAGGAAAGACTAAGCAAATTTGGTGAAAATTGAAACAGAAATAACTCATAGTCTGAAATATCACATTTATGTATTTATTACCTATCAACCTGAAAAGAAGCATGGGCCCTAAGGAAACAAATATTAACTATCACGTCAAAACGGCACAACGAATTGGGTTGACATACGAAACACATAGTTTAGAGTCTAAAATTTCACATGGGCTAATAAGTCTACATTTTCATTTAACTCCATATTAATATAAGCATATATTTTCGTCAGAACTTGATGTGATGGTAAGGTAAAAGCCAAAAATGAAAAAATATGCACCGTTTTGGCGTAGATAATATAGGTGATTTGCGTTCACAATCAAAATAACAAGCAACATAATATTCTCATTAGACGGCGCTAATGCCAGTTTAAATCTAAAAGGACTAAAGGCCATTTAAATCGATGTTTTGCTATTGTGGTATGTATTTTTTCTTTCATCACTAGGTGGCGTTACTGGTATTCTAAATTGTACTAATAAGTTTTTGCTGCTAAAAGGATTATGATGCCAAATTTGGATTCTTTCGTTCTTATTTTTTTTCTGTGTTACCTACAATTAAATTCATGCATTAACATTTCACTAGGACTTGGCTTAGATTTACGGGTTCAACTTGCTTGAATATCATTAAAACTCAAAATTTTAATTATTTTGATTCCACACAGGCTTCGTTCAAAACTTTACTACGGCGAAGTCGCGGGTAACAGCTAGAAAACAGCTTGCGGATAAAAAGAAATAGGTAAAAAAATAGGTATCAGATCATGCACATTAGCTTCAGAGTTTTCATAATGTATCCTATAAAAATCCTACAAACTTAACACTTACGGCTATGTTCGATACTACGAAATCTTACTAAGTATGTTTGATTTTGTTTAAAAAGAAAAATAAAGATAAAATTAAATAAATTTTGTGTGGAAAAACAAATTCACTCAAACTCAAAAGGTTTTCAATGACTACTTATCCAAATATTTGACGTACGATACTTCCAATTAATGTATAAGTCAGTAACATCTGCTTACGCGAACGAAGTAGCGGGTTCAGCTAGTTTATTAATAAATGTACAATTTACACGGCAAATTACAAAAAAAACTATGTTCTCAAAAAAATAATCAAAAACAGACTTTAATTTAAAATCATATTGGGACGGTCCACCAAATTTTATTAGAGTCTATTAGTAGATATTAGTAGATATATCGTCTGATTACATGAACGCAAATTTTAGTTTGTTGCTCATATTTCAAAAACTGCCCCACTGATTTCGATAAAATTTATATGACCACCTCTGAACTATAATCAACCAACCAAAAAAATAACCATCTAAATTGATTGGAAATACAACTGGATTGATAATCTCCTCCTTTTTTGAAGTCGCTTAAAAATAGCATACAAAGAGTGCAAAGATCCTTCCATGCACACTTTTACTCCTCATTTCCACTCTTTTCAACTCTTTTTCTGTGATAAAAAGTCGCCGTTGTCCTTTCCTAAGTCTAGTCTATTTGTGCACCAAATTGTAACAAACTCTTTAAGTGGCTTAGGTGTTAGGCGGTAACGGACAGAGAGAATTACTTTCATATATATAATTTCGTATTAGAATTGAAAACAGGTGTTCCTGATCATTTTATAGGAGGCAGTTGTAAAATATTACCGAAAAGTAATACGTTTACTCCTCCAAAAAACTCATTTTCGCAGTTCTTAATTTGCCTTAATCGAGCGTCCATCATGCATAACATTTGATAAGACACCATGGAAATCTCGTCGACTATCAAAAATTCTGTCTGATACGCCATTTAGTGGCTGCGCCCATCTTAAATATTGAGGTTGTATAGTGCACTGTATTCTTCTTGTCAAGCCCTTTTATTTGATACCCATGTTGATGGGATTGATAAAACCTAAGTTATCCGCCATTGTGTAGAGGCCGCCATCTTGGATTTTAATTTTATATAGTACGTTGTATTCTACTGGTTGAGCACTTTCATTTGATACCCACATTGATGGGATTGATAAAACCTACGTTATCCGCCATCTTGTAGCGGCCGCCATCTTGGATTTCAATTTTTTATAGTATGTTGTATTCTGCTTGTTGAGCCCTTTCATTTGATACCCATGTTGATGGGATTGATAAAACCTACGTTATCCGCCATTTTGTAGCGGCTGCCATCTTGGATTTCAATTTTTTATAGTATATTGTATTCTGCTTGTTGAGCCCTTTCATTTGATACCCATGTTGATGGGATTGATAAAATCTAAGTTATCCGCCATTGTGTAGAGGCCGCCATCTTGGATTTTAAATTTATATAGTACGTTGTATTCTACTGGTTGAGCACTTTCATTTGAAACCCATATTGATGGGATTGATAAAACCTACGTTATCCGCCATTTTGTAGCGGCCGCCATCTTAGATTTTTTTTTTTATAGTATATTGTATTCTGCTTGTTGAGCCCTTTCATTTGATACCCATGTTGATGGGATTGATAAAACCTACGTTATCCGCCATTTTGTAGCGGCGGCCATCTTGAATTTATAAATAAATGATACCGCTAGAAGCGTCTTGAAACGCTCTTGAGTAAATGGCTCAAACGGGTAAAAAGTAAGGTGGCACTTCATATGCCGAAACATAAACACCGCACTTATGTAACCTGACACCCGTTTTCCCGCCAAAATTTGTAAAACGCGAAAAGCGGCCAGTGTATCAAGCGGTTATATAAGTATCCCCGTATAGTTAGAAATTATAAAATTGCTGGAACAAACGTTTATCGACTCCATTTCAAGTGTCTAGATACAAAGTTTCATGGTTTTATCTTCAATAATATTGAACTTGCAGACTTTCACCCCAATTCCACCCCGTAGGTACAGTTCGAAACTACAAAACTGCTAAAACATACATTTTATGGTTTCGTGTTAAATATCTAGACGTAAAGTTTCATAGTCCTTCAACAATGACGAAGTTTTCCATATAAACTTTCATCCCTTATTTTAACCCTTTCAACTCTTTTTTTCGGAACAAAAAGTAGCCTATGTCCTTTCTCGGGATCTATTCTATCTATGTATAAAATTTCATCAAAATCTGTTGGTCTTTCATCAAAAAACGGTTGACGAACGGACGAACGGACGAACGACGACGACGGACAGACGACGGACGGACGGACAGACGGACGACGACGGACGAACGGACGAACGACGGACAGACGGACAGACGGACGGACGACGGACAGACGGACGGACGGACGGAGACGGACAGACGGACAGACGGACAGACGGACAGACGGACAGACGGACGAACGGACGGACAGACGGACAGACGGACGGACGAACGGACAGACGGACGACGGACAGACGGACGAACGGACGGACGGACGGACAGACGGACAGACGGACAGACGGACGGACGAACGGACAGACGGACAGACGGACAGACGGACAGACGACAGACGACAGACGACGACGAACGGACAGACGGACACGAGACGGACAGACAGACAGACAGACAGTTACTTTCGCATTTATAATATTAGTATGGATTACCGGACACTTGTCACTTACTCGATGAATGTGATACTGTTGTATTTGAGCTGACTACTGTTACATTTCTAATTCTTTTCTTAAGGGAATGAGGCCGACATTATAGGTCACTAACTTCATTACCCTATACTTAACTTTATATCATATTATTACTTTTAATTAATATGGAACTAGTAGCTTTGGGCTGTCTACAGTTACATTTCTCATTTCTTTTCGTAAAGGAATGAGGCCGACATTATAGGTCACTAACCTCATTACCCTAAACTGAACTTTCATATTACTTTTCATTAATATGAAACTAGTAGCCGAGGACTATCTAATGTTGTTTCTAATTTCTAATTAAAGGATGGAGGCCAACCTTACCGGTTGCTGGCCTCACTACATATTACTTCCTTACTGTAATATTCTATTGCCTTTAATTCATATCACATACCGGGAGCTCATATATACTACAAGCTACCTATTGTAATCCTTGTATTTTTCTACTTAGAGGAATGTAATGAACAATCAGTATTGTTCCTACTAAACCTAATTTACTACAACTATCTTACCTAACCTAATACATAACTTAATTATTTCACATCCTGCCAGGTAGAAGGGTGTATGTATTATCACTTTATAGTACTTAAGTAACTACTGTAGTACTTATGTAACTGTGAGTCATGGTAAATTCTATGGTTACCTTTAGTGAGTTAGGTGTTAATTCTTAAGGGAATGATACTACTGTGTACTTGAGTAGTCTAAGGTTGCTCAGTGAGCTAATGACCTTTTAATTTATTTAGCTCCTGTATTTTGTGGTTGTTTACAAGGTTCTAGGGTGGAATATTACCCCCCCTAGCAATAATTTAGTTAATATTCTGTTTTAAAGGTTTGAAATGTTGTGAATGTGGGACCTTGTTATTCATAATTATTAGAGCTTGCTAAGGGGATATTTCTTCATTTTCTTTCCAACCTCAAAAATCTTGGTTTTGGTATTCTAGTGCTCACCCTAATTTCCCTTTAAGGAATATTTGAGGAACTTACTTCCTGAATTTACTCAGTGGGAGCACTACTGCTATTTAATATTTTTTCTTTTAATTCTCCCTATACCCCTTTTAGCCAAGTGATATTCTAGTAGTGTTGGTTATTTTGACTCACAGTCGGAGTCTAAATAAAACTTCTTTGGCTAAGTGGTAATATGTTGATTAGTTCTACTTGCGATGCTTGTGTTACTTTACAATAAATGTTTGAAAACTGTCCGTTACATTTTAATTTTTTAACTCCTTCAAACTTTTTTTTGAAGGTTAGGTTTTCAACTCGAACCAGTTGGATGCCCAACCTTCCCACTTTTTACGTTACAACTAACGCATTCTCTATGTGTAAATGAGTGTAATACGAGAATCATAATTAGGGCAGTCCTCAAGAGGGATATAGTCTAAGCAGCCCACTATTTCCCCCTACTGCTGGGACTCGGGGCCTTCTCTCGCAAGAAAAAAGTCTAGACCATAATCTACCACGCTGGTTCAGTGCGGGTTGGTGACATGTGACCTCGAAAGGTTCTAAGTACATGTGGGTTTCCTCCCAATGTTTTCCTTCACCGTTTTAAGTTAGCGGCATTACGCACATAACTTCGAAATGACAGTGATGCGCGTAATATTTGATCCAGGTGGCGCTGGCCCGGCAGTCGCCGTTCTCCCGACAAGTTCATAATCCACCACGCTGGCCCAATGCGGGCTGGTGGATGACACATGACCTCGAAAGATTCCAAGTACTTGGCGGTTTCCACACGATGTTTTTCTTTACCGTTTTAAGTTAATGGCATTACGTACATGACTCAAAATACCTGGATCATAAAACGAACTCAACATACCTGGATCTGATTTAATTATTATGACGTCTGGGCTGGACTCTAACGTCAAATCTGAAACAAAAAAGAGTCGTTTATTATAAAGGAATGCGAAATTAATATCATCATCAACAGCCCACTAAATGTTCCCACTGCTGGGACTCGGGTCTTCTCTCGCAAGGAGAGAGTTAAGGCCATAATCCACCACGCTGGTCCAGTGTGGGTTGAAGGATGACACATAATTTCCAAAGGTTCTAGGTAGGTACATGTCGGTTTCTTCGCGATGTTTTCCTTCGCCGTTTTAAGTTAGCGGCATTACGCACATGACTTCGAAAAGACAGTGGTGCGTGTGGGGTTTGAACCTGGGGTCTCCGGATCGGCAGGCGCCGTTCTTTCGACATACAATACACTATGACAAATTTCAAATCCACCAGAAAATCGCGAAATACTATTTTTTTCACTAATCCCTCAATATATGTAGGTATCAAATGAAAAGGCTAACTAGTAGAATGTTCTACAGATTACATACCCGAGATAGTCGGGGGTAAAACATTTTTTTTAATTTTATCCTTGTTATGGAAACTTTAATCCCCCATTTTACCCTCTTAGAGGTTGAATTTTGGAAAACGTAATATTATTAGGTCCTTACATATATGAAATTGGTGTTTTGTAAGACAGGAACATAAAGTCGCTTATTTTTATTATATCTTATCTTATACCTTTAAACGAGCAATTCTTGTAGGTATATATACTTAGTCTTGCCATAAATATTGTAATACAGAAATAACATTTTTTTATCTGCTTAAAACATTTATTACTTTTACACTATGTTAGTTTAGTACATAAATATAAAACAATTAAAAGTATGTAAAGCTTATTCGAAGTGGCCTCCATTGGCTGCAATACAGTCCTTTAAACGTTGAGGCCAGTTATCAATAGAACCACGCACTCTTTCCATGGGAAAATTCTTCACTGCCAATCGTATAGACAGACTGTTTTAGGAACTCCACATTATCATGGCGTTTAGAGCAAGCTGTACTCTCTAAAATTGACCATAAATCATAATCTAGTGGATTAAGATCGGGACTAAACGACGGCCAATTTTCAGTTCTGATGAAGTCCGAAACGTTCGCTTCTAAACAAGACTGCGTGGGACGAGCTTTATGACCCGGCGCCGAGCCTTGCTGGAAGGACCATACTTGGTTATTGAACATGGTGATGTTAAGGGGCTTAACTACCTTCTCAAGAATGGTATCTTGATATACTTGTGCCGATGTTTTGATACCTTTTTCACAAAAATATGGCTTCGTCACTCCTTCATAACTAACACCCTACCAAACCATCACTGAAGTCGGATAATGTCCACGTTGCTCTCTGTCGACTAATTGGGAAGCTTCCTTAGAGCTTTGAGCATAAATACGGTCATTTTGTTAGTTAAAATGTTGCTCTATTGTAAAAAAAATCTCATCCGTAAACAAAATTTTTCTGTGACCGCCCTTTGCGTACCGCTTCAGTAGTTGTTTCGATTTTACGATTCTTCTTTAAATTATCAGTTAAGAAGTGACCAGTGCGTCTTTTATAGGCTGCAAGTCCTAAGTCATCTTTTAAAATACGTGACATGGTTCTAGGTGCTATCTTCATTTCCCGATATACAATCTTTTTGCTTTCGGACAGGATTTCTTCGAATTCTTTCCTTGACCAACTTTTTCGTACGAACACTACGTGGACGGCCAGATCTTTTCTATCACAAACAGAGGAAGTCTCATTGTACTTATTAATAGCCCGGTACACAAACATTTTACTAAAGGTATGGAGACTTTTAAAAATTGCATTTGACTCCATACCTACTTTGTGTAATGCAATCACAGCGATTCGGTTCTCTTTATCACCCCACTGCATTTTAATATCGCAAAATATTATAAAAATGTCATCATCATCATCATCAGCCGCAAGACGTCTACTGCTGAACATAGGCGTCCCCCCCTAGATTTCCACAACGAACGGTCCTGCGCAACCTGCAACCAGCGGTTTCCAGCGACCTTTATGAGGTCATCTGTCCATCTAGTAGGAGGCCGTCCAACACTGCGTCTTCCGGTTTGTGGTCGCCACTCGAGAACCTTTCTTCCCCATCGGTTGTCAGTTCTGCGAGCAATTTGGCCTGCCCATTGCCACTTCAGCTTGCTAACTCTTTGAGCTATGTCGGCCACTTTCGTTCTTTTGCGAATATCCTCATTACGGATTCTGTCGCGCAAAGAGACTCCGAGTATAGCCCTCTCCATAGCTCGCTGTGTGACTTTGAGCTTCGTTATGAGGCCCACAGTTAAGGACCACGTCTCAGTTCCATAAGCCATCACTGGCAACACGCACTGGTTAAAGACTTTCGTCTTTAGGCATTGGGGTATTCTGGACTCAAAGATGTGCCGAAGTTTACCGAACGCTGCCCATCCGAGTTGGATCCTTCTCTGGACCTCTTTGTCGAAGTTGGATCTACCTAATTAGATCTTTTGACCCAGGTAGACATATTCGTCAACAACTTCGAGTGTGGTATTCCCAACAATAACCGGTACAGGTGAGACATGAACATTTGACATGACTTTCGTCTTGTCCATATTCATCCTCAAACCTACCTGTTGGGATACTCTACTGAGGTCCCTGAGCATAGCACCGAGGTCCTCCAGCGACTCCGCCACAATGACTATGTCGTCGGCAAACCGAAGGTGAGTGATGCATTCGCCGTTGATATTGATGCCATATCCGTTCCAGTCCAGTAGCTTAAAAACATCTTCCAGCTCGGCAGTAAACAGTTTCGGAGATATAACATCTCCCTGTCTCACGCCTTTCTGTAGCTGGGTATATTTTGTGCACTGGTCCTGTAATCGGACAGACATTGTGCCTTTACTGTAGATAGACTTCAACACTTCGATATAGCGATAGTCAATGCGGCATCGCTGGAGAGACTGAAGCACTGCCCAGGTCTCGATGGAATCGAAGGCTTTCTCATAGTCCACATACGCTATACATAGTGGCCGATTATACTCCTCGGTTTTCTGTATAATCTGCCGAAGCGTAGGGATGTGGTCTATGGTACTATAGCCTTTTCGGAAACCGGCTTGTTCGGGTGGCTGGAAGTCGTCAAACCTGCGTGCGAGACGATTCGTGATTACCCTCGAAAACAATTTATAAACGTGGCACAGAAGTGAGATGGGTCTGTAGTTCTTCAACAAGGTGTCCACCACACTTCTGCTCCACGCTTCTGGCGTATTACCGTTAAATATGACAGAGTCGAACAACTTCTGGAGGACTTTAAGTACCGGTTTTCCACCCGCTCTCAGAAGCTCAGTCGTAATTCCGTCGTCGCCAGGTGCCTTGTTGTTTTAAAGTTGTTTGAGGGCCATCCTAATCTCATACAGGCTGACTTCCGGGATATCTTCGGTAAAGTGTCGGGTCAGCTTGGCTCTGGGGTCTTTTGCCATGCTAACGACAGGTTGTGCTTGCGTAGAGGTGTATAACTGTTCATTGAACCTCTCAATCTCTTCCAAAATCTCGGGCTTCGACGAGACTATGTTACCACTATCGGTCTCAGTTTGGTCAGCTGACTTTGCCTAAGAGACAGATTTCTTGCGAACACTTTCGAGCCTTTGTTCTGCTTGATTGCTTCTTCAATACTCGAAGTATTGAAGCAGCGTATGTCGCGTCGCTAACAAGTAGAGATCTGACTATTAAGCCGTCTGTATACCTGACTGCCATGAGTACTAGAATTTGATCGGAGTTTTTGGGTTCTATTTTGGCGTCGGCTCTTTTAAAATTTTCTGCCAACAGCATGAACAGTTTCCACTAGCCTGTCGTTTATTTCGTCCGCCGTTACGCACTCATCTAAGGATTCGAAGCGATTTTGAAGTTCGAGTTGAAAGTTATCGGGATCTTCGATTTGAGCATAATTTGGTCGGAGCGTGGACTTCATTAGACGTGACCTTTCGACCTTAATGTTTAGATTCAGCGTGCCTCTTACAATACGGTGATCGCTGCCGGTATTAACCCTGCTGATCACAGAGACATCGCTGAATATTTGCCGTTTAGACGTCATAATGAAGTCGATCTCATTTTTTGTGGAACCGTCTGGGCTAATCCAGGTCTACTTTCTTTGTGGCTGTTTCTTGAAAAAGGAGTTCATCATAAAGAGGCTCTCCCTTTCCAAGAAATCCGCTAGACGTTGCCCTCTTGGGTTCCGCTGCCCATATCCGAAATTCCCCACTCTCAACTCATCACCGCTACGTTTGCCCAGTTTCGCGTTGAAGCCTCCCATCACAACTGTGAAATGTGTTGGCGAGACATGTATGGCTTTGGAGATGTCCTCAAACATGCTCTCAACTTCTTCGTCGGGATGTGTCGAGGTCGAAGTCGGGGATATAAAATGTATTGGCGCCAAAATGAGAAAACACAATGAACAACCGTATAAAAATGACAGATTCGAAATTCAATTGTCATATTTTTTTTTATTTTTAAGTGTAACAGTATTTATGACCAGACTAAGTATCTATATCATCTGAATCTCGGAAACGGCTCGAACGATTTTCATGAAATTATGTATACAGAGGGTTTCGGGGACGATAAATCGATCTAGCTAGGTTTTATTTTTTTTAAACATCATTTTATGCGCGTTTTTAGACAATGAAAAACTCCTACAATGTAATTAGAATACGATAACTTATTTCGCCACTGTTCTTTAAATCTAAATGGCTCAGACGGAATATGCTCGCCCTCGAAGTCAACAGTCCTCGGTTCGAATCCTGATGGATTCGGGATTTTTCTTTTGTTATTTTTTTTCTGAGAAAATCTTATACTTAGAGCCTTTTATAAACGCATTTAATTCGTATCTAAGTAGGTCTAAGTAAGTCATCATTACGTAATTCTTACGTGCCTAAATATCATTTAAAAAAACCGAGCAAAGTTCGGTCAACCAGGTACTTTTTATTAATGTAAGTGTCGCAGCCGGATTGTATAATTCACCGTATTACATTACGGCTAGCAGTTTTGAAAAGCACGATTAGCCGGATTGACATTGTGATACGTTTTTTCAATAACCCGGCCAAAGTTTAGCCGCATTGTACTACTGCATTGTAGGGTCACCATACTTACAGAATAAACAATGCTTCAAATGAAAAATTATTTTATTAATCAGAATGATTAATGACAATTTGTATAATGTTTCTATGTATAATAAGTATATATTTACAACTATAAAGTATTATATCAGCTATCTGGCCGCCATATTACAGGCTTTGCTTAGTTTGGGTCAGATGATGTTGTGTGTGAATTGTCCACCAATATTTATTTATTATTATTTATTTATTTATTATTTATTTAATTTTAAATAAATAATACATTTTATATATTTATAATAAATTTTAAATATTTATTTAATATATAATAAAGACATTTTATAAATGAAAAGCTGACAGATTACTTCACACGATATTCCATACTATTGTTGTTTAAATAAATCATCATCATCATCTTACCTCTCAGATAAAACTTGAACGCCCCTAACTTGATATTGGTACCGTTGTACACCTAAGAAATATGGTGTACTTAGACAAGAGTCTATCATTGAGATTTGACTCCGGGTGGGCTCCCGCCAGAAGCTCTGCGGTCAGTCCTTTTTCGGAGTTTCGTTTCTCCATACTCGGCCTGCACTCCACTACGGAGGCCGCCGGCTCTCTTCACTCGCTACCTCCGCCCTCGCTGCGCTCGGCTTTGCATGGCGCGCTCCACTTAGGACCTCCCTTGAGCTTCTAGCGTTTTTATATAAGAACAAGCAACAATACTAGGTGGAGTCGAAGTGGTCCGAGTCGGATCTGGTTCCTATGTAGGTAACCTACCCGGTCCGATTTAGTCTTAACTAGGTGGTCGATGGAAACTAAATATTTCCATAGTAACACCCAGGTGGACAAAGGTGAGCCGTCTCAGGAGGTGGATGGTGGTAAACCAGCCCAATAATATTGTGTAGGATTCCGCTGAACACCAGAATCCACAGTCATCTTAGCAATTTAGCAACACACTTACTGTTCAATGCCAGTTGTTGTTATGTCTGGTAGCGCTATGAGTGTTAAGAATTGGAACTAAAAATTGTCAAAGATGCGGGTAATCTCTCGCTTTATTACAATATGGCTACCCGTTTTGAATGACGTATGGCGTCGAATACCATCCGGCTGTTTTTTAATCAGCCGCATTCAATCCGGCTAATCGTTCAACCGCCGCTTTACAAAACAGTCCTGTTTTTGAAAATGGCTGGCCGTAATGTAGGTAATACGACGAATTATACAATCCGGCTACGGCATATGTACCATTGCTACCTCTGCACTTAAGCCTCACTCTCATCTCAAAAGTTCTCTTTACTAACAAAAAGTTGTCAAGTGCGAGTCGGACTTGCCCATGAAGGCTTCCGTAGCAGCAATTAACATAATATAAAAGTTGTTGTAGTTAGTTGTTACTTTAATCAGTGTTTTAATAACAAAAGTGAATTTATGAGGTATTAAGATATATTTTTTTTTAATAACAAGTGACGAGACGAGCAGGACTTGTGTGCCTGATGTAAGCAACATACCTGCCACATAACAGCACAATTGCACGCAGCTATTGGAACATGAATAGTCCAAATCATTACCTAGCATGTTATTGGAACATGAATAGTCCAAATCATTACCTAGCATGTTTGTGTAATGCTGTTTGTTTTCCTTTTAGAATAAAGAAAATAACCTACATGTATGGTTTTGATGAAATTTTGTTTTAGTTTCAGTTCTAAGTATGCGACACCCCCAAAATTTATTGTTTTTTTCTATTTTTTGTATGAAAATCTTAATGCGGTTCACAGAATACATCTACATAATCAAGTTTCAATAGTATAGTTTCGGAGAGAATGGTTGTGACATAGGTACATACGGACGGACAGAGAGACAGACATGACGAATCTTAAAGGGTCCCGTATTTTGCCATTGCCAGACAGAGTTCTGGAGTGGAGACCGCGACTCGATAAACGGTAGTGTGGGACGCCCTGGACTAGGTGGAATGACGATGTACGAAAGGAGCTGGTGGCAGTTGGAAACGTTAAGACGAGAATCGGATCGAGTGGCGTATTATTGGAGAGACATATGTACTACTCTGTGTAAAAAGTATCGGGAATATTTCAATAAAAATATCCGTGTAAAAGATGTCGTTCTAATTTTTTACTGCATGTTGGTAGCACTGTACTGATTTAGCGCGCAAAAGGGCAATGTCAATTTTTACCCGGTCTAAGCAGTTGTCGTAGATACATATGAGTTATATACTAAAAAATCGGCGATTTTTTGTTGTACTCAATTGAGAATTTATATAACTTTCTGACATTGCAAAAAATAATAATTTGCATTTGTATAAATTAAACTTATCATTTACAAACAAAGCTGAAATTGGAAAATATTGCAATACGAATCGGTACTTACGTTTCGTTTTAGTGATCCGCGATAAATTGAAATTAAATATGGATGTTATGTTTACCAATTTCTTTCACAATGTCGTTCAATTACTACTTACTACATAGTTTAATAACGTATATAAATAAACATGATAACAAGAAAACTATCAAAGCTTTTTATAGAAATGTAAATGAGGAAGAAGTTGGCTCGCAATCGTGAAACGGAACGGTTATCTCAAATTGGTCAATGTCAAACATCTGCTTAGTCTGTGATGTCAAATAAAAAAAGTAAAAAATAATAAAAATGAATTAATTAGATAATTGAATTGTTTTCTAAGTTTTCTTTATTCTTTGATTACCTACCACTAGTTTTGTTGATTTCTTAAGCCTCTTAAGCGGTGTAATAGTTTGGGCATTGTATACCACCTCAAACTACGTACGACGGAAGAATCCCAGCAAATACTGTGCTTATTGCACTGCAGTATAAGACACAAGAACAAAATTAAAAATTTTGATTAACCCCCGACTACCTTAGATTTGTTATCTGTACAACATTCTACTAGTCAAGCCCTTTCATTTGATACCCATATTAAGGGAATTGTGAAAAAGGAAATGTAATTCGCCATTTTGTGGTAGCGGCCATCTTGGATTTGAAATTTGTCATAGTGCAAAGTATTCTACTAATCAAGCCCTTTCATTTGATACCCATATTGAGGTAGTAGTGAAAATATTATATAATTCGCCATTTTGTGGTGGCGGCCATCTTGAATTTGAAATTTGTTATAGCGTTTAGTACTCTGCTAGTCAAGCCCTTTCATTTGATACCCATATTGAGGTAGGTTGTGAAGAAATATTTTGTCCGCCATTTTGTGGAGGCGGCCATTTTGAATCGATATTAACCAAACATAGCTAAGAACACCCGCACGGATATTAACTTTCAAATATAAAAACCGCATCGAAATCGGCCCATCCGTTTGAGCTCTACGGTGCCACAGACAGACACACACACACAGACAGACAGACAGACAGACAGACAGACAGACAGACCGACAGACAGACAGACAGACAGACATCGACGTCAAACTTATAACAGCCCTTTTTTTTGTCGGGGGTTAAAAAGATTGGCATTATCGTTAGCATTGTCGAGTTATAGCAGCATTTATCATTGTGTAGTGGCGAAACTTGAAAAATGATTTAGCTGTACAAGCAATTAATGCTTAACTTGACGAGCATAGTTTAATCGATGTTGATGTGCGAGGAGAAGGGCCTTCTCCTCGCGGTCATCTAAGTATGCTGAAGTGTGGGCGATTACCGATTTATTCCGATTGTTCAGAACAGACTGCTCCAGGAAGATGACATTTTTTTTGACTTTATTGCAGAAATATGAGGAATTTTTGAAGTGCGTAGAGAAATATAAGGACAGATGCTAACACAAACTATTGAAAAAATGTCTAGAAACCTTAAGTCACAACTACTTAATTCCTAATTGTTCATCCTAGACAGATATTCCAGGATACCGCTGACTTGCCACAAAACCTATGCAATTACCAATTTCAATCCCCTGAATTACTTTTAGAACACAGGCACCAGCTGACTGCTGCTCAAGCAAAAACAACGGGTGTCAAGAAGTATATTATGTATATTGTATTGAAAATGATATGAACAGCAGAGGCCTTCCCTCAGTACTGCTATACTTGCATTGCGGAGAGTCTTAAGTGAGATACCTAGGATGGGCCAGATACCAGGACCACCACATAAATCCACCAGCAGGGTTCTTGGGCTATGGAGCAGTTTTGGACTATTAAATATATAACATTATTATTAAATGTAAATCTATATTATCGAAAATATATACAAACTATGTCTTTTATTTATCCTCTCTTGCATTGGTTTGAATATAGATTCAGTGGAAAGATATCGGTGAATAGAGTTATCTACACTGATTTAAGTTTTGTTTTTGTATAAAATGACAGGATGAGCAAGAAATAATGTGCTTGAAGGTAAGCAAATATAATATGCTTGCCTATAACAACACAGGTTCACAAATTATTGGAACATGATGACATGAGTCCAAATCATCAGACCTAGCCCTGCACTGAGCTTGTTATAGTAACAAGCTCAGCCTTGTGAAACTATGAAAATTCCATCCGAGAACTACTTCATGGTAATCAGTTGGTAGTGAGAACTACTATTATTCCTATTTATTCTGTTATGAAAAAACGTTTTCAGTAATAAAACCACACTTATTTCTCTTCTTTTCTGTTCTAATCCGAAAGAAAACATAGTTCGAATGTAATTTGACAGTAAACATAACCTTACTTTTGGTTTAACTGTAGCTCATTTTTGGTATTTGGGAAATGAAAAACACCGACAGCAGACGTTTTTAGAAGCATTTACAATTCTAATTAGACATTATTAATCCTTATATACTTACAGTATCAAAAAAAATTTGACAGGGGATTCAATGTATGGGACGTGGGCCTTTGAGCGGGATCTGTCATTTAATTTGTTTTAAACTACACTTTTTTGTTGGTCATAGTTTTGAGTTCTCGGCGATTTTTACAATGGAAAATATTGTTGAACAAAGAGTGTGCCTTAAATTTTGTGGTCCCAATGATATTATTTATTGTGGTGAATCACTAAACTGTTGCGAAATACCTACGGCGAATCGTGTATATCGAAAACAAGGGCTTATTAATGGTATAAGGCTTTTAAAGAAGGCCGAGAAGTAGTAGTCGACTAGCCTCGTTCTGGTAGACCTTCAACCGCTACGACCAAAGGAAACATCGACAGAATCAAGAAGCTAGTGCTCGAAAATCGACGTATGAGTCTGAGAGAGTTGGCTAGTGAGGTGAACATATCTTTTAAGTCCGTCCACAACTTTCTCATTGACATTTTAGGCATGAAACGCGTCGCCACTAGACTAGTTCCAAAAGAGCTCAATTTTGTTCAAAAAGCGCAGCGAAAGCATGTCGCTGAAGACATGGTTTCCCGAGCTTCTACGG
Source organism: Ectropis grisescens (assembly GCA_017562165.1). Classification (NCBI taxonomy): domain Eukaryota; kingdom Metazoa; phylum Arthropoda; class Insecta; order Lepidoptera; family Geometridae; genus Ectropis; species Ectropis grisescens. The sequence continues at coordinate 10,603,677 of CM029767.1, read as the reverse complement.
ATCCGACCTTTATGAAACGTATAATAGCTGACTACGAGACATGGGTTTATGAGTACGACATGCAAACAAGCCAGAATGGTCTCGAACACGAGCCGAAACCCAAAAAACCACGGCAAAGCCGCCCCAAAATGAAGGTGATGCTGACAGTTTTTTTTTACTACCGTGGTGTGGTTCACTCCAAATTCCTTCCAGAGGGAGAAACAGTGAATAAAGAATATTATTTAGGCGTCATGAAGCGTTTGCTTGAGAGTATCCGCCGAAAACGTCCAGATTTGTGGCAACACCATGATAATGCACCATCACACACAGCCATTATAGTGAAAGAGTTTTTAGCGAAAAATTCAACAAATGTTCTCGACCAAGCACCGTATTCACCTAATATGGCTCCGTCTGACTTTTTTTATTTCCCAGGTTAAAATTACCACTTCCGAGGAAAACATTTTGAGATAGAAGCCATAAAAGAAAATTCGCTGAATGAGCTAAAGGCCATACCGCAAATAGCCTATGAAAAATGTATGGAAGACTGGGTGAAGCGTTGGAGATGTTGTATTGCAATCGATGGGGCCTACTTTGAAGGCGATAAAATAAATTTAGATGAATAATTTGCATTTTTGTTTTATTGACAAATTCGCGATATTTAATACACAAAATGTATAGCAGTGGACGAATGTCGAATGATTATAATGAAACAAACAAGAAATCTTTGAGATCAAAGTGGCCAGTACGAGAAAACGCCAATTTCATATGTAAGGACCTATTTATCGTAACTCATTATTTAGGCCATACTCAATTTATACCGAATTAATGGAAATATGGTCGAGGAATAAAAAAAATCATACAAACTTTCGTACCGTGTTTCACACCCCCAAGGGATGAATTTTGTAAACACTGTAATACGTTACTCATTATTTTGGCCATACTCAATTCATACGAAATTTAATGGAAACGTGTTCAAGGAATAAAAGTTTCATAGTTTTTATCGCCAATTTGATACACCAAAAATAATTACATCATCGAACTCATTCTCCGATCAAGAAAAAAAAATCAAGCCGTCAAACCTACAACGATTCAGAACGTTTCGATTCCGTACAGGCGCGGTCCCAGCCTTGAATTTTGGAGGGGGTCACCAGTACGCAGGCTCAGGTTTGGGCCCCCCCCCCAAATGTCACCAGTAAAAATACAATAAATCGAGTAAAAAATACTTTACTAGTAGCGCCCCATGATTTTATCAGCGATTTTCCCGTTCCAGTTGTTTCCCCGCGTTAAAAATAGTCTATGTCCTATTAGATATTTTTAATTTTCTTAGATTTTTAGTTTAACGTAAACGATTTTCGGGGGGGTCATGGCCCCTGTTACCCCTTCCCCCCCCCTTCGGACCGCGCATGATTCCGTACAGCAACCGCATGGAAATTCTCGTTTTCTCTTTCAGCTTAAGAGCCCTCTCACAAAAAGACAGAACTCAACTTTAGGTAAAATCCTGCAACATTGTCAGCGTGCGTCCGTTCGATTCAGCTCGAGCGTTTAGGCGGACAGAACGATCTTGAGCCGTAACGGCAGTGTACTAAAAATTTTATGAGATTTTCTGACGTGACAACGTCTACTAAATTGATGAACGCTGGCTGCGTGCACGAAAATTGAAGACTTATTGTCCCGTTACGTTCGTTGTCCCGTAACGTTACGATAAATTATTCTTGCATTTCAAAAATCTGATAACTAGTAAAATTTATTTTTCATTTTGAGGGTAATTTTTGTGCATTGGTTCTTAGCTATGTTTGGTTAATATCGATTCAAGATGGCCGCCTCCACAAAATGGTGGACTAAATATTTCTTCATAATCTACCTCAATATGGGTATCAAATTTAATGAAAAAGCTTGACCAGTAGAATACTATGCACTATGACAAATTTCAAATCCAAGATGGCCGCCACAACAAAATGGCGAAATACATTTAATTTTTCACTTCTCCCTCAATATGGGTATCAAATGAAAGGACTTGACGAGTAAAATACTATGCACAATGACAAATTTCAAATCCAAGATGGCCGCCACCACAAAATGGCGAAATACATTTCTTTTTTTTCCTACTTCCTCAATATGGGTATCAAATAAAAGACTTGACAAGTAAAATACTATGCACAATGACAATTTCAAATCCAAGATGGCCGCCACCACAAAATGGTAAGATACATTTCTTTTTCACTACCTCCTCAATACGGGTATCAAATAAAAGGGCTTGACTAGTAAAACACTACGCACTATGACAAATGTCAAATCCAAGATGGCCGCCACCACAAACTGGCGATTGTCATTATTTTTACTACTACCTCAATATGAGTAATAAATGAAAGAACTTGACTAATATAATACTATGCACTATGACAAATTTCAAATCCAAGATGGCCGCCCCAAAAAATGGCGACTGTCATTATTTTTACTACCACCTCAATATGGGTAATAAATGAAAGGGCTTGACTAGTAGAATACTATGCACTGTCACAAATTTCAAATCCAAGATGGCCGCCACCACAAAATTGCGAATGTCATTTATTTTACTACAACCTCAATATGGGTAACAAATGAAAGGGCTTGACTAGTAGAATACTATGCGCTATGACAAATTTCAAATCCAAGATGGCCGCCACCACAAAATTGCAGAATGTCATTATTTTTACTACTGCCTCAATATGGTAACAAATGAAAGGACTTGACTAATAAAATACTATGCACTATGACAAATTTTAAATCCAAGATAGCCGCCACCACAAAATGGCTACTGACATTATTTTTCACTACTTTTCAATATGGATATCAAATGAAAGGGCTTGACTAGTAAAAACTACGCAATATGACAAATTTCAAATCCAAGATGGCCGCCACCACAAAATGGCGAATGTCATTATTTTACTACGACCTCAATATGGATAACAAATGCGCCACCACAAAATAATTTTGTGGTGGCGGCCATCTTGGATTTGATATTTGTGACAGTGGATAGTATACTACTAGTCAAGCCCTTTCATTTGTTACGCATATTGAGTTGGTAGTAACAAATAATGTCAGTAGCCATTTTGTGGTAGCGGCCATCTTGGATTTGAAATTTGTCTTAGTGCGTAGTATTTTACTAGTCAAGCCCTTGCATTTGATTCCGATATTGTGAAGTAGTGAAAAATAATGACATTCGCTATTTTGTGGTGGCGGCCATCTTGGATTTCAAATTTATCATAGTGCGAAGTATTTTACTAGTCAAGCCCTTTCATTTGTTACCCATATTGAGGTGGTAGTAAAAAATAATGACATTCGCCATTTTGTGGTGGCGGCCATCTTGGATTTGAAATTTGTCATAGTGCATGGTCAAGCCCTTTAAATTGATACCTTCATTTAGGTAGTAGAAAAAATTAATGATGATTAATTAATATTGGAAGTTCGTTGCTCAAATACGTCGGAACAGTCATTGGTCATGGCCATTGCTCATGGTCATTGGTCGTAGTCATTGGTCATATCCGTTCCTCATGATCATTGTAATTGGTCATGGTATAGAGGTAGTAGTAAAAAATAAGAACAGTCGCTATTTTGTGGTGGCGGCCATCTTGGATTTGAAATTTGTGACAGTTCATAGTATTCTACTAGTCAAGCCTTTTCATTTGTTACCCATATTGAGGTGGTAGTTAAAAATAATGACAGTCGCCATTTTGTGGTGGCGGCCATCTTGGATTTTAAATTTGTCATAGTGCGTAGTCAAGCCCTTTAAATTGATACCTATATTGAGGTAGTAGTAAAAATTAATGATGATTAATTAATATTGGAAGTTCGTTGCTCAAACACGTCGGAACGGTCATTGGTCATGGCCATTGCTCATGGTCATTGGTCGTGGTCATTGGTCATATCCGTTCCTCATGGTCATTGTAATTGGTCATGGTCATGGTAATTGCTCATGGTATAGAGGTAGTAGTGAAAAATAATGACATTCTCAATTTTGTGGTGGCGGCCATCTTGGATTTGAAATTTGTCATAGTGCATAGTCAAGCCCTTTATATTGATACCTTCATTTAGGTAGTAGTAAACATTAATGATGATTAATCAATATTGGAAGTTCGTTGCTCAAACACGTCGGAACAGTAATTTGTCATGGCCATTGTTCATGGTCATTGGTCGTAGTCATTGGTCATATCCGTACCTCATGGTCATTGTAATTGGTCATGGTCATGGTAATTGGTCATGGTATAGAGGTAGTAGTGAAAAATAATGACATTCGCAATTTTGTGGTGGCGGCCATCTTGGATTTGAAATTTGTGACAGTGCATGGTATTCTACTAGTAAAGCCCTTTCATTTGTTACCCATATTGAGGTGGTAGAAAAAATAATGACATTCGCCATTTTGTGGTGGCGGCCATCTTGGATTTGAAATTTGTCATAGTGCATGGTCAAGCCCTTTAAATTGATACCTTTGTTTAGGTAGTAGTAAACATTAATTATGATTAATTAATATTGGAAGTTCGTTGCTCAAACACGTCGGAACAGTCATTGGTCATGGCCATTGCTCGTGGTCATTGGTCGTAGTCATTGGTCATATTCGTTCCTCATGGTCATTGTAATTGGTCATAGTCATGGTCATTGGTCATGGTATAGAGGTAGTAGTAAAAATAAGGACAGTCGCTATTTTGTGGTGGCGGCCATCTTGGATTTGAAATTTGTCATAGTGCATAGTATTCTACTAGTCAAGCCCTTTCATTTGTTACCCATATAGTGGTAGTAGTAAAAATAATGACATTCGCCATTTTGTGGTGGCGGCCATCTTGGATTTGAAATTTGTCATAGTGCATAGTATTCTACTAGTAAAGCCCTTTCATTTGTTACCCATATTGAGGTAGTAGTAAAAATAATGACATTCGCAATTTTGTGGTGGCGGCCATCTTGGATTTGAAATTTGTCATAGTGCGTAGTATTTTACTAGTCAAGCCCTTGCATTTGATACCTATGTTGAGAAGTAGTGAAAATCAATGACATTCGCTTTTTGTGGTGACGGCCATCTTGGATTTCAAATTTATCATAGTGCGTAGTATTCTACTAGTCAAGCCCTTTAAATTGATATATATATTGAGGTAATAGTAAAATTAATGATGATTAATTAATATTGGAAGTTCGTTGCTCAAACACGTCGGAACGGTCATTGGTCATGGCCATTGCTCATGGTCATTGGTCGTGGTCATTGGTCATGGCCGTTCCTCATGGTCATTGGGCATGGTCATGGTCATGGTCATGTGCATGGTCATGGTCATGGTATTGAGGTAGTAGTGAAAATAATGACATTCGCAATTTTGTGGTGGCGGCCATCTTGGATTTGAAATTTGTGACAGTGCATAGTATTCTACTAGTCAAGTCCTTTCATTTGTTACCCATACTGTACATACTTAATTAATATTGGAAGTTCGTTGCTCAAACACGTCGGAACGGTCATTGGTCATGGCCATTGCTCATGGTCATTGGTCGTGGTCATTGGTCATGGCCGTTCCTCATGGTCATTGGTCATGGTCATGGTCATGTGCATGGTCATGGTCATGGTATTGAGGTAGTAGTAAAAAATAATGACATTCGGCATTTTGTGTTGGCGGCCATCGCGTTCATCGACTTATTAGACGTCACGTCAAAAAAAATTGACAGATTCTGCTTCTTCATGAAGTAAACAAGATCAAATGTGATGGTCCGATCCGAAAAATCAGAATGAAACGTTATAAAACGCCAAACGAATTAAAATTTTGTGGTCGCACTATAATTATTCTAGTTTATGTCATAAACGCGCGAAATATTACGTAACCGACACCCACGCTAACTGACGCAGGTCCTCCCCCGACGGCCGCTCGCGGCATACTAAATTGCGCAGCGTAATTTATTGTAATTTCGACTGCTGGTAATTTATATTTTTTGAAAAATTGACAACTATGATTTGAAAAGTAACTATAGAATTGGATTCTACAAAGAACAAAGTATTATCGTGTCTAATTTTTATTTTGGAGTTATTGTGTATTTTACACAGAGACAACGCTAAAACTGCAATAAAACTTAAAATTGGCTTATGATTTTGTTTTTTTTACTAATAAATGGGACCAAAATTCAGATATATGTGACTTGAATGAATTAATAAAATATGTGTATGATGTTCCCCATATTTTTTTAAGTATAAATTTTGAGTATCACTTGTAGATTTAGAAGTCTGAAACTGACACGGCGGCGACTTTTCGGCGAAATGGTCATGGGAGATCGTTCCCTACAACTATAGGCTTTATTATTAGTAAAATTGAAACAAGGAAACGTCAACAAGAAAGATTGGCCTATTTTTTGAACGTAATTATCTTTTTCTAGATAATACTAAAGATGGAAATATCGGAACACAAACTTTTTGAATTTCGTGCGACGACGTGAGCCGGCTCTTAAGCAATCTTGCTTATATCTCAACTATTATGCTGTTCATAACCTATAACACCAAATTTTATTACAAAGTAGCAGGACGAGCCAGCACCTAATGGTAAACCACGCGCCTTTCCATAAAACCACAGTCCCATGCAGCTATGTGAACAGGAAAACTTCCCATTCACAAAATGTATGGTTATGGGATTCAGCACTATGGCAGCATTTGTAAGCTGTCCTACATCAGGTCTTCTAGAGGTTCATATGACCCATCAATTTTGTTCACGGGCCTGTAATCTATCACATTCTATATGCAATATGTTATTCAACAGGAGGTATAAATAATTATAAACAACCTACACAGACATACCTTCGATGGGAGTTTCCGATGGCCGGTATTTCGACACTGACGAAGTTTCCAAAACAAGTGGGTCTAAAAAAATACAAACATTCCAAGGTCAGTAAATTCACCCTTTTCTAATTAAATTCTGAATGGAAATGGTTTTCTACCTGTTAAAGTAACTACCTCCCGGGGTTCATATATTGGTTTAAACCAATCTTTTTTTTTCAATAATAAATTTAATCTTAACATATTAAAAACAAAGTCTAGTTTGTTGGAACTCTTATAATTCGAATTCGGTCCTTCTCTCTCAAGGACAAACAATAATGTTTCCAGAGAAATTACACGGCTTAGAGATATAATATCTTAGATCTCTGGGTGACGAGCGCAGTGCAGTGCTAGGTAACGATTTGGACTCTTCGTGTTCCAATAGCTGCGTGTCACTGGGCTGTTATGTGGCAGGCATGTTGCTTACCAACAAGCACATGTCCTGCAGGTCTCGTCAATCTTTACTTTAAAAAAAAATCTCATCAAACTGTGATCTAATCTGCTATTAATTATTAAAAAGACTTATTTCAGATTTCATCATAGGTATAGTCCAAATTCGACACGCGACAACGACGATATTGTCGAGCTATCTCGTGCAACGCTGTCTACTAACATGTTTACCTTAAATATATTAGTGACTAGCGACGCGCCCCGGCTTCGCACAGGTACATACACACACACACACACATACACCCTTTTTTTTGTATCGGGTTTTAAAAAAAAAGTAAAATTATAAATTATAAAAAAAAAATTAAAAAATTCAAACTTGAATTTTTTTTATTCATATTTTTTATGAATGTTTTTTTGTATTTTTTTATTTTAAAACTAGCTGAACCCGCTACTTCGTTCGCGTAAGCAGATGTTACTGACTTATACATTAATTGGAAGTATCGTACGTCAAATATTTGGATAAGTTAGTCATTGAAAAACCTTTGAGTTTGAGTGAATTTGTTTTTCCACACAAAAAAATATTTAATTTTATCACATTTATTTTTCTTTTTTTAAACAAAATCAAACATACTTAGTAAGGTTTCGTAGTATCGAACATAGCCGCAAGTGTAAAATTTGTAGGATTTTTTATGGGATACATTATGAAAAGTCTGAAGCTAATGTGCATGATCTGATACCTACTTACCTATTTCTTTTTATCCGCAAGCTGTTTTCTAGCTGTTACCCGCGACTTCGCCGTAGTAAAATTTTGAACGAAGCCTGTGTGGAATCAAAATAATTAAAATTTTGAGTTTTAATGATATTCAAGCAAGTTGAACCCGTAAATCTCAGCCAAGTCTTAGTGAAATGTTAATGTATGAATTTAATTGTAGGTAACACAGAAAAAATCCAAGAATCCAAATTTGGCATCATAATCCTTTTAGCAGCTAAAACTTATTAGTACAATTTAGAATACCAGTAACGCCACCTAGTGATGAAAGAAAAAATACATCCCACAATAGCAAAACATCAATTTAAATGGCCTTTAGTGCTTTTAGATTTAAACTGGCATTAGCGCCGTCTAATGAGAATATTATGTTGCTTGTTATTTTGATTGTGAACGCAAATCACCTATATTATCTACGCCAAAACAGGTGCATATATTTTTCATTTTGGCTTTTACCTTACCATCACATCAAGTTCCTTACGAAAATATATGCTTATATTAATATGGAGTTAAATGAAAATGTAGACTTATTAGCCCATGTGAAATTTTAGACTCTAAACTATATGTGTTTCGTATGTCAACCCATATCGTTGTGCCGTTTTGACGTGATAGTTAATATTTGTTTCCTTAGGGCCCATGCTTCTTTTCAGGTTGATAGGTAATAAATACATAAATGTGGTATTTCAGACTATGAGTTATTTCTGTTTCAATTTTCTACCAAATTTGCTTAGTCTTTCCTACGCCACAGTAACCTTTAAGTAACCGATTTGTTATTTCTGAGTTCAAACTACGTGTGTTTCGAATTCCATCCAAATATGTTCAGCCGTTCCAACGTTGTCCTGCAAATATTATGAATGTCACTGTTTGGATGTTTGTTACGCAATACATAGAGTACTTATACATAGGCAATGTTTAGCCTATGTGTTCTTCCAGACTGTAATCTAATTCTATTTCAAATTTCAACCCGATCACTTGATACGTTCCGCCATGATTAAAGCGGCAATAGAAATACATCATCTACGAAAATTTCAACTGTCTAGCTATCACCGTTCTTGAGATACAGCCTGGTGACAGACGGACGGACGGACGGACGGACGGATAGCGAAGTCTCAGTAATAGGATCCCGTTTTTACCCTTTGTGTACGGAACCCTAACAATGGTCTGCTTCGGTCACCGAAGCTTGTTGAACACTACCTTTAAATTTTAAACAGTATTTGAATTGAAATAATACGTTTTCTAATAAGTTACGGCTGGTCTAGTAAGTTACAGCTGACCTAGTCGGGAGAACGGCGACTGTCGATCCGGAGACCCAGGGTTCAAAACCACGCGTACCACTATCTTTTCAGAGTCATGTTCGTAATGCCGGTAATTAAAACGGTGAAGGAAATCACCGAGAAGAAACCGAAATCTACCTATAATCTAAGTTCTAAGTCATATGTCATCCACCAACCGACACTGGGCCAGCGTGGTGGATTATAGCCTGGTTTCTCTCCTTGCGAGAGAAGGCCCCGACGCCCAGCAGTGGGAACATTTAATGGGTTGTTTATGCTGCTACTTATTATGCTGATATGTTTTCTCCAAAATACAAAATCTACTTCAATGACAGGTAATTTAATTCTGTCATTCGACCAAATTTTATAAGAAGGTATAACTATGTCGTACAGATAAATCTAATCTGATTTTAGTTTTTTGTTGATATTTGAAAAACTACCTCCCTGTTTTCGATATCTAAGATCACCTCTGAAGTATTTTCTACCAAACAAAAAAGGAATTATCAAATCAACTAACAATTAGCGGAGTTATCGCGTAAAATAAAACCAAATAAAAAACATGCAACCCGATTGTGAACATCCTCCTTGTTTGAAGTCGATTATAACCGAATGATGTTTGTTTTCCACACAAAAATATATATTTTGACAATTATTTTGTCATCCAAGACGACGCGACGCGATCACGTGGGCACTTTCTAGTATCTAGATATTCTGTGGATCGTCTGTGATACACAGAATACTTAGAAGTTAGTATGTACCGAATGCGCCGCGCGTGTCGTTATTATTTAATTTTTGTGTAATTTCCGAACCAACAGACCGATATTGTTCAAATTTTGACGGGAGAATATAAAAAATGTGTTCTTTCTAACAAAAAAAGAATTAATGAAATCAAACAACGCAAACATGAGTTACAACCAAATACACATTCTGACTTTCATCCCCTCCCGCAAGAAAACCGATCAGAATTTGGGGATCAAAAGTAACCTACAGCAATGTCCTTAGTATAAACTAAAATCATGCCAAGTTTCAGCTGAATTGAATCAGTAGTTTCGGCGTGATGCGTGATCCCTATACAGACAGACAGACAGACATGAAAGAAAAAAATGCAGTTTCGCCATCAGTATCGACTATGGAGTGCCCCAAAAAAAAAATTTCAAAATATCTTCAATGTACAGAATTCGACCCGTTACAGTTTTATTATAAGTATAGATTTTATCTGCGAAACTGCATTTTTTTCTTGGTGAAAGTCAGAATGTGTATTTGGTTGTAACTCATGTTTGCGTTATTTAATTTTATTAATTCTTTTTTTGTTAGAAAGAACACATTTTTATATTGTCCCGTCAAAATTTGAATAATATCGGTCTGTTGGTTCGGAAATTACACAAACATTAAATAATAACGACACGCGCGGCGCGTTCGGTACATACTAACTTCTAAGTATTCTGTGTATCACAGACGATCCACAGAATATCTAGATTCTAGATTCTAAAAAGTGCTCACGTGATCGCGTCGCGTCGTCTTGGATGACAAAATAATTGTCAAAATATATTTTGTGTGAAAACAAACATCATTCGGTTATAATCGACTTCAAACAAGGAGGATGTTCTCAATCGGGTTGTATGTTTTTATTTGGTTTTATTTTAAGCGATAACTCCGCTAATTGTTAGTTGATTTTGATAATTCCTTTTTTGTTTGGTAGAAAATACTTCAAAGGTGATCTTAGATATCGAAAACAGGGAGGTAGTTTTTCAAATATCAACAAAAACTAAAATCAGCTTAATTTAGTCGAATGACAGAATTAAATTACCTGTCATTGAAGTAGAATTTTGTATTTTGGAGAAAACATATCAGCATAATAAGTAGCAGCATAAACAACCCATTAAATGTTCCCACTGCTGGGCGTCGGGCTTTCTCTCGCAAGAGAGAGACAGGCTATAATCCACCACGCTGGCCCAGTGTCGGTTGGTGGATGACATATGACTTAGAACTTAGATTATAGGTAGATTTCGGTTTCTTCACGGTGTTTTCTTTCGCCGTTTTAACTACCGGCATTATAAACATGACTCTGAAAAATAGTGGTGCGCGTGGTTTTGAACCCTGGGTCTCCGGATCGACAGTCGCCGTTCTCCGACTAGGTCAGCTTTAACTTACTAGACCAGCCGTAACTTATTAGAATACGTATTATTTCAATCCAAATACTGTTTAAAATTTAAAGGTAGTGTTCAACAAGCTTCGGTGACCGAAGCAGACCGTTGTTCCGTACACAAAGGGTAAAACGGGACCCTATTACTGAGACTTCATATCCGTCCGTCACCGTCTGTCGCCAGGCTGTATCTCAAGAACGGTGATAGCTAGACAGTTGATATTTTCGCAGATGATGTATTTCTATTGCCGCTTTAATCATGGCGGAACGTATCAAGTGATCGGGTTGAAATTTGAAATAGAATTAGATTACAGTCTGGAAGAACACATAGGCTAAACATTGCCTATGTATAAGTACTCTATGTATTACGTAACAAACATCCAAACAGTGACATTCATAATATTTACAGGACAACGTTGGAACGGCTGAATATATTTGGATGGAATTCGAAACACACGTAGTTTGAACTCAGAAATAGCAAATCGGTTACTTATAGGTTACTGTGACGTAGGAAAGACTAAGCAAATTTGGTAGAAAATTTAAACAGAAATAACTCATAGTCTAAAATACCACATTTATGTATTTATTACCTATCAACCTGAAAAGAAGCATGGGCCCTAAGGAAACAAATATTAACTATCACGTCAAAACGGCACAACGATATGGGTTGACATACGAAACGCATATAGTTTAGGGTCTAAAATTTCACATGGGCTAATAAGTCTACATTTTCATTTAACTCCATATTAATATAAGCATATATTTTCGTAAGGAACTTGATGTGATGGTAAGGTACAAGCCAAAAATGAAAATATATGCACCCGTTTTGGCGTAGATAATATAGGTGATTTGCGTTCACAATCAAAATAACAAGCAACATAATATTCTCATTAGACGGCGCTAATGTCAGTTTAAATCTAAAAGCACTAAAGGCCATTTAAATCGATGTTTTGCTATTGTGGTATGTATTTTTTCTTTCATCACTAGGTGGCGTTACTGGTATTCTAAATTGTACTAATAAGTTTTAGCTGCTAAAAGGATTATGATGCCAAATTTGGATTCTTTCGTTCTTGATTTTTCTGTGTTACCTACAATTAAATTCATACATTAACATTTCACTAGGGCTTGGCTTAGATTTACGGGTTCAACTTGCTTGAATATCATTAAAACTCAAAATTGTAATTATTTTGATTCCATACAGGCTTCGTTCAAAATTTTACTACGGCGAAGTCGCGGGTAACAGCTAGAAAACAGCTTGCGGATAAAAAGAAATAGGTAAGTAGGTATCAGATCATGCACATTAGCTTCAGACTTTTCATAATGTATCCTATAAAATCCTACAAATTTTACACTTGCGGCTATGTTCGATACTACGAAACCTTACTAAGTATGTTTGATTTGTTTAAAAAGAAAAAATAAATGTGATAAAATTAAATAATTTTTGTGTGGAAAACAAATTCACTCAAACTCAAAGGTTTTTCAATGACTACTTATACAAATATTTGACGTACGATACTTCCAATTAATGTATAAGTCAGTAACATCTGCTTACGCGAACGAAGTAGCGGGTTCAGCTAGTACATATATAATATTATTTCCAAAACAAAAGCCATTAGTTTTAGTGAGTCAGAGCTTCCCTGTAAACGATATTTGAAGTAGTTTTATTTTGTGGCAGAAAATTAAATTGATTTTCAGGAGCTCCGACACGTGATAGGCCAACATACAGATGGCCATGAGTGAAATATTCTTTTCGCAGGTCGATCCCTAATAATTCGAAGGTTTGGCCCTGGGACTTGTTAATAGTCAACGCGAAAGATGATTTCACCGGAAACTGAAGTCGTTTAAAAGGGATTGGCAGATCAGTTGGAATCATCGGTATCCTCGGTATATGAGCTAGTTGACCAGCTGCTGGGCCAGTGATAAAATTTTGTTCAGCAAGCCGCTGCGAACGCTCGATACTTGACTCTCTAGCACGCGATTGCGACGCGTATTCTCTCCGACTTGCAAGGCGATTTTCAGTTTCTGATGAAGATTCCTCATTACGCCGTATTTTTATTGCCCTCGCCGTATGTTTAGAAAGTGGATATCTTGATCTTTTTGGCATTTTAGGGCATTACAAAATGAAAAAATAGAAGGAAATAAATAATTAAACAGGCTTTTACAAAATTTTTGCTTATTGAACTATATGAAGTAATAAGCTGTTTGAATAATTAAAATATAATATTTATTATCAGGTAAGTAGTAGGTACTTATTGAAAGAAAATTAAAAATATGGGCGTAGAAAACTACCTTTTACTAAATTTTTGCTTAAATTTTGAACAGGAATGAATACCCATAAAATACTACTATAAGCAGTTTGAATAGTTACATTAAAATATAATATTTATTATCATATACTTATTTACCTACGAAACGAATTTAAAGCGAATTCAAAATTTTTTCAAGCTAAAATCATACGATCACGCACACGACCGCTGCGTAGGGAGCCGATTGCGCGAGTGAGCCGCGCGGCACTTTATTTTATTACATTGACTCCCCCGTACCCCAGTGACGCTTACATGGAGCCTACATCGCATGCTGGCTAGCTGAGCGCGGTGAGCGACACCCACGCGACTTTTTTCTAATACTTGCATTTTTAAACTCGTGATATCTTCCGAATAAAATGCGCAAATTGAATAATTCAAAAAATTATAAAAAGGTATTAAAGCCGTCTTGAATATAAAGTAATTGATTTTGATAAGGATTAATACCAAGGTACAAATGAAGAGCCTTTTCAAGAGGCGGCTTATATAAATTTATATTTTAGAATAAAAAACTGCTTACTGTGACATAAAACTATAACATTTAGACATATGCTGTCGCGACACTTTTTGTTGTTAATGATGAGTTCTGCAAAGTCGTAGTAAATGATTTTGTTCTATCATCAATAGTTTTCGCAGCGCACGCGACGTAAGGAATTTTTCAGGTATTTTTTTTACACCTTATGTTACATTATTGGAGTTTTAGTAAGGATTCCTAATTTTTTTCAAAATATAATATAGCCTATGTTACTCGGGGATAATGTAGCTTTCCAAAGGTGAAAGAATTTTTGAAATCGGTCCAGTAGTTTCGGAGCCTATTCATTACAAATTGTCAAACAAACAAATCTTTCCTCTTTATAATATTATTATTAGTATATTAGTATAGATTACTGTGTAAAGTTATCATTACCCATATGTATTGAAGATTGTAGGTCACATTCTTCAATAGTGAATTTATCATCAAATTCATTGATTGGAATTTGGGCGTCGGCGTCGTTCATCTCGGTGGTATAGTGTAGATGCTGATGAGATGCTTCCATATCTTCTGTGGTGGTATAGTGTAGATGCTGATGTGATGCTTCCATATCTTCTGTGGTGGTATAGTGTAGATGCTGATGTGATGCTTGAATGTCGTCTGCGGCGTTAGGTGGTGGCGTGGTCCTAGAATTTTTTTTATTCTTAATCAATACTGATTATAACAAGCTATTGTTTTGAGGCACTGGAAATACTTTTTTCATGAAATTGCCCAATTCCTTGGCAAAATGTCTGTTTAGTAAAATCGATTGAATCCTCAAGACACAGCTAGTTCAAGTACCACTTTTTTTTAAATTTGTGGTATCGACCATCTACCACTGCCGATCTTATACAGATACTCGACAGTGAGAGGTCTTGTGAGGCGAAGAAGCGAGACAAGAAAACCTACAGGCGGAAGCGCAGACAGAAACAAGCTTGGGGGCACTCTGGTTCGCCGCACCCAGGCTTCACTTGGAGGGCCTGGGACTTCAGACGTTTCGGCCTGTCGGGCACCTTACCTTGAGATAGAGGACCAGAACACTGACCACAGTAAAAGCTAAGCTCTAAAGTGCAACGCCTGGCAAGCATAGCTGCTATAGTGGCCGGCAAACAAGTTGACTCAAAAGTGAAGTGGAAGGGGAAAATTCGCGCATGTGCACTTCCACCCAAGAGACCTTAAAAACGTTTCTGCACAGCCATGCGCAGCTAACTTCATTGGGTCAACTTGTTTGCCGGCAACTATACTGGATGCATGAAAACTACACCATCTGGTGCACAGCCGCACTGGAGTCTCTAAGAGAGATCTCCTAAGCTTGAGACCTCTACACTTAGTCATACAAGAGGAGACCACGGCAGCCGCTCTGCGACTAAGGGCAAACGGACTGTGGAAACAAAATAACTATAGAAACACCACTCAAAAGTTTTGCAAGAGGTGCTGAAAAAAAACCATTTCTTGAGGCACCCATAGACTGAACATAATGCCAACATGTCTTTGATCGCTGATATAATATCCATCTCAATGCTGGATCAAAAGATAGCTGTGGTAGCAGATAGAGAAGTAATGGTATACACAGAAGGCTCCAAAACCACACACCGTACAGGAGCTGGTGTCTTATAAAATGACTTAAACATAAAAATATCAACATCGCTAAGTAATTTAAACAAAATCTTCCAACCCAAATGTATCGGTATCACCAGGGCGGCACAGGCAGTCGCAGCCAGAGAAGCTGGGGAACTGAATATCACAATGGTTTCCGACAGCGCGTCAGTGCTTCAAGCCCTGAAAAATAACACCGTTACCTCTGTCCTTATATTGGAATGCCACAATGCACTCCAATCCATAATAGGGACGAATAGAGTAACCCTCCAATGGATCAAAAGACATAGCGACTCACTAGGTAATGACGAAGCTGATGAACTTGAGGAAGAGGAGCAAAAACGGTAGTATATGGACCGGAAGCGTTAATGCCTATACCTCAGGCCCAAATAAAAACATGGCTACAGGAAAATACTGGAAAAGCACATTCAATGGAATGGAGAAACACTGAAGGTTGCAGGCAAACTTAAAATGCTGTTCCGGTAGCAACAAAAAAACTTGCCCGCTTATCACCTTATCAGATTAAGCAGGGACAAAATCGGTTAAGTTATAGGTACTACAACTGACCTCTGTCCTCTAAACAAGCACCTATTCAATTTAATTCTGATTAGGTGTGACAGACAGCCCTCTATGCAGGGGATGCATGGAGGAGGAAGAAAGACTACAGCATGTGGTTGTGGAATCCAGGAATGTGTCAGATCAATGGGCAGAATTCCTCTACTCCCCAATAGCAATCCCGGAGGCCCTCACCAACCTGAATAGGTTGCTTGCCTTCTGGGATAGCCTGGGATGGCTGGAGTAGTAGGGAAGTATGAGCCAAGCACAATGGTCCAATTATGAGGCTAAGTGCGGAAAAGTCCCCATCTAACTACTAAACCTACCTAGAATCTGAGGCCCTCCTAAGGAGGTGACGCGCCGGTGGATTCCGGCATGTTGGCGTTCCGAATACTTTGACTCCTGTATATTGATTGTTTTATGGTAGTAAGTAGCTCATTAAGGTAAAGGTAAGGTTCGAAATCGATTTTCGTATTTAAAAAATAAAATTAAGAAAAAAATAACTATACATTTTTAGTTGTAAATAGTATACTTACAGAACAGTCTCAGCTGTCTTAGCTTTCTGTTTCTTCTTCGGTGGCACACGTTTCTGTTTCCGTTTTGATCGTGCACCAAATTTAGTTTTATAAGCTTTTCTTTTAGATATTTTTGTTGTGGGTGTCGTCGTTGGCCGCGGGATGGGTGGATCTTTTTTTTTTTTTGCGAAATACGTAAGTGGCTTATTGTCATCTGTACTGTCATCCCAGCTACCTCGTCGCAACATAAACCAGTTCCTGGTTATAATTCTAGTTCTGAGCCTTAAATTGCAGATACTGCCTCTGGATCTAACCACTTTTAAAGGATTTGCTGTAGCTTTTTTTTTTATTCTTTTGCTGTTATTGATTTGTGGTTCTGCATTGGTAGTGGTTGGTTGTGGTTCTTCAGATTTTTCTTTGTTCCTGCTATTATTTGAGTGATTTTCCACAGGTACGTTATCCTTTCTGTTCTCGTTGGTAGACTGAACCAACCCACTTACATTTGCATTATCAACATCTTTGAGCCTGTTCAATACAACTCGCACATCTTTTAACCTCTGTTCTCTGTTTTCAGGATGTTCATGGATGTCTGAAAACAGTAATGCATTTACATTTACACACATAAATGAATTGAAGTGTCCGTTTGTAGTTCCAAATTAACAGCTTCATTAAATACATATGAAAGTTGCGGTACCTACAAAAAAAACTGTCTTTCTATTTGTTCTACCTAATTTTCGCTGGTAGGTAAATGATATAAGGCTACTTTTATAACTTAATATAACTTAGGCTACTTTTTAGGGTTCCATACCCAAATGGCAAAATACGGGACCCTTATAGATTCGTCTGTCTGTCCGTCCTGACACAGTCACAGCCACTTTTCTCTGAAACTATACTATTGAATCGTGGTAAGTAGATGTATTGTGAACCCCGTTAAGATTTTCATAGAAAAAACAATAAATTTTGTAGACATGTACATAGTAAAGAAACTCAAAAAAAAGTAATCCAAACCATACATGTGGGTTATCTATGGATAGGTCTTCGAAAATTATATTGCGGTTTCTAATATATATTTTTGTAAACTGAATAGTTTGCGCGCGAGACTCTTCCAAACAGGTAAAACGTGTGTAACTTGTAACCTCTGTAACTTCTAAAATAAGAGAATGATAAAACTAAAAAAAAATTCATGACGTATATTATATACCATGTAAACGTTCAACGAAAATTGGTTTGAATGAGATCTAGAATGTAATTTTATTTTAATACGTTATAAATTCACAATTGTTAAAACACTGATTAAAGTAACAACAAACAACCAGAGCTTTTATACTATGTGACTCGTACTTGCTGCTACGGAAACCTTCATGGGAAACTTCGACTCGCGCTTGACCACTTTTATTAAAGGACATTGTTCAAACTGGACTATCCGTGGACAACATGCTCTTGATCATTTGATTTAGTCAAAAAATCTATTAATTTTTGTAAAGAATTATTATGTATTATTTTAGTACCCAGATTAATGAACTAAAAGTTCATCATATAAGTATTTTGATCTTTATTTCCGACTTCAAGTTTTAAACTTTGAATAATATCGATTTTTTTTCTCAAATAATATCGATTTCTTTAAATCCATAAATAAAAGTCACATTTTAACAATTATGCGTGAATTAAACATTTAATATCGTATTTAGTTGTTTTTAAGCAACACTGTAGTTCAACCTTTTTTGTTTAATGGTTTTATTGCTTACTTTCGCTTCACAACGCCACGAGAAGCAAAATCATCTAGGTACTAATGCTGAATAAATAAAATAGTAAACAATAATTCCGTAGAACAGTATCAATAATTATCTACTCATTTTAACGACTAACTCGTGAGTACCGAGAGAATAATAGAATAGTATCGATTTTATCCATACGATCACTATCGATTTTTTTAGATCGACATTAACTAACTTGCCCGTCCAATATAAATAACTACCTTAGAAGGCGAAAGTCATGGAGGTCATTATTGTAGAAAATCTAGGCTAGGTTCTAGGGTAAATCTAGGTTCAAAATGTTCACAACAACCCCTTCCCTTCTTCTCCTAATCCAAGAAAGAAATATGTAAAAAATAATGAAATCGTAATGACAAAGGTCACGGACCCCGGAGTCTGTGGAGTGAATAAAATTAACTAAAAAATAAGAACTATGCACTTTAGGGCAAAAATTATTGGAATCATTATTGTAGGAAATATAATTTTACATCTTTTAATATCCAACATTTTTTTGTAGAATTTTCCTTTTACGATTTATTGCTTATTTCCTGAACCAGTTTTTCTATTGCAGCCGATAACTCTTAAAATACCAGGTTAATCGGTTCGTTAAGTAGAGAATAAAAGATGCAAAATGTTGTTTTCTACAATAATGCTCTCAGTGAATTTCGCCTTAAAACGTATAGTTTCAGAGATATCGCCAAAATCGTTTTTTCTAAATGGCGCTTGAGGCGAATTCTGGATCTTTGTAACTATAGTCCGTTCCACGGAGAGGTGTAGAAAATGTAAACAAATCAATGTCACTCTCAATATGACAGACCAGCATTTCTCAACCTTAGTTTTAGAAGATAGTTCGTTGTAAGCATCTCTGTTTGCCCTTTTAGATTTTCGTCACATAACAAGGTTAAATATATTCCAATAAGTCCGTTTGCAACCTTTTGTCTTATTTCTATTATTTACTAATTATATGTTTATTAAACATGTGGTGCGTTCGATATATATAAGATTTTTTCACAAAGTGATATACCGTTGTAATAGAGAATAACTAGAGATGTTTTTAAAAGTATTTGAACTCCATGGATATTTTTTTTTTTATTATCTCGAGTGAAAGAAGACCTTTAAGGCCAATTTTCTTTCATTTTTACAGTCTATGAGCTCTGAACGAATTATTTAGTTCTTATTTGCTTCTAATTTTGCCTTATACAGCCCGAAAATATATCCGAGACTAAATTTAAATAAAAAGATCCGATCTGATACAGTTTTTTTAAGTTGTGGGGTTTAATTAAAAAGTCACATAAAAACCAACCAAAAAAAAATGTGGGCGTCTGGGATTTTTTTTTTGGCCAACTTGTATTTTCTACATAGGTCACCGAACACATTTGGTTTGTCTAACCCTAGACCAAACACCCTGTATATATGAGATGATCTTCTTAGCATTCCATGGATTCGCCGTGCGGGTGCCGGGTGCATCGTGTGGCAGAGACAGAAATCCCGAGTTGATCCTGAGACTTGTGACACGGGCGTAGGTTTAAGGTTTAAGGGCCCCTTTCTGACATACATCAACATTCACCTTCACTACTCGTTTTTCTCTCCCTGCCCAGCCAAATCTGGTATGAGCCTACTAGCGCAGCTTTAGATACTGGGAGACGATTTTCTTAGCATTCCATGGATTCACCGTGCGGGTGCCGGGTCCATCGTGTGGCAGAGAGAGAAAAACTCGAGTAGTTCCCGAGACTTGTGACTCGGGCGTAGGTTTAAGGGGCCCCTTTCTGACGTACATCAACACTCACCTTCACCACTCGTTTTTCTCTCCTGCCCAGCCAAATCTGATATGAGCCTACTAGTGCAGCTTTAGATACACGTTCTAGTATAGAACTTACTGCACTTCTGGATAAGCCAAGGTCTTTCAGTAGGTTATAGAGAGATTTTGCTGGTATACCTCTCGCTCCCACTTCTACAGCGTATAAACTAACTACATAGCCGTTTTTTGTTAATTCGTTTAGGAGGTCGTAATACTTATTTTGTTTCATCGCGTGGTCTTTAGGTATATTAGTTTCCCACGGCACGGTAAGTTCTACAAGGACTATGCGTTTCGTAGCTCTAGAAAAAGGAAAATGTCCGGTCTGGATGACGAAACACCCACATCCTCTGGGATTTTGTAGTGCTTTTCATACGTGTCCATTAAAATAGTCCAATCAGGTGCTGTACCCAGGATTGAGTAAGGCTTGTTCCTGGAGTTTGAAGTTGAGCCTTCTTTTACAAAGTTAATTTGTCTGTTGTTTGTCGTCAATCCTTTTGGGCTCTAGCTACTGAAAGGCTCATGGCTTCACGTATGATTTCAAGTACTCTGTCATGACGCCGTGAGTAATGACCCCCATTAAGGAGCACCTGCATCCCACCAATATGTGCCTTGCTGTACATATCGCCTCTCCACAAGTATAGCAACATTTTTCAGAGGCTTTTCCCCACCTTACCAAGTTACTCTGGTCAGGAGGGTCATTTGGAATGCATTTAGATAAAATTTTAATAAGGCAGGGGACCAGTCATAGATCAAGGTGCGCCATTTTAGAGCTAATGGGATACAGAACTCACCTATGGTTAACCACTCACTTTGCATTTCTAAATTCATAGCGTGCACTTTGTAACCGTCATTTTCGTCTTGTTGTAGAAAGGTTTTTACCATGTCTAGGTCTTCCTTTTTTTCTCAACTTTTAACCAACCCAGCAGTATTTACTTGTGCACCTGCCATAAATTGTTTATGGAATTGAAGTCTAGATTCCAGGTCTGAAGCAGTTTTGTCTTTTGGTAGAGATGTAATTAATTAGTCTTGCGACTTTCCCAAAACATGTGTTTTGTAACTCTTAGGTGTTTGTAAAGTTCAGACGGTTTCTTTGGTTTCAGCCCAAAACTATTGTGATCCCTAAAAGAGTAGAGGGATCAGCCGGATGTGCCAATCCGAACCATGACTTCAATATCTTTATGACATTGGCATCTAGCTTTGCCAGGAGAGTTTTACCGATGTCATATACTAGGAAAGGCCAAGTGAGACGTGATGTGAGGTAGTTGTCATATATCCATGCTTTTTGATATTGCTGATAGGCTGCTGGTCTACCTTATTGAGGTTGTTCATGAAATTTTCAACAACCACCTCTAATGATGGTGTACGTCCTTTGTGATCTATCTTTCTACCAAGAAATTTGAAAGGCACTGCCTCTGCAATTGTGGCAACTCCTTGGCCACTTATGGAGAGTCCCGGATCGTAAGACGTATATTTGGTATTTCTTCTACCCAGACAAAGACAATGACATTTAGATGGTTTTGTCCTCATTCCCTCCGTCCATGTACAGAACTCATCGACTTCGTTCAACAATTCTTGACACTGTTTGGGATTACGTGTAAGTATTGCAAGGTCATCCGCAAAGGCCAAGATTGACTCAGTGTACTTATTGTTGATTTTAAACCGGTAGCCCCATTTCTTTTCACGGGATATTAATTTGTCTACTAATATATATCCACATTCAGATCCGTATCCGTGGATGTACTTTTTTCACAATCCAGCACATCACTAGTGTAGTTCTTACTAGCTGTGTAGCTGCCATTGCTATTATTTTGTCTTAATAAAAATTGGTGTACCTATATAAGTGGTAACCTATATACTATTCCTTGCTATAATTATTGATCTACGTTTTATATTTGAAAATAAAAAAGCAATCCAGTCTGAGTATATAGCTAACGTGGCACTTATACTTGATTCCATAACAAACAAATAAGGTAAGTAAAATGGCAAAACAAATGGTGGCACACAAAAGATATTGGTTGCACTATTCCCACCCATTCTGAGAAGATACATTGGATATTTTTTAATAAGAGTGGTAGGTGTAATTCATTCAAAAACGCAATTAATTTGTACTGTGTTAGATGCTGTTGCAATTAATTTTAAAACGTATCGAATACTGGGTAGTGTTTTCATCTATCCTAATATAATATTTTTACATCCAAAAAAAATTCTTCATGTGCGTTTTGTTTTTATATTAAGTTGTTTTTACATTTATTATTTTAACATTAACTTATTGCTCGGCTCGGGTGGTCTTGTCACGCCAATACGCAGATGCATTGCCTGATTCTAATCTCACGCGCACCTCTGTTTTTTCGAATTCATGAGCGTAACGTTGCTAACTTTATAAGAAAACATCTTGAGCAGGCTGGCATGTTCCTAAAAATTTTCGAGGCCAGAGAGGTTTGTCATCCACCACCAACACGGAAGAATTATAGCCCCAGCAAGGAACTTTTAGTGGGTTGCTTATGTGAGCAGCGTCCCGCAAATTTACCCGCTCAGATCCCTTTTTTCTATATACTCGTATACCTATGCTTTCCAGATCATAATCTAACTGTGTTCCGCATTTAAACCTGAGCCGTTTATCTGTTCCAACTTGATTGAGCAACGTACATCCAAACTTTTGCACTTATAATAAGTATTAGTAGATTTTCTTGCGAATAAATAGACATTATTTGGTGGTTCATTATGTAAACGTCTTATAATTTGCGTGCAAAAAGTAATAGTATCTCACCAGAAACATGCATATACTTAAGTGAAGTTAGATCAAATTCAGTATTATGATATTATATGCATGCCTTGTTTGTTGACTTCAACGACTAAAGAATAGAGATCTAAATGGTCAGTTCTAAAATCTATTTATAATAACATAGACTAGTTTTAAACACTTAAAATATGATTTGTTTTTATAATTTATGATGATTATTAAAAGCAGTCTGACTTGGCTGGTTTTAATATCATAATATTGAACTTGTCTTTCACTTCACATTTATGTTTTAATGGGATTGGCAGTTTGAGAAACACATATCAAATTGCCACTGTTTAAAACCGTGTCTACCACATTCTACTATTACTATTTATAATTTTCAAAGATAAGTTAATAAATAATTATTTGATCAATACAAATCCAAGTATGTTGTATTTAAGATCACAGTAAAGTCGAATCATATTTGTGAAAAATATTTTAGGACAGTTTTAGAAAAATACTAAGGTTAAACGATTTTTATGTTATGGTAGCACCTTTGTTTACATTTTCTACACCTCTCCGTGGAACGGACTATAGCACTAAATTGCCGAGCCATTTTCATTTTCATTGTCAGATTTAGGATCATTTGCTGAGCATAAAATCTCAAAATACTGGCAGATCTAGGTGTAGCCTAAGGCGCCATCTTGCAAAAAAAATGTTGGCTGATATATCAAAATTTATATACTTTAGATCAAAAATTATTGGAATCATTATTGTAGGAAATATAGTTTTACATCTTTTAATATCTAACTTTTTTTTTTTTAGAATTTACCGTTTACGATTTATTGCTTATTTCCTGAACCTTTTTTCCCTAAATTGTATGTATCCTATATGGTGTGAACAATAAAAAATTTCAATGATACTTTTGTATAGGCCAGCCGCGGATACGCTTCAACGGCCAAGTCACACAACATTAACTATAATAATAAAGAAATCGCAGTCAGGAACCTTAGACTTGGCACGGGTTTGTCTAGATTTCATTACTTTTAGAGATAAATATACAGCTCCATCGAGACTTGGCTAGTTTTTTACAGAATGTTTTTGGTGGGATTTACGTTGACTAAAAAAAAACTTATATTAAAAAAAATTCACAAGACAGAGTTACTTTCATATTCATAATATTAGTACATATGGATATCAAGTGTCTAGTTGCAAAATATCATGATTTTATCTTCAACGATGACGAGCTTCCATTTAAACTTTCATCCCCCATTTTAATCTAAACATTCTTTAATTGCAAACATTTATTTATACATATTTAGATACCAAGTTTCAAGGGCAATTCTACAACAATTATTATGAACTTTTATCCCCTATTTCAACCCCTATTTTATCCCCGTATAGTTCGAAATTCGACCGTTCGTTGTGGAAATCTAGGGGGGGAGGCCTATGTTCAGCAGTGGACGTCTTGCATGATGATGATAGTTCGAAATAGACTAAATTGCCAGAACAAACGTTTATCTGCTTCGTGTCAAGTGTCTAGGTACAAAGTTTCGTGGTTTTATGTTCAACAATGACGAACTTCGATAAAAATTTCATCTTCCATTTGAAACCCCATCTTAGTGGCCTACTTGCTAAAAGATACCTCCATGCAAAATTGGAGGCTTCTAGCATTTGTAGTTTCTGATCTTTTGTTTTTATATATTTAGATAAAATATCTTAAGGAAGCAGAATAAGTTAAGAAATACTTACTTTGGAAAGCCATCTCATTTATTATATCACTGATGGGTTTACGTATCATTACCACCACTGGTTGTGGTGGAAGAGGCTGTTCTACTTCAATCGGTTCCACCTCATTCCTACCAGGCATATGCGCCTTGTGCGCATACTTGCGCTGGGCCCGCACAGTTGTAAGCCTGTTGAATAAGAAGATTTAATTATAACAACTCTAGTGCCGAAAGTGTATAAATAAGTATCATATGAGTACTGTTCAGTATTTTGTAACATTTAAGAACTTTTTGAGTTTTTGAAGCGTACACAAACCAACATAACATCTGTACCCTGCCACGCTTCGCTGTGGCACATTGTAATGCAAAAATTAGCTAAAAACAATCCTTGATGCAGATTATATATCATTCTAAAATTTCAGATTGATCGGTGCAGAACTTTTTGAGTTTTTGAAGCGTACACTAACCATATACATACATACATACATATATATATATATGTATATATATACTAGATGCCCGCCCCGGCTTCGGCCATGGAACATATATAGCACTCATCGAGATCCAACAGTGAAAAAATTTTTGAAAACGGTTCAGTCATTCCTGAGAATTTCGGTTTCAAACAAAACACCTCTTCAGCTACTTCATACGCCACCTGTCGGAAATTGGTCGTACCAACTCAGAGATTAGCAAAAAGGTGCACTTCATGCTATGAATTTAGAAATGCAAAGTGAATGGTTAACCATAGGTGAGTTTTGTATCCCATTAGCTCTGAAGTGGTGCACCTTGATCTATGACTGGTCCCCTGCCTAATTAAAATTTTATCTAAATAAATAAATAATAAATAAATATTGGTGGACAATTCACACACAACACCATCTGACCCCTAACTAAGCAAAGCTTGTAATATGGCGGCCAGATAGCTGATATAATACTTATATAGTTCTAAAAACATACTTATTATACATAGAAACACCCCAGACACAGTGCAAACATTTGAATTCATCACACAAATATTTGCACTGGGTGGGAATCGAACCCACGACCCTCGGTTTCGCAGGCAGAGTTACTACCCACCAAGCCACGAGGCCAGTCAATGCTTTCCAAATGACTCTCCCTGACCAGAGTAACTTGGTAAGCCTCTGAAAAATGATGATATACTTGTGGAGAGGCGATATGTACAGCAAGGAACATATTGGTGGGATGCAAGGTGCTCCTTAATGGTTACTTATGGCGCCATGACAGAGTACCTACTTGAAATCATATGTGCCATTAATAAAGCCATTAGTAGCCAGCCTTTCAGTAGCTAGAATCCACAAAGGATTGACGACAAACAAAAGACAAATAAACTTTGTATAACAAGGCTCAACTTCAAACTCCAGGAACAAGCCTTACTCAGTCCTGGATACAGACCTGATTGGACTATTTTAATGGACATGTATGAAAAGCACTACAAAATCACAGAGGATGTGGGTGTTTCGTCATCTAGACCGAACATTGTCTTTTTTTCTAGAGCTACGAAACGCATAGTCCTTGTAGAACTTACCGTACCGTGGGAAACTAATACATATACCTAAGGACCACGCGATGCAACAAAAGCAGTATTACGACTTTCTAAACGAATTAACAAAAAATGCCTATGTAATTAATTTAATATGCTGTAGAAGTGGGAGTGAGGGGTATACCAACAAAATCTCTCTATAACATGCTGAAAGACCTTGGCTTGTCCAGAAGTGCCGTAAGTTCTATACTAGAACAAGTATCCAAAGCTGCACTAGTAGGCTCATATCAGATTTGGCTGGGCAGGGAGAGAAACACGAGTATTGATGTACGTCAGAAAGGGACCCCTTAAACCTACACCTGTGTCACAAGTCTCGGGATCTACTACTACTACTATACTGTGAATCCATGGAATGCTAAGCAGATCGTCTCACTACTGCAATAGACTTGTGTTTATATGTAGTAGTGGTGGGACCCTAAGAGTCCACCTGGGGCAGCACCATACCTTTGCCAGTTATTCTGCCGCCAAGCAGTAATGTGCAATAATTACTGTGTTCCGGTTTGAATGGCAATCTTAGATCTCTGGGTGACGAGCGCAGAGCAGTGCTAGGTAATGGTTCCAATAGCTGTGTGTCACTGTGCTGTTATGTGGCAGACATGTACACAAAAAGTTAAATTACAAAGTCTTCCTAAAAACTGTCTACTTTATACTGCTTGGTGGCATAATATCTGTACATATTATAATATATACAGATACACAGGTATTATTCTCTGATTTGTTATTATTATCTACTGTACCTATTATTATGTAATACTATAATATTATATCACATTCATTTTCTTCTAGGTATGTAATTTACAAGTCAATACATCATTACGAGTATGTATACATTAAAGTTAACATAAACATTAGTGATGTTATCAAATAACATACAAAAATTTCTAAAATAGTCAAATCAATTATTAACAAAAGTATTTTTTTATTATCTATTCATCATTGTAAAATGTTTCATCTTTATTCTATTAGTACTTAATCACACAAACGCTTGTAAAAGGGGCATGTGCTAAGTAAATCATAACAACTATTACATAAGGTTCGTTATCATTGCTAGATATTGAGAGGTCAACCTTTCAAACTTTATCTGGCACGGACTATACCTAAAGAAGTTGCTTTGAGCCCAAAGAGTTTATATAATAAATGTAAACTCTTTGTTTGAACCAACTTCAAGATTCTCAGTTCAGTTTCTTTTAGGTTTTAATTCCCTTGCAAATGTCAAAAATTTGCAGCATATCTTTTGATTGTGTTGGGCACAGATTTTGTTGGCTTAGAATAGTAATGATAATGTGCTCCCAATGAATGAATCAGTCCTATATAACTCGAGTTATGGATAATTCAGTTAACTCAAATTAAGGCCAACCTGAGTTAACTCTGTCTGTTATTTGGAAAAGGCTTTAGTATAATGTAATTGAGTTTTAGAGCGTCTGGGAGTATGGAGGCCTTATTTATAAGGATATTGCCATAACATATTTCATGTGAAAATCAATTATTAGAAAACATGTAAACGAAGTAATGTTTTTAAGTACCTTCATTGCCCTATATCTCAAAATTGGATGTATAAGCAAGTTAGCGAGTAAGCATGTGTTGTGTTCTTAGTACGTATAACTCTACTCAATCAGCCACATTTAGTTCATGAGAAAATATGTGACATCTGGCAGCTCTGGGATCTTGGACTATGTCTGTGTGTGTGTGTCTGTCTGTGCCACTGTAAAGCTCAAACAGATGGACTGATTTCAATGGGTTTATTTATTTGAAGGTTATTTTCCATTTGGTGGTTTTTGGCTATGTTTGCAAACAGTCTCAGCATCCTTACTACTGATAATCAGATTGGATTAAAAAACTAGAAGAGAGACAATCTTCTTAGCATTTCATGGATTCACTGGTCCATTGTGTGGCAGAGAGAGAAAAACCGAGTAGATCCCGAGACTTGTGCCACGGGTGTAGGTTTAAGGGGCCCCTTTCCGACGTACATCAACACTCACCTTCACTACTCATGTTTCTGTCCCTGCCCAGCCAAATCTGATATGAGCCTACTAGTGTATAAGATACTCTAGTATAGAACTTACTGCACTTTTGGACAAGCTAAGGTGTTTCAGCAGGTTTTAGAGAGATTTTGCTGGTAAGGAGAGACGATTTTCTTAGCATTCCATGGATTCACCGTGAGGGCGCCGGGTCCATCGTGTGGCAGAGAGAGAAAACCCGAGCAGACCCCGAGAATTGTGACTCGGGCGTAGGTTTAAGGGGCCTCTTTCTGACGTAAATCAACACTCACCTTCACTACTCGTCTTTCTCTCCCTGCCCAGCCTAATCTGATATGAGCCTACTAGTGCGTGCAGCTTTAGATACTCGTTCTAGTATATAACTTACTGCACTTCTGGATAAGCCAAGGTCTTTCAGCAGGTTATAGAAAGATTTTGCTGGTATACCTCTCGCTCCCAATTCTACAGCGTATAAATTAACTATTTAGCCAGTTTTTGTTAAATCATTTAGAAGGTTGTTATACTTATTTTGTTTTATCACGTGGTCTTTAGGTATATTAGTTTCCTTCTGTATGGCAAGTGCTACAAGGACTATGCGTTTCATAGCTCTAGAAAAAGAGAAATTATCCAGCTTGGATGAAGAAGCATCCACATCCTCTAGGATTTTATAGTGCTTTTCATACATGTCCATTAAAATAGTCCAATCAGGTACCTGTAGTCTGTACCCAGGACTGACTAAGGCTTGTTCCTGGAGTTTGAAGTTTAGCCTTCTTATACAAAGTTAATTTGTCTTTTGTTTGTCGTCAATCCCTTTTGGGCTCTAGCTTCTGAAAGGCTCATGGCTTCACGTATGATTTCAAGTACTCTGTCATGACGCCGTGAGTAATGACCCCCATTAAGGAGCACCTTGCATCTCACCAATATGTGCCTTGCTGTACATATCGCCTCTCCACAAGTACAGCAAGCATTTTTCAGAGGCTTTTCCCCACCTTACCAAGTTACTCTGGTCAGGGAATGCATTTAGATAAAATTTTAATAAGGCAAGGTGCGCCACTTTAGAGCTAATGGGATATAGAACTCACCTATGGTTAACCACCCACTTTGCATTTCTAAATTCATAGCGTGCACTTTGTAACCGTCATTTTCATCTTGTTGTAGAAAGGTTTTTACCATGTCTCGGTCTTCCCTTTTCTTTCTCGTACCCAACCCTGCAGTATTTACTTGGGCACCTGCCATAAATTGTTTATGGAATTGAAGTCTAGATTCTAGGTCTGAAGCAGTTTTGTCTTTTGGTAGAGATGTAATTAATTCGTCTTGCGACTTTCCCAAAACATGCGTTTTTGTAACTCTTAGGTGTTTGTAAAGTTCAGACGGTTTCTTTAGTTTCAACCCAAAACTATTGTGATCCCTAAAAAGAGTGGAGGGATCAGCCGGATGTGCCAATCCGAACCATGACTTCAATATCTTTATGACATTGCCATCTAGCTTTGCCAGGAGAGTTTTACCGATGTCATATACTAGGAAAAACATCCAAACTTGTTTACAGATGGCTCAAGACAGGAACTCCTGGAGGAAGGTGGTAAAAAGGACGTCGATGGTGGTCACGACCCTCAGTAATGAGGATACGACCAAGAAGAAGAAGAAGAAAGAATACTAGGAAAGGCCAAGTGAGACGTGATGTGAGGTAGTTGTCATATATCCATGCTTTTTCGATATTGCTGATAGGCTGCTGGTCTACCTTATTGCGGTAGTTCATGAAATTTTCAATTATGCAATTATGGCAACTCCTTGGCCACTTATGGAGAGTCCCGGATCATAAGAAGTATATTTGGTATTTCGTCTACCCAGACAAAGACAATGACATTTAGTTGGTTTTGTCCTCATTCCCTCCGTCCATGTACAGAACTCATCGACTTCGTTCAACAATTCCTGGACACTGTTTGGGATTGCGTGTAAGTATTGCAAGGTCGTCCGCAAAGGCCAAGATTGACACAGTGTACTTATTGTTGATTTTAAACAGGTAGCCCCATTTCTTTTCACGGGATATTAATTTGTCTACTAAAATATTTATAACTATATTAAATGCTATTGGTGATAAGCAGCACCCTTGGAATAGTCTTACATTGTATTCAAGTGGTTTTGTGTATTCCTTGTTTACTGCTATGACGACGTGAGTGACAATAATAAGAATTAATTATGTCAATAATTTCAGCAGGAAAGTTATACCAGGTCTATCCAGCAGACTGTTATTTGACTCTCATTTGTTCTGGCATCTTTCAAACTTTCTGCTAGTAATGTATTGTGTTCCAGACATCCAGAAATACCAGGCAAGAACCCTTTCTGGTGATTGGGCCTGAAATACCTATTGCTAGCCATAAATATGGTCATTTTTGTTTGCAATATACTGAAAAAGATTTTACAAATTGTATTGGATAGGGCTATCGGTCTGGTGTCTTTTGGATGAGTTACTTCCAAAATTATAGAAATAAGAGAAAGAACAAAGCTGACGGACGCTCTCGAGCACGCACTCCAGAAGAAATGGAGATGGGAAGGGCACCTAGCCCAATATACAGACAGAATATGGACAATTGAAACTACAAAATGGACAGGCCCCATAGGAAAGAGAAAAGTTGGAAGACCAAAAATGAGATGGGAAGATGATAATAGCGGGGAATAAGTAGATTGAAATTGCAAAGGACAAGAAAAGGTGGAAAGAGTTGTATGTAGGAGGCCTATACCCGAAAAGGGACTATACAAAAAAGAAGAAACTAACGCAACTAACTTATTAATAAGGATAAGTACCAATAAAATAAGTGCTAATTCCTGAACTACTGCGTAGTGTGCTGGGGGTCCGCACCAAAAACCTCTCTACTGAAACTAGAACGTGCTCAACGGCTTATTCTAAAACTTGCGTACAAAAAGCCAATTCGTTTTCCTACAGCTCAACTATACAACGAAACAAAACTACTTTCGACTCGTCAGATCTACATCCCAGCAGTGATAATGCGCTTTCATAAAACAGCTCACAATACAGTTGAAATTAGGAAGAGAAGAAAAATATGGAAGTGCCCTCGTACGAGAAGCTCATTTTCTCAACGAAGTTACCAATTCAAGGGTCCATTCCTTTACCAAAAAATAGATCATTCTCTCAGCATACTAGAAACATCTCGCTACGTTTGTAAGAGTAAACTTGAAATTTGGCTCTTTACTCTTAATTATATGGAAACAGAAGACTTACTAGCCACGATTATATAACCCTAAGGGGCCTGTCCCCTTTCGTATCAAAACTTGTCAAAACTCAAGGCTCAATGTTTCTGTACTCAAAATCGAGAGAGGACAGGCCCCTACATGAGTGAAATATCCAATCATCCTTATTTTACGCGCCATTGCCCTTGTTAAGCCACACGGTGTTATCTGCCTGGCCATGCCTATAATACGTTTCCCGCGATAGGAAGTGATCTGAATGTTACATCAGATATGTTATATACACGGTCTATTTACAGAGTATTCGTTCATTCACCCACTATGAGTGCATACACGCACACAAAACGCGCTTACACACACACCCACACTAACACACACACAATCACCCCCACACAAACAAAGCGCGCACATTCAAACCCACACAGCACCCTCATATAAACAACGCGCACACACAAATACCCTCTCCCCCCACCTCCCCTACACACCCTCAAATAAACAACGCTTGCACACACATATCCCCCCGAACATATATAAACTTTCTCACCTTGATTCATAAATATCTACTCCCTTACACATTAATACATAGATAGATATACATACACATGTACATACATACCATCATTGTTGCGTAATACTGCTATCGCACTAATGTCAGATGGTTTAGCTTCATCAAACTTTATTCATGTCCA
Source organism: Ectropis grisescens (assembly GCA_017562165.1). Lineage (NCBI taxonomy): Eukaryota > Metazoa > Arthropoda > Insecta > Lepidoptera > Geometridae > Ectropis > Ectropis grisescens. The sequence continues at coordinate 10,571,412 of CM029767.1, read as the reverse complement.
AAAACAAATACTAACGTGGGCAAACTTTGTTACGATGTAAAAATATTACCTTATTCGTTTAATCTGTATCGGACAACTATCGTAATAGTCACTCTTTTGCACTTGCAAGATTGTACCCTACAAGTAGAAAATAATAATCGGAAATGAACACATGTTATCATTATTTTAATTTTTAGGCTAAATACGTATTTACAAGCACACGCTTTCTCATTTCATCATCATCTTCATCGCACAATCACACTAACCTACCTATCTAAAAGTTATCACACATAATCTGATTTGTTTTAGTCAGTAAGTACCTTCCTGTATTAACAAATAAAAAAAAAATAAAAAAATATTTTAAGATAAACGTACCTAGTTCAGTTTGCTATTATGTATCTACATACTATGTAGAAGGAGAGGCACTGTATCCCACGACACAGGACCACCCTAGTGTGGGATACAGGGCACGCACAATAATACAATTGATTTTGCTGAGATAATTAGTCCTACCTACCTACTTACATTTATACCGTACATTGATAAAGAACTATCTTAATGTTAAATATCTGTAATATGTATCTTATCTTAAGCATTTGCTCAAATAAACAGTTTTTTATTATTATTTTTATTAATAAAACTAACAAATAAGTTTATTACAGCAGGAAAGTTATACCATTTTTAGGGCAAAGTTTAGATTTCGCCAGACCAGAAAACAAAAATGAAAACGACTACATACTAACTAACAAACCAGGCAATGTTACAAATATAGAGTTCATAAAAACATCCTTTCCATCTGACCACACAATGCAATAAAAAGAAAAGTAGATATACAGTAAGACCTATCCCACAGAAACCTAAAACAGAAGAAGATATTAAACGCTACACCAAAAAATTAGATGAAACCTTGACTAAACTTTCAGCTGATCCTTCTAAGACTATACAGGGCTTTAACAATAAGCTAAGTACAAGAAAGTATTACATTGGCAGCAAAGTTCACAGTAAACCAAGTTCGATCCAGGACCGACATTCTACAAGAGCACACAAAACACTTAATACATAAAAGAACTGAACTACTAAACAACCCTAGTCGGACAACAGACGAAAAAAAGGAATTAAGTATTTTATTCAAATACTTAATTCCAACCACCTTTAAATTAAATAAAACCAACAAGGCCATAAGAAAAGACTACAGTAATCACAGAAATCAAATAATAGAAAATAAGTTATGACTATACCGAAGTACAAAATAGGCTTTCAAATAACTTGATTCAAAAAAGAACTGGATACAAGAACTCAAAAATAACAAAAAGGAAGCTAGAACAAGAAATCGTCGTTGAAGTTCTAACACCACGTATGTCAAAAATAGCAACTTTTCAGGAGAGAAAAAAAATAGGAATATCAAAAAAATCTAAAAATACAACCTTTTAATAATGTAATGCTATTTTCTTACCTTTTTTCCATAAATTGTTAGGAGCAACCGGGTAATCCGTTTCTCAGTATGGAATTAAATGATTTACGTGCTGTTTCCAAATATAATGCCGATTTGGTGGAACCCGTGTAGTTGCATTTTTTCTTAATTTCACGAGTTTTTATTGGTCGTTACGTGTTCCTGATTGGCTTAAACGATGCGTCTTCCGATTCTCTAGCGAATGGCATCAAAGAGTCAAAATAGCCAAAAAGTGAATTACGAAATGACATTTTAGACACTGCCACTAATTATTACAAACATTTATATGCAACATCACCTACAGACAATGATAAAGACGAACCACAAAGCAACAATCGGTTAAATACAGATCATATAAATACCCCTGTTGACATAATAGAAGAAAGAGACATACTGAGCCACATAAAGAAGCTCAAACCTGAGAAAAGCCCGGGGCCCGATGGCATTAGTAATGAGTTACTAGTAGTAGGTGCCAAACTACTCTGTACACCTCTGGCCAAATTATTCAACATGATTATGGACAATGAAACAGTACCAAAAAACTGGTACTCATCAGACATTATCCTTATATACAAGAAGGGAGACTCTAAAAACATTTCAAATTATAGACCAATAAGCTTACTGTCTAGTATATACAAGCTCTACACTTCACTGCTTCTAAGTAGAATCACAAAACAAATAAATGCCTACCAACCCACAGAACAAGCTGGATTTCATACAGGATTTTCTACAATAGACCATATCCATACGATGGAACAGGTTATAGAACAATACAAAGAATTCAACAAACCCCTCTACATAGAGTTCACCGACTATACAAAGGCATTCGACAGTATTTCACATAATGCCATATGGAACGCTCTCAATGAATGCAACATAAACATTAAGTATATCAACATCCTAAAAAATAACTATAACCACAGCACTAGCCAAGTTAAAATATCCCCAAAACTTTATTGCGGTACTCCAGAATATATTCTCTAAGTTGGATTGGCACAGCAAAGGCATTAAAGTATATGATAGATAATTAACTCACCTGAGATTTGCTGATGACATCGCTCTTTTCTCTGAACAAGAAGAGTTAAAAGAAATTGTTAAACACCCTGAATAATGAAAGCCAGAAAGTCGGCTTAATGATAAATTACAGTAAAACAAAAATAATGACTAACAGCAGCCCACATAAAGTTTCAATTGATGACGAAGAAATAGAATATGTAGATCACTATATATATCTGGGTAAACTTGTAACTTTCAGCGCCAACAATAATACAGAGGAAATAGACCGCAGAATAAGCTTGAGCTGAAAGAAGTATTGGAGCCTTACAGAAATACTTAAGGGAAAGTATCACCCTAGTCTAAAGAAAACCATGATGGACACCTGCATTTTACCAAGCTTAACTTATGGCTGCCAAACATGGACTCACACCAACAAAACTAAACTAAGTATCAGAACTTAGTCAAAGGGCGATGGAGAGAAGCATATTGAAAATAAAGAAAAAAGACAAAATTAACAGTAAAACAATCAGGTCTATAACAAACCTTGCAGATGCACTCGACTTCAGTCTTAAACAAAAATGGAGATGGGCTGGCCACATAGCACTATTGACCGACAATAGATGGACCACCAGAGTCACCAAATGATTAGGCCCATGAGGAAAGAGAAAAGTAGGAAGACCTAAAACAAGATGGGTGGATGATATTCAGACTACAGTAGGATCAAACTGGTACAACCGAGCCAAAGACAGAAAAAAATGGCAAGAATGGGAGGAGGCCTATACCCGAAAGGGGTCCTTAGCGTAAACAAACCTTATATGCATATACTATGTTAAATGTAAAAAAGGAAACAATAAAGGCTTATTATTATTATTAATAAAGGTAGGCTTTTTTCTCTCAAAGTGTTAAAGACACTTTGGTAGATATTATGAAGTCACGGGCTTAAACCAAGTGAGCTTCATGTTCTGAAACTTGAATTTAGATCTTCTTGAAGGAATTTACAGACTATGCGGCATGTATTTAAAATTGCAGCTTTCTGCATTGTCATGTACGTGTTCTCGGGGAATGTCTACTAATTTTAAAGCCTGAATCAAATGTTTATGGATTACTCCTGTACTGGGAAAGCACCAATGGTACTATAATAATAATAATAAATATTATATATAGTTTTATCAGTTAAAATCGCCCTGTCAAAATACAGTTTGTAGTTGGTGCTCTCCAGTACTGGTTTAGGAATATACTGATTTGTGAGATTTGTTTGGTAGTAGCTCATGCTTAATAGCTAGTTTTTGATGAATTATGTGTGATATTTGATTATGTCGGTGTGTATAGTCTGTCTGTGTTAGGTTTGGGCAGGCATTGGTAATGTGTTGAATTGTTTCTGAATAATGTTGACATTTTCTGCATTTATCGTATAGTGTGTTAGGATCTTTTACAATGTACTTGCTATAGTTTTCAGTGTTGATTACTTGGTCTTGGATTGCTATCATAAACCCTTCTGTTTCCGGGAACAGAGAGCCAAGTTTTAGCCATTTATTTGAGGCTTGGGTATCTATATGAGGCAGCTCCAGGTCATGAATGTGACGTCCATGTAATTCTTTGTTACTCCATTTGGTTAACTTTGAGATTTCGGCTTTCGGTTTTGTGCATGTGGAAATTCTTTGTTATGATCTGTTAAATTCAGTGGTGTGTAACTGGTATCTGATTCTACTATTGATTTGTGAATTGCACTATGGTGTGATTTTTCGTAAAAGAAGTGTCTTAACTTTTGCACCTGGCCTTCCCAGAGTGCCCTCAAATCGATTATCCCTCTCCCACCTTTCTGTCTTTGGATGGTCATTCTATCTATTGCTGATTTTGGGTGGAGGTAGTTATGCTTCGTAAGTGTGGTTCAAATTTCTAAATTTTGGATGTCTCTACTTGTCCATTTGATAATTCCAAAGGAGTATGTTAGTACTGGTATGGCATAGGTGTTGATTGCTTTGCATAGATTTTTTGAATACAATGATTTTTTGCAAACTTGTTTTAATCTCCGTACGTATTCTTCGCCTAAATGTTTTTTAATATCTGTATGATTTATTGATCTTCCTTGTTGTAGCCCTAAGTATTTATATGTATCAGTTTCTTCCATTGTGGTGAAAGTAAGGTAGCTATTAGACAGGTCGTTGCTGCTGTGGTTTGTCACTGTATTAGATACCTTACCCCTATTTAAGTGAAGTGTCTTGCACTTATCAAGACCAAATGACATGTTAATATCAGCGCTAAATTCAGATGTAATTTTTATTATTTCGTTCATTTCTTTTCAGTTTTAGTGAAAATGTTTAAGTCGTCCATGTAAAGGAGATGATTTATTTTGTTATGTTGTGTTAATTTGTAACCATAGTTTGTGTTATTTAGAATACGGGATAGTGGATTGAGGGCCAAACAGAACCATATGGGACTAAGTGAATCTCCCTGAATAACGCCATTCTCAATTGGGATTTCTTCTGTAGTGATATTTTATTTGAGTTTATATTGAGTGATAGTGTTGTACTCCATTGAGACATGAAATTTTTCAGGAAGTTTATAAAATGTGGGTCTATTTTATAAATCTGAAGGATATGAATTAACCACGAATGTGGAACACTGTCAAACGCTTTTTTGTAATCGATATAGGTAAGATGTAGGTTTCTGTTATGTGAGGTTGCGTGTTTGAGAATGGTTGAATCGATAATTAGTTGCTCTTTGCATCCCATATGCCCCCGTCTACACCCTTTTTGTTCCTCATATAGTATGTGATGTGTTCTATGTGTCTATTGATTTTGTGAGCTATACATGATGTTCAACTTCAACTTTTTCTTCTGGCTTCCATTCTGTAATGTTACCGTAATTTCGCCAATGTCTAGCGTTTGGTCATTAATACAAGTCTTCTGAAGTTTTATTCATTGAAGAGGTAGGAGTCTTGCTGTTATTAATTTGTAGAGTGTAGGCAAACATGTTATAGGCCGGTACTGAGATGGGTCAGAAGTATTGTCACTTTTAGGAAGCATGTACATCACTCCTTTAGTAACAAATTGTGGTAGTTTTTCTAAGCCTCTAAGAACGTTTGAAATACTGTTGGCAATGCAGTTATGTAGACTTGTAAATTTTTTAAGCCAAAAATGATGTACACCATCGATTCCTGCAGCTTTCCAATTTTTAGACTTTTTGGTAATTTCTTCAATTATTATTATTATAACTTATTTCGCTACTGTTCTTTAAGTCTAAATGGCTCAGACGGAATATGCTCGGACTCGGAGTCAACAGGCTCCGGTTCGAATCCTGATGGTTACACTCGGGACTTTTCATTTTGTTCTTTTTTTCTGAGAAAATCTTATACTTTTATTTATTTATTTTATTTATTGAATAATAGGCGAGCAGCTTTAGCTGATATGCCTATATCTCAGTGTTGAAATAACATATTATAGGTAATTGTCTGTTAAAATGATTTTGTCTTTCACTATCCATTTGTTAAGTTTGTTCTTAAAAGAGTTTAACAACTTGGCCGAAATAACATCCTCAGGCAACCTACAACCTAAAAATATACAACTAGTAAACATTAACAAACTTAACCGACTAACTACAAGAGCCACTATTCAATCTGAATACTGATGAAATCCCAAAAACACATCCTGCTGAAACACAAGGCATAGTACCTTTACAAAATTATGGTCATATAACCGAATGGAAGCCAGAAATAAAAGGAAATCAAAAAAGTTACTACATATTTACGTTTATATACGTATTGATTCCAGATGGCGTCCTCCACAAAATGGCGACAAATATTTTTTTCACAACTCCCTCAATGTCTATCAAAAGAAAGGGCTTGACTAGCAGAATAGATAGTCCTTAATGCAAACTAGGCACGTGCTTAGGGGCGCGAGAGTATAAAAGAGCGCGTCAAGTAAAACAAAAAAGCACTCCTAGAGCATAAAATTAATTAGATCAGTACTTATGTAATTAAAGTACTTAACACACATGTAGTAGGTACCTAACGCCAACTAATCATCAAATTTTTAATACTACTACTACATAATTATCCATTATTAGTTATTTTTAGTATAGGGGCGTCGACAAGATGCTTGGCTACGGCGCTCTCAATAAATTCGCATCATATCTTAAGTTTCCTGCAAACTGAAAAAATTAATCCCAGTTGCTAATTTAAGCCCTGCCTATGAGTTGCCCAAATGTAGATGCGGTAGAAGCAAAACAAACAGTCAGAAACATAGCTTGAGTCCTTAATTAAAATTATTATCCTTAACACAAACAGACGCCATTTTGCAAAGCCGGGTAACATTACTCCAGAAACATTTAACATGTCATTCAATTAAACAAAACAAAAACAATTAGGAACAATATTATTTTTTAATCATTTACAATATTTTTTTTACTTACCTAGTTGGTTTTACCATGATTGTCCTAAAATTGCTGCACAGTCAAACAACAGCAACTCGGACGACGAACACGAACAGACTAAAACTAAAATAAAGCAGCGACAGTTTAAATAAAGTGCGAAACTAACACTAACACAGTGTTGTCAGAAGTCCATCTCAATTTTCCCCCAAAATGTTCTCGAAATCCCCCCAATTACCGGATTTTGTTGAAAAAAACCCCCAAAGAAAATTATACATCCGTTTACCCCTAAAACATAATTTTACGCTCACGACCACTTCAATTTCTTTCCAAAATGTTCCTGAAATCCCCCCAAAACACCGGTTTTCAAGAAAAAAAACCCACAAAATTGATTAAAAAATTATAACTTTTAAAACACAATTTAACGCTATTTTAGAAATGGCTTTTATTACTCCATAAAGTGTTTCGACAAGTTCCCATAAGAAAAGCCGATTAAATTTTGTACTAAGTTCACGTGGATAAGTGCCATATTAGCTAAAAAAAACTACAAAATTCGGCAATGAAAAATCTTTTTTTCAAAGAAAAGAATCGATTTTTGTGCAAATTTTACATGACATAATCGATTTTCATATGGTAAAAAATCTATTTTGTGCATTTTGGATGTCATCATCATCATCAGCCGCAAGACGTCCACTGCTGAACATAGGCCTCCCCCCTAGATTTCCACAACGAACAGTCCTGCGCAACCTGCAACCAGCGGTTTCCAGCGACCTTTGTGAGGTCATCTGTCCATCTAGTGGGAGGCCGTCCTACACTGCGTCTTCCGGTTCGTGGTCGCCACTCGAGAACCTTTCTTCATCGGTGGTCAGTTCTGCGAGCGATGTGGCCTGCCCATTGCCACTTCAACTTGCTTACCCCCGACCAAAAAAGGGGATGTTATAAGTTTGACGTCGATGTCTGTCTGTCTGTCTGTGCCACCGTAGAGCTCAAACGGATAGGCCGATTTCAATGCAGTTTTTTTAGTTGAAAGTTAATATCCGTGCGTGTGTTCTTAGCTATGTTTGGTTAATATCGATTCAAAATGACCGCCTCCACAAAATGGTGGACAAAATATTTCTTCACAACCTACTTCAATATGGGTATCAAATGAAAGGGCTTGACTAGTTGAGTACTATACGCTATAACAAATTTCAAATCCAAGATGACCGCCACCACAAAATGGCGAATTATATAATATTTTTCACTACTACCTCAATATGGGTATCAAACGAAAGGTCTTGATTAGTAGAATACTTTGCACTATGACAAATTTCAAATCCAAGATGGCCGCTACCACAAAATGGCGAATTACATTTCTTTTTTCACAATTCCCTTAATATGGGTATCAAATGAAAGGGCTTGACTAGTAGAATGTTGTACAGATAACAAATCTAAGGTAGTCGGGGGTTAATCAAAATTTTTAATTTTGTTCTACTTGAACTTTGATGCAGAAACAACGGTATGTTAGAGGCACAGACACTTGACGTGTCTGTGTATCACCGTGCCTCGGTCTGGGTCCCAGCCTCAGTTATCCTGTCTTCTTGTCTTTAAGTGTTTCTGTGTGTCTCTATGCCCCTCTATCCAGTGCCGGATTAGCCATATAGCAAGCGTAGCAAATGCTACGGGCCGCGCGCGAACTGGGGGCCCCGCGCTCCGAACTAGCGTAGTGGGCCGGGCATCTGTGCCCGGACAAAGAAAATAAAAATAGCTCGAGGAAGCAAACCAAGGTACCTTAACAGAAATTGCTACAGGCCCCGCGCTGGCTTAATCCGGCACTGCCTCTATCTCGTCTCCCTGTCCCTCTGTTTCTTTGTCTCGTTTTCCCTTTGTCTCTTTGCGGGTACAGGCACGGGCATACAAAGGAACGGGCTTGGCTAGTACAATAATTCACAATGTGATAAGTTTTAAAGCCAAGATGGCTGCCACCACAAAGAGATGATTTATATGTTTTTTTCAAAACTCCCTCAATAATGGTAGGTATGTATTAAAAGAAAGAACTTGACGGGAAGAATAATATTCACTATGATAACATTCAAATCCAGGATGGTCAGTGTATAGGTACAGAGTACAGACCCGTAATGGGACTCATAACCCATATGGGTGCAAAGTTTTTATCTTTGTCCAGTATCATCATTATCAGCCTATCTTAGACATTGACCTCTCCCACGGGTGAAAGTTCCCATCAATTTACATGAATTGAGCCCAAACACTGGGTAGTTCCTGCAGGCGGTTAAGAAACTCCCTTAACTGTCCTTTGTCTTCATCTTCAGACTAATGACAGTCACAACCCATCTATGTAAAAAGTTCTCATCAAAATTCATCGAGCCCAAGCACAAGGTAACTAGGTACCTAACTACTATGTGCCGTAGAGAAGTTCCCTCGACCGCCTTTCGGCTCCCTCTTCAGATTGCCTCCAGACCTTCTTTAAATTATACTGCTTTAAAATGCTCAAGGAAGCTAAACTAACGCAATAGTCATCTTTACAATTTGCTAGGTCATTAGGTCCTGGTTTCCTTATCATGGTTCTACCCTTGGAATATCTTTACAACAAAAGAAGATTAAGCAAAATCGGTTCATACACGTCGAAGTTATTCGCGTACACACATAAAAAAAACTTATACGAGGGTCATTTGAAAAGTTCTTAACCTAACTAACTAAGACATACTTATTGAAACCACACATTGAACAACCATACTTATTGAGTTGTTGTTATTATTTTTAACCCCAGACCAAAAAAGTTTTGTTTGTTATAAGTTTGACGTCGATGTCTGTCTGTGGCACCGTAGAGCTCAAACGGATGGACCGATTTCGATTGCGTATTTTGACGTGACAACGTCTTATAAATTGGTTTGCCGGGTGACACTTTAAGAAACTGCGTTACGCTCCGCTCACGTTATGCGCTCACAACGAGAGCGAGTGAGAGGCACGCGTCCCTTCCACTCGGGCATGGTTAGCCCGCCAAGAGCGAGAGAGACAGACATAAAAAGTGAAAGGCACGCGTCCCTTCCGTAAAATTATTTTACCATTCAAAGTCGTTGTCACGTAAAACTTTCGCCCGTATACCGACTTTACAGGCAACCATTTTTTTATTTGAAAGTTAATATCCGTGCGGATGTTCTTAGCTATGTTTGGTTAATATCGATTCAAGACGGCTGCCTCCACAAAATGGGGGATAAAATATATGTTCATAATCTATCTCAATATGGGTATCAAATGAAAGGGCTTGCTTGACTAGTAGAATACTATACACTATAACAAATTACAAATCTAAGATGGCCGCCACCACAGAAAGGCGAAATACATTTATTTTATTACAATACCCTTAATATGGGTATCAAATGAAAGGGCTTGACTAATTGAATGTTGTACAGATAACAAATCTGAGGTAGTCGGGATTAATCAAACTTTAAAATGTTGTGTATCTAGATATTTTACATAGACAATTTTGAGATTACCTATGTTTCAAAACAGCAAATAGATCTGTTTATGGGGACTGTGTCAGCTTCGTCCGTGGGAAAGACCTGTAAATAGAAACCCCACACGTGGTCCCTGGGTGGTGCTAAACAGCTGACAAAAATACCGGTGGTAGGCCTCGGCCGTGGCTGGTGACCACCCACCAGACTAAGTCATGCCGCCAAGCGGCCCAGCCGTGTTCCGGCATATTGTCTGGTGACGCCATTAGGGAAAACGGGTCAGAACAGTTGCTGCATAACTGCAAGACTGGAATGCCACACACCGAAACTTTGCATCGGAAAGCTAGTCGAGGAGGGTAGCGGGATCCGAGGCACGGTTGCCGCGGCCGACCGCAGACAGTAGGGGGCCCAAGTAGTGAGCTAGCCCCTCATGAAAGGCTGCCCCGCCATCTAGCGAAAAATCCCGGATGCGCTATCCTGCCGGTTGGCGACCGGATATCAAGGCCAGATAGACATCCCTGGGGGCTCATGTCCCCGCAGTCTCCAGACTAGTTTCCCATAGATGTATTCGTGTTGTGTGTTGTGGCCGTTAGTCGGCAGTGTGTAGCCTCGTTCTACTTCCGTTTTCCCACCGTAATTCACCCTCAAATATGAAGAAAGTAAAAAACAGAAGCTCAGTTAATACGCGGCTGCACTCCTTGATCCTCAAAGTGCACCTCGAGAACATCCGAGGTCTGCACTCAAATATCACAGCAGTCCACCACCACCTGGAGACTGAGCAGCCATCACTGTTATTTCTTACGGAGACGCAGATAGGACGTCCGTCAGACGTGGCGTACCTAACATATCCTGGGTACACGTTGGAGCACAACTTTAAGCCACGTGCTGGAGTGTGCCTGTACGCCCGTGACGATATCTGCTGTCGGCGTCTCCGTAATCTTGAGGACACCAGATTCTCTGTTGTTTGGGCGCTGATAGACACAGGCATAGACAAAATTGTCTATGCCTGTGTCTATCGGTCGCACAGTGGGGATCTGGAGACAACTAGGCTCATGGAATATTTAAGTGAGGCGGCAGATGCGGCTCTGCAAAAGTACCCAACAGCCCAACTAGTGTTGCTGGGGATTTTAACGGCCATCACAAGGATTGGCTGTTCCCATACCGGGACACTGACCACGCTGGGCTGGAAACGAGAAAGCTAGCTTTATCGTTAGACCTGACCCAGCTGGTCCAAGGGGCCACACGGGTACCTGACGTTGAGTCGCATACCCTTATTGTTTAGACCTTCTGCTAACAACTGACCCAGACCGATATTCCGTGGCGGTATCTTCGCCGTTGGGCAGCTCCGACCACTGTCTGGTGAAGTCAGTATCAATGTACCATCCGCCCGATCCCAGCCTAGAGGCAACCGGCGGTTGTGGCGATACAAGTTAGCAGATTGGGATGAGATGCGTTCTTTTTGCGTCTTACCCATGGCAGTCATTGTGCTTCTCTTCTGGTGATCCTTCAACTTGCGCGGATGCTGTGACTGAAGTGATACAAACGGCTATGGAATACTTTATACCGTACTCTGACGTCCCAGTATCCAGCAAAGCTCGCCCTTGGTTTGGCCTGCAGTGTAAAAATGCTGAGGCATTTAAGCATGGGGCTTACCTAGCTTGGGTTGATGCTCGACAACGTAAGGCAAAGGACACACACCAGAAGAAGAAAGCGTTTAACAAGGCTGCTAAGGCATGCAAAAAGGTTTTACAGAGGGCTCGTTTCGACCATATTAGTCGAATAGGGAACAAACTAGCTTCATACCCTGCGGGTAGCAAAGCGTTTTGGTCCCTAGCTAAATCGGTCGAATCGAACTTCTGTCGCCCCTCACTACCTCCAATGCTAAAACCTGATGGGACGTTGGCTCACACCGCAACGGAGAAGGCAAACTTGTTTGCATCTCAGTTTGCGGAATCTTCACGTCTAGATGCTGGTTGTGCGATACCTCCTACTCCACCTGGCAGTCCGACTGTAATGTCTGAAATACATATTCGCCAAAAGGAGGTTACTAAAGTGCTACGCAATCTGGATGTGAATAAAGCCAGTGGCCCGGATGGAATTCCTGCCATAGTACTGAGGGTTTGTGGACCCGAGTTGTCTCCAGTACTAACGCGCCTGTTTAGACTTTCTCTCCAAACTGGGCAAGTGCCGAAGTCGTGGAAGCTTGCAAACGTGCAACCTGTGCCCAAAAAGGTAGTCGTGCTGACCCTGTCAACTACAGGCCTATTTCAGTCACGTCCATACTCTGCAAGACTATGGAACGTGTCTTAAACCACAGGCTCTGACATACCTAGAATCGAACGACCTCCTCAGTGACCGGCAATACGGGTTTCGCCGGAACCGGTCCACCGGGGATATTCTAGCGTATGTCACCCACATCTGGAGTGAAGCTATCGAGAAACACGGGGAAGCACTTGCAGTCTCCCTGGATATCTCGAAGGCTTTCGACAGGGTTTGGCATGATGGCCTTATAAGCAAGCTTTCTGGCTATGGTTTGTTTCCTGGGTTTATTGCTTGGATATCGGACTTGAGAGGATCGATCCATACGAGTTGTCATTGATGGCTGCTCGTCGGATCAAATGGCAATCAATGCCGGAGTCCTCAAGGGTCGGTACTCTCTGCGACGCTCTTCCTGCTACATATCAACGATCTGTTGAAGCCCGGTATCTTTGGGTACGCAGATGATAGCACCGTCGTAGAGAGTTATATATCCAGCGCAAGAGCCAGTGGGCAACAAACTCAGCTACTGAGAGAGAATATGATCGAGCGTTTGAACTTGGCTCTTGAGGCAGTCTCGAAATGGGGCGATGCCAATTTAGCCAGGTTTAACGAAGGAAAGACACAGGCGTGTTTGTTCTCCGCTAAAGGAGTCCGTTCCAACTGGCTCCTACTTTTCGAGGCGTGTCCGTGCCGGTTACTGACCATCTCGAGCTTTTGGGCGTTTCTTTGTCATCGACGCTCAACTTTGGCACATATATTGAGTCTAAGGCTGAATTAGCCGCCAAAAAACTGGGTGTCCTCTCAAAGGTGCGAAGATACTTCAATTCTGAACAGTTGCTCACGTTATACAAAGCACAGATTCGCTCCTGTATGGAGTACTGTTCGCACCTTTGGGATGGATCAGCTAAGTATCAGCTGGGGACTCTTGAATCTATTGAGAGACGTGCCAAAAGACTCATAGGCAATGACACTCTTGTGCGTAAAAGACTTCAAAGTCTTGATCATCGCCGCAAAATCGCTAGCTTATCGGTTTTTATCGGATACACTTCGGAGAGTGTGCAACTGATCTGCATGATCTAATACCACCTTGCCCTTTCTTCTATCGGACTTCTCGTTCCACAAAAGGGCGACATCGTTTCATGGTTGATGTTCCAAAAACGCGAACGAAGAGGTTTGACTCCACGTTTGTGATAAGAACGTCTAGGTTGTGGAATGCGTTGCCTGAGTGGGCTTTCCCTGATGGTTACAATCTTGGTGTCTGCAAATCGAGAGTGAATCGGTTTCTTCTAGGTAAGCACGCTCCATCGTAGATCTCATCATCGCTTAACATCAGGCGAGATGGTGGTCAAGTGCAAACCTATTATAGTTAAAAAAAAAAAAAAAAAAAGATCAGAGACGCACTATAGTAAGAAATAACTCAATTACTCAATTTTCACTACAAAAATTAAAAATGATGCTAAACACTACCTTAGTTACTTTTCTACACCTAGCCTCTTTATTGAGCCATAGTGCGTGACTCATACCTACTTCCGTTTTTTGCCGCGCTCCCGATATTCTAACGTTGTAATGTTGGCAACTTCGGGAGCGCGCTCCCCGCATCTCTCCCCGCACGGTTGCCTCTCTAGACCAGTGTTTCCACAATGAGGGGAACTTCCCCTTTTGAGGGGAAATTAGGGTCCAGAGGGGAAGAAAAAGGGGAAAGAGATGTAGAGGGGAAATCATGCCTAATCAAACAAATACAAAAACTTCGTCATATTGAGGAAAAATTTCAATTTCGTATAATTGTCCATACAGATATCAGTTCCAATGAGCATGAAAGCTTAAATATTACTGAGATTGTTTGCAATTTAAAAATTTGAAATCTTTGAGGAGGGGGGGGTGCCAAAACTATACCAGAATACGTTTTGAGGGGAAAAAGGGGAAATCTTAATTGAGGCGAGGGGAAAGGAAATTATTAAAGTGGAAACACTGCTCTAGACGGCTTCGTCGAACGACTGTATGATTTAATAGACTGATACTACTTACAGAAGATTAAGTGAAACCACAAAATAAGACTCATCTATTTTATTTAAAAACACTGCTACAGTAAATATTGCCGCACAACACAAATTCCTAAAAGCTGCGTAGTGGCTACGAGTTTATTAAATAAGTATAGTACTTACAAGTAATATTTTATGAAAAAATTTCTGCTGAGATTGGTTTTATTCAGGAAAGTATTAAAGTGAGATACATCAAATTTTAATATAATTTACGCTACTGTACTTAAGTTACAATAAATCTATCATCTATTTTAAAATTACCTTGCTACTTGGAAATAATTAATATAATATAACGCTGATAACAAGCTTTAATAATAACTCAATTTTGTTGTTGTCTTGGAGGTCTCTGCGATATTCTTTGTCTTCAAGTGCATGGTTACTAATATGAGAGAGCACTGAATAGTACTTTGATCAAAATGATTGTAATCTGTACCTGAAACACTGTAATAAAAGTAATACTTACTCCATACTTTCATGGACCAGAGCGAATCTTAATAAATCATACAGTTTCAGTGTTCATAATTCAAAATCAATCAAATCAAAATTGTATTCAAAATATAACTCATAACTCATATCATGTCATGCTGAAGACACCTTATTCAAGTCAGGTCAGCAAAATAATAAAGAAATAATATAATCTAAGAAATATTGACATTATTTTACTAGAAGAATCATTCTTCTGCTAAGCATAAAGCTATTCATTTCTGTAAATTAATATCAA